>JBBBDQ010000498.1:517500-970000 GCA_037127315.1 Ascarosepion bandense
TTTTACTTCTCCCTCTAACTCCTCCCCTGTTAAATAAATTGTTATGTAAAGAAATGCCGCACCCATTTACCCACTGTGTGGCTTGTTTACATGGAATTTAGCAAAATGATTGATGTACTCCTGCTCCGCCCACTGTGCATTTATAAATCCAGATTGAAACAGATCTTGTTTGTCCAACTATTACAAACTAATAAATGTTTCTGCTGTAATTATTCAGACTGTTTTGAGTGTTGCTGATTTTACAAATCTGAAAGGGATTGTGAAAGATTTGCTTGCTATTCAAAAATCAGCTTTGGTTTCTGCTGCGGTCAGTAGATTCAGCCAATCACAAGGGGTTTATGGAAGGATTAAGTTTGATATGGAATGAATTTAGTAAGATGACATAGATTAGAGTGATTAATCCTAGACTAGTTGTCTCTAAATACCTGTCTCACATTGCAAATTCCTTTGGACCCTTACTGTTTTCAAAGGTATTAAATTTGTTCATTTTTTTTTTATTCCTTGTTTCTATTACATTTTTTCTTATAAATCACTTATTTCTCCACTGAGAAACATTCTTACTTATACTGAAAATCATTTCACTCAATGTGAGTCATATAAATCTGAACTGCACATTTTTTTAATCATTTTACCCCAAGTGCGTAGGGAATTACAGTGAGAGAAAAGACTGGGTACAGTGGGTATTGAAGAAAGGATAAAAGATGAACAGGATTCAAGAAGATAGAAGATGACAATTAATGTTGCACAATAAATGGGAAGGAGTTCCACAGGTGGGAAGTGCAAAAAAAAAAAACTGTTTGAATAGAAGTGGCAGTTACATTTAACTATTTCAATGGTAAAAGGGTGGGACCTAAGTGCCAATCTAGTAGCATACTTAAATTCATGTGGACAGGGCACCAAGAAAAAAAAAACGCCATGAAAATATTTGTAGAAAAGACAAAGGGAAGCCACATTACATCAGTGAGAAAATGCCAAGTCAAGACCAATTGCAGATCATTCTTTGGATTTTGTCAAGAACCTTGAGATGAATAGCAGGAGCACCTGACTAGATATGGCAACAGTATTCAATGCACAGATGAATGGTAGATTTGTAAATGTGCAAGATGAATTCTGGTGAGAAAAAACTTCCTGGTCTGATGCAAAGACTTAAATTTTCTAGCAATATATGCAGCGAGAGATCTGATATATCATTCCACTTCAGATTTATTGACAAAGTGAGGCCAAGAGATGTGAATGGGTAGTTTCAGGACATTCTTTTGCACCTGTAGTTGTCTCCATTACATATATATATATATTCTTCATTTGTAAACGAGTTATTATGCAACCTAGATTTCAACCATGTGGTGTTTTTAGGCAATTGCAAATTGCCTGGAGACAGCACATGGTAGAAACCTAGGTTGCCTAATAACTCATTTACAAATGAAGAATATTCAAAAGTTCTGCAATACAATTGTATTGAACAGTTTTAAATATAAATGTGTACTGGTCTAATTTTATTATGACCAAAAACTAAGTAATTAAACAATTATATTGTATTTAGGCAGCAAATTTTCTTTTAAACATGTCAGATTAAATAAATTGCAAATATTACATTTGCTTATTTTTAATAAAATCCGTTCATACTCACGGATAATCTTTCGCGTATTACAATCAACGTTACAGCTTATTTCTGACATCCTTTGATTGTAATAAGTGAAAGATTATCCATGAGTATGAACGGATTTTTATTAAAAAAAAGCAAACATAATATTTGCAATTTATTTAATCTGACACACACACGTATCTATCTATCTATATATATATATATATATTAGTCATCCACATACAAGCCCGTTTCGCTGTATCACAGCTCATCAGTGTGGCTAGACATGGCCATTTGCTTCTGGCCGGGATTGAAACTCGACCGATTTGGTGTCAGTCAGAGTCTCTACTCCCTAAGCCATCGACACATAGCATAAGAGAAGGGAAATTTTAACATCTTGTATATAAGCAGTGTATACAGACGCCAGTCCAAACCATATAACTATAAAATGTTACTATGTATGAAGTAGAATTTTCTGTCTCACTAAATATTTCTCTAGCACTAAAGAGCTATGTCTCTCCCTATAGGAAGAGAAGCAGTGGTTACCTTTTCCTGAATTTAGCTTTACTGAGTGTATTTTCTTTTATAAAGGTCATCTTTTTGTACCATCTTCTATGTGCCATGTCCGTTAAAGATGTAGATGATGATGGTCTTTCATATCTCCATATCCGTTGTAGCTCTTAATATCCCTTCTCTTGTTGCCCCTCCCAAACCCTGCTCTGCCATCCATTTACTCATGTCCATCAAGTATGTCACGCATTGCTTTCCCCTGTCTCTCCTTTCCTCTATCTATTCCATGAGTATCAGATTCTCCAAGCCCTCCTTTCTCATTACATGTCTGAAAATTTTCAGCTGTCTTTTTCTGATGCTAAGTATCAGTTTCCTTTTCTTTTCCATCCTCTTCAAAACCTTGTCATGGTCCTGGGTATGACGGTAAACTGCATCCAGCAGCAAGGCCTCTGATTGGGGGGGGGTTGTGAGAAGCATGGAACCACCTCTTAATTGCTGTTGTTCCCAGGTCCACCCTGACCCAGAGTGGTAGCACCTGTTATGGTCCTAGTTATGGGCAAATAGTTACCCACCCCCAAACTGGGGTCAAAACACTATGAAAGTATAAAAATACACTTTTATAGAAATAAATACATAAAAATAGACTTTTATAGAAAAATATATATTTTTGAAGGAAAAATATTTCCAACAATACATTTCTGAAGAAAAAATTATTACCATAACACATTTTTGAACAAAAAAAATTATTCTCAGCAAAACACTTTTGAATACAAAAATAGAAGACATTTTCAGTTTTCTAAAATAAAAAAGAATAAAAACAAAAATTTTCCTTAAAATCTGACTAAATAAACCTTCTCACTATAACCGAACATTAAAAAATACCTTAAAACCCAACTTTTTTGGCATTAAATAACCCATAGAGGTTGATATGCTGTTAAACAAAACTCAAGCTCAAAACCTTGTCATTGCTCACATATTTGGTCTATAGTAATGTCAGCATCCTTCTCTAGAAAAACATTTCGATTGCTTCTAGTTTTTCCTTCGCCTTTGTTGAGATGGTTCAGCATCTGCTGCTATATTGAAGGAGAGACATCATATAACAATCCAGTACAGTACTCTTTTCTTTGTTTCCAGCAAAAATTTTTCTGTCTCTCAATACTTTACTCAGCTTCTGAAATACATCATTGGCCATGCCAGTTCACATTCAGATCTTAGTATTGCACTTTCATTCTTCTGTTAGAACCCTTCCTCGGTACTTAAATTTT
The DNA here is from genome assembly GCA_037127315.1 of Ascarosepion bandense. Classification (NCBI taxonomy): domain Eukaryota; kingdom Metazoa; phylum Mollusca; class Cephalopoda; order Sepiida; family Sepiidae; genus Ascarosepion; species Ascarosepion bandense. The sequence goes on from JBBBDQ010000498.1 coordinate 520,858, forward strand.
TGTACCTGTTTGATTTTAGTATCCTCAGCCTGCAGTTGGCATTTTGAGCTACTCTTTTTACTAATGACCATGCATTCAGTTTTCTTGTAGTTTGTATGTAGTCTTTTCTTTCCGCTTTCTTTAACTACTTTCTGTAGAAGGTCTTGTAGTTTCCTTTCTGTTGCAGCTATCAACACTGTATCATCTGCGTTTCTTGTATTGTTCAGATTGTGGCTGCCAATGATGAATCCTGACAGCACTTCTAGACCTTTCAGAATTGTCTTGTATAGGTTGAATAGATCTGGTGAGAAGACATCCTTGTCTTATACCCCTTTTTATTTTGTTTATCTGCTGAATTGTTTCCTGTCCATATGCAGGTGGTTTGCTGTCAGCACAGGTTCCTGTTTAATTTAATGTCTTTCCAAAATGTCAAGATTGCCAAGCATCTCTATCAAGTCTTTGTGGCATACTTCATAGAATACCTTTGTATAGTCTATGAAACACAGGTACATGCCCTTCTGCATTTGTGGTAATACTCTAAGCATAAATATCGTGTTCCTTGTTATAGTGCCCTTGATGAAATCACTCTATCCTTGCCCCATTTCTGGCATAATTCTGCTGCATGCTTTATTCATCAGGATTCAGATGATGAGTTTTGTTATGTGACTCATTAAGCTGATTGTTTGGTGGAGTTCACATTCTTTTGCACTTGGCTTTTTAGGTAGTGCTATGAAAATCAATCTGCTTAGGTCTTCCAGTGTCTCGCCGCTGTTGTAAATTTCATTTATTATTTGTGTAATTTTGACTATGCCAAAATTGTCTAAAGCAGTCAGTATCTCTATTGCAAAGCCATCTGAATCTGCTGCTTGTTTCTATTCAGTTTGGCCAGTGCAGCTTCCACTTCGGATTTTAATATTTCCACTCCGATGATATTTCTGTGTATTGTCGGTTGCTCTTTCTTGTCGTGGAAGAGGTTGCTTATATATTCTTCCCATCACTGAAGTATTTTCTCTTTCTCTAATATGAGCCTTCTATCCTTGGATTTTATACATCCTGTTGAGGAGCATGTCTTTTGTCCTGTTAGTTCTTTTATTTTTTTTATACAAGTCTCCTTTATTAGTCAAGCTCACTCTCTATTTCTGCACATTTGTCAATGAACCATTCCTCTTTAGCCTGTTTGCATTTGATCCTTACTCTCTTGTGTAGTTTTGTCATTCTGTTCCATGTCTTGACATTGTTTTCTGTCTCTTTTGCATCCTGTCAAGAATTTCATCTGTGATCCACTCATTTGTTTCTTCTATGTCTGTTTTCCTTTGGGATGATGATGTTTGCTGATGTTAATACCACTTCCTTTAATGTGTCTTGTTTCAACTTTCCATTTTTAATTTGTCCGTTGTATTTTTTCCACACTGTTCATGCATTTTTCTGGCAGGCTAAGGTCATTCACAAGTCTGTTGTATGCAGTCTGGCTTCTTCAATCTCCAAAATTTCATCCTTAGTTTACATAAAATTGGGAGGTGATTGCTTCCACAGTTGGCACTTGGATAAGGTTTTGCAATGAACAACTGCATTCCAAAATTTCCTTTTTATAGTAATATAGCTGTGTGACACTATCTCCCGTGGGGATACTTTTCTTTGTTTGGCTTAATACAGCGGATAGAGCGAAATTTATATTAGTAATATTATTAGTTATGCTTTATTGTAATACGTGATGTGAGCTTATGCAAAAAAACTATTTTAATACTATCAAATACTTGTAAAACATTGGGAATAGAAAAATTAACTATTTTAATACTATCATGTACTTCTAAAATCCGGGGAATATAAAATTTAACTATTTTCGGGAAAGAAAAGGGAAAAAATATTTTTCTTCTTTTGTGTTCGAAGTGGATATTTTTTGGTAAAGCTAAAATTTTAGTAGCCAAAACAAAGTGTCAGAGTTGGTTTGATGGGGTCAGGTGGGGTTAACATCAATCAACAGATTTTTTGGAGAACAGAAGTCTGTGGGAAGTTGGATACAATGTTAGCTGGCGATATCTCATTTGTCAAGCTAACCCCTTCCGCAGATCGAGTGGGCTGAAAATGATTTCATTGGCCAAAGGCTTCAAGTCGGCTAGATCCACCGAGAGGATTGGAAAGGGTTATAAAAATAGAGACTTGGCGATAAAAATCAGTTTGTTTTAAGTTGGCTGAGTAGCTATCAGTCAAAATGTAACAACTGTGAAAAAAAGTTCCCAACTGGGGAGCCATGACCCACGGCTGGTCGCCTATCATAGAACTTATGGCTAAAGAGTTAATTTTGAATGAAGCCTGCTCCTGATTAACTTAAGGAGTTAATTTGGAATAATGCACCTTTGATATGAATCCCAAAAGAACGTTATTGTTTTTTTTTTTTAATCTTGGGAGAATCGAAAATTCTGATTCCTCGTTTGCTCTACTTCGGTAAACTCAGTTAAACTCCGATAAGGATCCGAAAGAACTTTGTTATTTTAGAAGTTGCATAGAGAATTGACAGCTCTGATTATAGAGAATATGTGAAAAGACTTTAATGAAAATTTAATGAATACGTGAAAAGACTTTAGTGAAAATTTAAAGAGCTCTGTTTACTTTAACAAAACTTAGAAAAGACATTTTGATTTAATGATTGAAAGCTCTGAGATTTTTAAACAAACTTTCTCTCTCTGTTGTAAACTGGCATTCCAACAAATGTATTATCTGCTCCTGAAAAAAAAACATTTTTTTTTTTATTATATAAAGACATTCTTTGTAACTCTCCAGGCGTGTTCGACCTTGTTCATTTATTTTATTAATTTTTTTTTTGGTGCCATATTTATTTTTATTTTGACCACAAGTGTGCACTAATGTCCGGACTGGCTCTAAAAGGCGACTATTAAAATTGCACGACGCAACTTCTGGGATCAATTCACAATGTGGAACAGTGGCATGTTGTTGCAAGAGACGTCTTGTAAACCAGCTTTTGTGATGACATCATCAGACGAGATTGTCGCGACCAGCAACAGCGACCGAACCAACGGGCCAGCCGATTTAGTTGTTTGTGTGTTTTGTACTATACTGATAGTTTAACAAGCTTTCTAACAACTGTGTTGTTACTAGTATCCTCTGTGTTTGTTTATATGTACATCCTTGCATGAGCAATCAGCACACAAGTGCACACATTATGAAAAAAGAAACTTGAAAAGAAAAATCAACCGTGCAATAATGAGAAGTGTATATATAGATGAAAAACAAAAAATATAAGCAGTCAATTACCAATACCCCTAATAAGTGGACAGTGATTGCTGGAGGGTCCATCTATGAAACTCTGTATTTGGGATGCAGAAGGTAACACAAATCAGCTAAGTACCATACTTTAAATTTGTTTTCTTTTATACATATAGTCGTCCGCAGTCAGATCTGTTTTGCTGTATCACAGCTCATCAGTACGGTTAGACATCTGACTGCTTCTAGCCAGGATTGAAACCCGACCGAATTGACATCAGTCAGCGATTCTACCTCTGAGCTATGGGCGCTCAGTGAATATATATATATATATATATATATATTTCAGAATAAACAAATTCCCTGAATAGTGAAGACGTCATAATAATACCTTCATGAAACTTCAAAGTCAGCATGACTGAAACAACACTACACAGTTAAGTGAAAAACCTCCATGCATTAAGCCTATTAATTCTCTATGTTAATATCGAGCACTTTATGGTAAAAACCCTGCTCACCAAAAATGACAACCTCTCAGTAAACTACTACAAAAATAAAAGTGTTTCGGTAGTATCTTATTAGCACCTTGTCAGGCAGTGAAATATTTTTCTGTTAGGAATCATTATAGAAACTAAAAAACACAATTTTTACCATATCCAGACAATTACGGGGTGTATTTTTGGAGAGTTTGTCTCAATGAACCAATAGAAAGACAGGTTATGATGGATAGGGGAATTGAATTATGAGGCTAAGGTGGGGAGACAATTGAAATGACTTAAAACCCAGATATTTTCCATGTCACTGATGAAATAAATAAATGTATATAGTTGTATCATGTCTGAAAAGTTATCATATGTCTTTGTGAAATGGTTATAAGATATTCTTTAAGTTATTTTTCACTTAAAGTAGTGAAAAAGTGACAAACCTATTAGTTTGTACTACTTCTAAGATATATATATATATATATATATATATATATATATATATATATATATGAAATTTTCTCTTACATTTATCAGCTACAGGATAAAGTCTACTCTGAAATTGACCAATTATTTTTGTTGTAAATTCTCAAGAACAAAAAATGTGTAAAATTATTTTCATACATTTAGTTTTTATTACAATTCTAATCCATCACTTTTCAAAATAATAAACATTGTTGACAAGTGAAAAAGTTAAAAATGCAGTATCATTGAAAAACAAAACATCCTTTTGACTGTTTTGTTGTAGGCATGTTTATCTATTTTACCAAAGAATTAATAGGAAATTTATTGACTTGAAATTATTTCTTTAAATTTGTGATGCTCTCTCTATAGGTACAACCAATCAAAAGTTGGATGTAAGACTAAATCAGCATGTAATGGCCAAATTTTGAAAAGGGCAAGGTGATAATTTGCATAACAGTATTATATTTTGAGAGCAATCAGTCAGTTAAGTGCCATATGTGAAACATGCTTTGGCGATCATGTCTCGAAAGAGACATGACTGATTATCCCGCAGTAGGTTGCCATTGTTTTCTGCGGTAGATTGGTTGCCAGCCAAAGCTATAGAACCCAATCTGTCCTGCTATTTAACCCATAACTGGAGGGAAGAGACGGATTAATACCTTTCCCAAGGGTATTTGTGCGTAAGTGAATGCAATGGATTCAACTGGAATTTAAACTCGGTTCCCCGATTTCTCATTCTGAGCCATATGTTTGTATTTTTGTGAACAAAATTTTAATTCTGTAAAGTGATAATATGAGTTTTGATTGTGTTATGCTTCACAAAAAATAATAAGATCCTGCTATATTTGGCTTAGAACAGAATGAACAGTGAAGAGTTTATCCTATCTAATACCTGCATCCTTATTTATAATAATAGTGCTGGTCAAATGCTATAAGAACAAATTGAACATTTGCTGTTAAAAGAAAAAGAATAAAGGTCTGTTTGTAAATTCTTGTTTTGTCAATAAACTATTGTTTTGCTATGCCTTGATTTTTCTTATTAAACTAGTTTGTTACATAATCTTTTTAAGAAAAAGTGATAGCGATGTACTTATTTATGGTTGATAATGTAATTATATTGAATTTTTTTTCTAATTATTTTCATGATGGTTTATTTTCTGAAAAAGATTAGTTATAACATATGAACTAAAACCATTGTTTGTGTATAAATGGCGATGTTTCTCATACCATCAGACATGTGACTTGCGGAATTAGCTTTAAGGTTCATTATTTTACACTATCTAATATGTTTCATTGCACACACACACACAGGCACAGATATGCACAAACACTTACTCACCCACATTCATACACACACACACACACACACACACACACATTCATAGACATAATCCACACACACACTTTTACACACAATCTCAGACACCCACTCATATGTACAGTCATATACATACACAGATATACTTACACACTCATTCATATACCAACCCATATACTCACACACACATTCATATACCACCTTCTCTCTCTCACACACAGACACACAAACACTTACACAGGCACACACACACACACACACACACACACACTTCTATAATTACAATCATACTCACAGGCATGCTCAACACACGTAGATTCATAGAAATATGCATACATTTAGGCACGCACAATCACAGACATATACAGACACACTCACACACACACTCATATAGACATTCACACACACAGTCATATACATGTTCACACACACACTCATATAGACATTCATACACACACACACTTTCTCTCTCTCTCTCTCTCTCTCTCTCTCTCTCTCTCTCTCACACACACACACACATACACACACATGTAAATATAAAACTGTTCCAAATAAAAATGAATTTTGGAATTGTTTGCATTATTTTTGTGCCCACAACATTTCGACAGATTCATTGTACAGCCTTCTTTAGAAGTAAATTTTATGAGGAAAGGGATGAGTCCCTTTTAACAAAAACAATTGAAATCACAAATCTCATAATCAATCAAGGTCATAGGTTCAGTACATCTACTGCATCCATGGCAGCAGCGGGTGTGTCTAGGGCAAGATATTCAGAGTCCATCAGAGTTGTCCTTCTCCTAGATTGGTCGCCAACTAAGTTTAGAGAACCTAGTTTGGCATGTTATTTATCTAAAGCTATTGCAGGGAAGAGACTGATTCATGCCTTTCTAAAAGGTATTTGTGTGAAAGTGAATGCAGCAGATTAGCCTGGAATTTGAATTTGGAATGACGATTTCACTTCCCACACCAGTATCTATTACACGCATGCACACACACACACACACACACACACACACACACACACACACACACTGATATATATATATATCTATATATATATATATATAACATTATAAGTCCTGTATACTATTAGAATCATAGTTGTCCCATATGTAGTGTAAGTATAGCAGAAATAGTGCATTTAATGCAAAATAGTCTGATGGAGTTCATCCCTATTTCAGACTGGTATTGAGTTCTCTTTTTTCTCAGACTGGTTGCTATCCAAAGGCTAAAGAATCAAGTCTGTCTGCTATTTAATCTATATCTAGAGGGAATAAGAGACAGGTTCATACATTTCCCAGGATCATTTGTATGATCAAATGCAACAAACTTTAGTTTGAATGTGACTTAACAATTCTACTTTTTATTCTGCATCAAAAGCTGGATACCTAGAAAAAAAGAGAGAAGAAAAGAATGGTAACCAACACACAAACTGGTTTGGCTCATTTCCAGCAATATGAACCACACAGATGTTACCATTCTCAATACACAGTTGATTCTATATTATAAGTAGAGCTATTCTTCTATCCTGTCACTGCTAAATTTTTACTGTTTAGTAAAATGCCTTTGAATATTTTTTGCCATATCTTTTGTTGTAGCAAGAAAAATTACATGAAAATGTTTTTTTTAATATTTTTTAAGGGAAATCATTTTTTGCAATAATTGCTTCACCCCCAAGCAAGGCAGTACTGCCACTGGTGGGTACAGTGAGAGAAAAGGAAAGAGAAAAAGTTCGAGTTTTGTTTAATAACATATCAACCTCTGTAGGTTATTTAATGCTCAAAAGGTAGGATGTTAATGCTCAGTTATAGTGAGAAGATTGATTTTGTCAGATTTTGTTGAAAAAGATTTTTTATGTTTTTTTTTCTTTAAAAATGTTTTATGGTAACAATCTTTTTCTTTCAAAAATGTATTGTTGGTATTATTTTTAATTCAAAAACATATTTTTCTATAAAAGTCTATTTTTATACTTTGATAGAGTTTTGACGTCAGTTTGAAGGTCAAACTATTTGCCCATAGCGGGGACCCTAACAGGTGCTACCACCCCGGGTCAAAGTGGACCTGGGAACAACAGCAATTAAGAGGTGGTTCCATGCTCCTCATAACCCCCCAATCAGAGGCCTTGCTGCTGGATGCAATTTATTGTCATACCCAGGACCCAAAGAAAAAGAAAGAGGGAACAAGTTACTGAGGAAATTGAAAAAAAGCATAACAGAAAGATGGGCATCAAGAAGATAGAAGATGGCAATTTATATTGACCTTAGACTTTTGGAGATTGTAGCTGTCAGGGAAGCAAGTACATGGAAAAGAGTTCCACAGGTAAGAAGTGCAAGAAAAGAAACTGATAGAGTAAAAGTAGCACTTATATTTGATTATTTTGACAGTAAAAGGTTGGGAACTAACTGCCAATCTAGTAGCATGAGTAAATTCATGTGGTCAAGGTACCAAAAAAAGAAGCTTGTCAGAGCAGAAGCCATGAGGATATTTCCATAAAAGACAGAGGAAAGCCACATCTAGTCAGTGAGAACGTGACTGAAGTTGATCTGTTAGATAAGGATTGATTACATTGCTGATCCTCAATTAGATTTTGTCAAGAACCCCAAGATGAATAGCAGGAATACCCAACCAGATATGGCAACAGTATTCAATGCACAGATAAATGATAGATTTATATCATGACTGAAGTTGATCTGTTAGATAAGGATTGATTACATTGCTGATCCTCCATTAGATTTTGTCTAGAACCCCAAGATGAATAGCAGGAATACCCAACCAGATATGGCAACAGTATTCAATGCACAGATAAATGATAGATTTATATCATGACTGAAGTTGATCTGTTAGATAAGGATTGATTATATTGCTGATCCTCCTTTAGATTTTGTCAAGAACCCTAAGATTAATAGCAGGAATACCCAACCAGATATGGCAACAGTATTCAATGCACAGATAAATGATAGATTTATATCATGACTGAAGTTGATCTGTTAGATAAGGATTGATTACATTGCTGATCCTCCTTTAGATTTTGTCAAGAACCCCAAGATGAATAGCAGGAATACCCAACCAGATATGGCAACAGTATTCAATGCACAGATAAATGATAGATTTATATCATGACTGAAGTTGATCTGTTAGATAAGGATTGATTAGATTGCTGATCCTCCTTTAGATTTTGTCAAGAACCCCAAGATGAATAGCAGGAATACCCAACCAGATATGGCAACAGTATTCAATGCACAGATAAATGATAGATTTATATCATGACTGAAGTTGATCTGTTAGATAAGGATTGATTATATTGCTGATCCTCCTTTAGATTTTGTCAAGAACCCTAAGATGAATAGCAGGAATACCCAACCAGATATGGCAACAGTATTCAATGCACAGATAAATGATAGATTTATATCATGACTGAAGTTGATCTGTTAGATAAGGATTGATTACATTGCTGATCCTCCTTTAGATTTTGTCTAGAACCCCAAGATGAATAGCAGGAATACCCAACCAGATATGGCAACAGTATTCAATGCACAGATAAATGATAGATTTATATCATGACTGAAGTTGATCTGTTAGATAAGGATTGGTTACATTGCTGATCCTCCTTTAGGTTTTGTCAAGAACCCCAAGATGAATAGCAGGAATACCCAACCAGATATGGCAACAGTATTCAATGCACAGATAAATGATAGATTTATATCATGACTGAAGTTGATCTGTTAGATAAGGATTGATTACATTGCTGATCCTCCTTTAGATTTTGTCAAGAACCCCAAGATGAATAGCAGGAATACCCAACTAGATATGGCAACAGTATTCAATGCACAGATAAATGATAGATTTATATCTTGTTGAAGTTGAATCAGTAGATAATGATTGATTACATTGCTGATCCTCCTTTAGATTTTGTCAAGAACCCCAGATGAATAGCAGGAATACCCAACCAGATATGGCAACAGTATTCAATGCACAGATAAATGATGGGTATATGTCTGACTGAAGTTGATCTGTTAGATAAGGATTGATTACATTGCTGATCCTCTTGAATTACATCCAAGAACCCCAAGATGAATAGCAGGAATACCCAACCAGATATGGCAACAATATTGTCACAGATAAATGATAGATTTATATCATGACTGAAGTTGATCATTAGAATGGGGATTGATTACATTGCTGATCCTCAGTAGATTTTGTCTAGAACCCACCTTAGATGAATAGCAGGAATACCCAACCAGATATGGCAACAGTATTCAATGCACAGATAAATGATAGATTTATATCATGACTGAAGTTGATCTGTTAGATAAAGTTGATTACATTGCTGATCCTCCTTTAGATTTTGTCAAGAACCCCAAGATGAATAGCAGGAATACCCAAGCAGATATGGCAGCAGTATTTAAATGCACAGATAAATGATAGATTTATGTCATGACTGAAGTTGATCTGTTAGATAAGGATTGATTACATTGCTGATCCTCCTTTGAATTGTCAAGAACCCCCAAGATGAGTCATAGGAATACCCAACCAGATATGGCAACAGTAGCTGTACAGATAAATGATAGATTTATATCATGACTGAAGTTGATCTGTTAGATAAGGATTGATTACATTGTAAGTCTCCTTTGAATTTGTCAAGAACCCCAAGATGAATAGCAGGAATGCAACCAGATATGGCAACAGTATTCAATGCACAGATAAATGATAGATTTATATCATGACTGAAGTTGATCTGTTAGATAAGGATTGATTACATTGCTGATCCTCCTTTAGATTTTGTCAAGAACCCCAAGATGAATAGCAGGAATACCCAACCAGATATGGCAACAGTATTCAATGCACAGATAAATGAAATAGATTTATATCATGACTGAAGTTGATCTGTTAGATAAGGATTGGTCACATTGCTGATCCTCCTTTAGATTTTGTCAAGAACCCCAAGATGAATAGCAGGAATACCCAACCAGATATGGCAGCAGTATTCAATGCACAGATAAATAAATAGATTTATATATCATGACTGAAGTTGATCTGTTAGATAAGGATTGATTACATTGCTGATCCTCCTTTAGATTTTGTCAAGAACCCCAAGATGAATAACAGGGCTGCTAGCCAGATATGGCAACAGTATTCAATGCACAGATAAAATGATAGATTTATATCATGACTGAAGTTGATCTGTTAGATAAGGATTGATTACATTACTGATCCTCCTTTAGATTTTGTCAAGAACCCCAAGATGAATAGCAGAATACCCAACCAGATATGGCAACAGTATTCAATGCAGACAATGATAAGGTTATATCATGACTGAAGTTAGTCTAATTGGTAAGTTGATTACATTGCTGATCCTCCTTTGAATTTTGTCAAGAACCCCAAGATGAATAGCAGGAATACCCAACCAGATATGGCAATGTATTTTGAACAAATGATAATTTACTATCATGACTGAAGTTGATCTGTTAGATAATGATTGATTACATTGCTGATCCTCTTTAGATTTTGTCAAGAACCCCAAGATGAATAGCAGGAATACCCAACCAGATATGGCAACTGATATGTCCCCAGATAAATGATAGATTTATATCATGACTAAGAAGAGTTGATCTGTTAGATAAGGATTGGTACATTACTGAGTCTCACTGAATTTTGTCAAGAACCTACAGAATGGAATAGCAGGAATACCCAACCAGATATGGCAACAGTATTCAATGCACAGATAAATGATAGATTTATATCATGACTGAAGTTGATCTGTTAGATAAGGATTGATTACATTGCTGATCCTCCTTTAGATTTTGTCAAGAACCCTAAGATTAATAGCAGGAATACCCAACCAGATATGGCAACAGTATTCAATGCACAGATAAATGATAGATTTATATCATGACTGAAGTTGATCTGTTAGATAAGGATTGATTACATTGCTGATCCTCCTTTAGATTTTGTCAAGAACCCCAAGATGAATAGCAGGAATACCCAACCAGATATGGCAACAGTATTCAATGCACAGATAAATGATAGATTTATATCATGACTGAAGTTGATCTGTTAGATAAGGATTGATTACATTGCTGATCCTCCTTTAGATTTTGTCAAGAACCCCAAGATGAATAGCAGGAATACCCAACCAGATATGGCAACAGTATTCAATGCACAGATAAATGATAGATTTATATCATGACTGAAGTTGATCTGTTAGATAAGGATTGATTACATTGCTGATCCTCCATTAGATTTTGTCTAGAACCCCAAGATGAATAGCAGGAATACCCAACTAGATATGGCAACAGTATTCAATGCACAGATGAATGATAGATTTATAAATGTGCAAGATAGATTCTAATGAAAAAATACCTTCTGGCCTGACATAGTGACCCAACCTTCTTAGCAGTAGATTTTGTTTATATTTTCAGAAAAAACAATGAAGAATTAATAAAAACAAAATGAACATTATTTTTGTGCCACCATGTAGTTGTAATTTGAGTGGGGATATTCTATTTTGACCGAGTTTATTGCTTTCTCAGAATCTTTTTTATTAAACAAACCAACATGTTTAATAAATGGGCAACAATGCATCTCAACAAAGAAGGTTTCTATGAGAAGCAATATATTCATCATGCAAAGCACATGATCAAATCTTTGTGTCGTGAATTTGTAAAAAAGTAGATATATTTTTATGGCTATATGATTCCACCTACATAGGAGAAAAGAAATACTTACCTGCCACTTTTTTGTGGTGAGTGGTGACCCAATCATCTCTCAGGGTGCAGCTCAGTTATCTGGCATGCAATTGAGAAAAATTACACTGAGAGGTGCCCAGTCCCGGGGAACAATATCCCAAGGATGTGCCACTCTATTGCAAGAGATGGTTGGGTCAGTGGTTGCCACCGAGGCCAGTGTGACTAGCAATTGCGGGGACTGGGCAATTTTTGGCCCTTGCCTGCTTGTACGTGTTCAGGCTCCCCACATCAAACCTTGACCTTGTATTGCATCCATGTCCTTGTTGGGGGACAAGGTAAATATGTATGGGAGAAAAGAAATATTTAATGACCATGTTTTGAAGAAAGAAGAAAATGTTCATTCATAAAGTCAGACACTTATGATTGTGTTTCTGTAAAAATCTGGTCCTGATTCTCAAAGAAAAAAAACATGAATAAAACTCTAGGTATAAGGAATAATTGTGTATATAATGCAGTTAACAGCTACTGGTAATTTTTTTATAAATATATTACTGTTATTTTTACCATAATGTATTTTTGTAATTCTGAACTTTCAAACCAAAATCAAAACACTATTTTCCTATAGAAGAGACCCTCACAGGTGCTACCACCCTGAATTAGGGTGGAACTGGGAACAATAACAGTTAAGAGATGGTTCCATGCTCCTCAAAATGTTCAGTCTCCCAATCAGAGGCCATTGCTGCCAGATGTAGTTTATCATCATACCTAGGACTATGTTAGAATAGAACTTACAGTTACATACAGCCAACTGAACTGTAAATTTGTGAGACCTCATTGCCAATCTAGTACTGCACTTAAATTCATAAGATCTAGCTACTATGGCCAAGAGCTCATCCAAATTATTGCCATGAAATTATTGATAGAATAGGAACAGATATTCTGAATTATAGCAAATGCAGACAATGAACTGAACAAAGTTCTAACAAAGGATTTAAATAAAAAACCTGATATGTCCTGAAAGGGATATATATATATATATCATTCAAGGTAGTTAAGCGGTTTAGGCAAATGCAACCGGGTAGGTCAATCTAGAACTTAGATATAATGGATGATACTTGTCGTATTCAGTATCCTGAGACGGAGGCATAGTCAATAGACGTAGACTAATAGTTGTAGACTAGTAGACCTCTAGTGGTAGACCTAGGGATGTAGAGCTCTGGTCGAAGACCTGTAGACCTCTAGTCATATAGATGTATAGATTCATGGACGTAGACCGCTATGCGTCCTCGCCTTTGCCTGTATGGATGGTTGACATCAGCCAATCACATTACTGTAAGGGGGAACCAAGGTGTATGCATATTCATTGCATATTAGTTACATCAAAACCCAAATAAATATAATTATTTTTATTCATCCAAAAAAATCTAAACTTATTTATAAATGGAACTTTGTGTGTGTGTGTCTGTGTGTGTGTGTCCACTACCTATAGACTCTGAAACGGCTGAACTGATTTTCTTGAAAATTTACACAGTTGTACTATAAGCATCTGTGAGTGTTCTTAGCTAGGTTTTGTCTCGAGGTACCCTTGATAAATATCGAAAATCGATAATTGAAAAAATCGGGTTATAGAAGAAGTGGTCCGATTTTAATCAAATTTGATACACTCATAGACAAAGACATAAGAAATGATATTCAGAAGTTTCAAGGTTGCAGTTCTTACAATAGTGCAGAAAATCGATTATATATATATATATATATATAAATATATATATAAAAGGCAAGATGTTTGTCTGTATGTCTGTTTATCTGTCTGTATGTCCTTTATATAAATCCACAATTTTTATCCGATTCTCACCAAACTTCACACAAATATTCTTTAGGCTGAGTCTGATCTTTAAAGCTTTAAAGCTTTCGTTACACCCGAGCAACGCCAGGCTATACTGCTAGTCTTGGATATTCATGAGTCTATCACACCAACTATCATCCTCCTGCATCAAGGTTGGAAGGTGATTAGGGTGGCATGGTCATTGTAGGTAGTTGCTGGGCAACCAGTTCACTTGGACCATGGATAGGTGTCCAGAGTAGTAAATCACTTGCATGTTCTTGTTTTGCTTACTAGCATTTTCCTGAAAAGTGCAGTTTGCATTCATTTAAGATATTACACCAACAAATAAATGTAAAAGTGAATCAATATTTATATCTTTTCATCTATTTCCTAAAGAATAAATAAATTTTCTCCCAAAGACACAATAAGCTTATCCCTGATTAAAGTCCTGACCCTAATTAAAGGCCTATCCTTGATTAAAGGCCTGTCCCTGATTAACACACTTAATGCTAAACATTTGGATGTGCTTTGTGGTGCAATGGATATTGGCTCGGAACAAGAAATTGGGGAGCTGAGTTCAAATTCCAGTTGAATTCCTTGCATTCACTTACGCGCAAATACCCTTGGGAAAGGTATTAATCCATCTCTTTCCTCCAGTTGTGGGTTAAATAACAGGACAAATTGGGTTCTATAGCCTTGGCTGGTAACCAGTCTACTGTAGAAAGCAATGGCAACCTACTTCTGCACAGTCAGTCATGTTTCTTTTGAGACATGATCACCTAAAGTGTGTATAACGTATGGCACTTAACTGACTGACTGAATGCTAAACAATATTAACAGTTTCCTTACTTTTACCTGTTAATCATAAAATAACATTGATTACATAATGTCCTTTTTTTTTTAATTCACACCTTATTTTCATTTTGTCCTTTGCTTTTCAGTGATATTATTTTACACGCATAAGGAGAAAAAATTTAGTTAAAATATTAAGTTCATATATAAAGAAATGATTATTCTTTATTTTGAATGTATCATGATGCAGTTACATCAGTGTCTTGAGGAATAGAGAAGATGCTGCCTGTCAAATCACAAGAACATGATATTATTGTCATTTTAAAAAAAAATTCTTTTTAACCTACATTTTTTTTATTATAACCAATGACCTTAGACAAATAAAGAACGTGATTTTTTGTTGTTTCCATTTTAGAAAATGACAGCTATTAACAAAAAAAAAAATTGCTTTTATTATTTTTAGATTTCTTAGAGATATGGTGCATGTGGAATTTTGTTGATTTATTCTTGAGTTCCTTTTTTTATCAGACCCAAAGCTCCAATCTCAAGTGCAACAGTTTTCATTTATAAGTACCACTAGCAGTATAGCCCGGCGTTGCCTGGGTGCAATGAAAGCTTTAAAACTAATCCATGGTCCTGGAGTTCAGAATCTTTGGACGTTGGCACGAAAGACTAAAAAGCAATAGTTGTTTCCCGTTAAAGCGAAACTGTAGACTGAAAGAAAAATGAATGAATGTAAGTCAAATTTTGATTTCCTGGTATCGATTTATATATATATATATATATATATATATATATATATATATATATATAAATATATTATCGATTTTCTGCACTATTGTAAGAACTGCAACCTTGAAACTTCTGAATATCATTTCTTATGTCTTTGTCTATAAGTGTATCAAATTTGATTAAAATTGGACCACTCTTTCTAGAACCTGATTTTTTCGATTATCAATTTTCTATATTTATTGGGGGTACCTCGACACAAAACCTAGCTAAGAACACTTGCAGACACTTATAGTACAACTGTGTAAGTTTTCAAGAAAATTGGTTCAGACATTTCGGAGTCTATAGGTCACAGACACAGACACACACACAGTTCCATTTATAAATAAGTTTAGATTTAGATATTTTTCTATTTCCATCTCCAGGTCTGTTATTATTATTATTCACAGATTTATCTCCTGAGGATGATAATATTTTTCTTTTTTTTTTACTGTACATGTTAACTGTTAAGTGTTGCTAATGATTTAATGTCACTCTTTTTCAAATTTGCATCATGTTTGGTTTAGCATACCATTCTTCTCCACAAGTTAAAAAGCTAAGGTATTTCTGGACAAATTTTTTAACTGATTCACTCTTTCTTATTTAATCGTAAAATAAAAGTTGTCTTGAATAGACATTCTTCTAAACCAGGGGCCAGTAACCTATGGCACATGTACCAGATGTGGCACACCCAAGCAATTTCCAATAGCATGACTTGTTGAACTAAGAAAGTCTCTTGAAGATGAAAATTTAGAAAAGTCTCCTACTATTTTCAGTTGTTGGATATTCCTCCTGAGATCTTTCATTTGTATGAAGAAAATTGCTTTTCGCTCTTCTTTTGGCTTTTAGTTCAACTTATTCCTGTAAGGAAATTTTCTCTCACATGAAAGCCGTTTAAGCCCACAATGAAGTTGCCTAACACCTGAACACTTACAAAATTGTGTAAAACAAAGTAATAAAGTATGTTGCCAATACTGAGCAATTGGCTAAGACCATGCAAGGATAAGGTTACCATTAATAATAAAAAATTAAAAAAACTTTTAAAACAGTTTATTTCTATTAATGAGATTTACATATTATCTAAATCTAAACTTATTTATCAATGGAACTTTGTCTGTGTGTCTGTGTGTCTGTGTGTGTGTGTGTGTGTCCATTACCTATAGACTCTGAAATGGCTGAACCAATTTTCTTGAAAATTTACACAGTTGTACTATAAGCGTCTGCGAGTGTTCTTAGCTAGGTTTAGTGTCGAGGTACCCCGATAAATATAGAAAATCAATAATCGAAAAAATTGGGTTATAGAAGAAGTGGTCCGATTTTAATCAAATTTGATACACTCATAGACAAAGACATAAGAAATGATATTCAGAAGTTTCAAGGTTGCAGTTCTTACAATAGTGCAGAAAATCGATTATATATATATAAAAGGCAAGATGTTTGTGTGTGTGTGTGTCTGTTTATCTGCCTGTATGTTTCTATTTTTTCAGCCCTTTTATTTTAGTTTTTGCTTCAGGTTTGGCTCTAAGTAGGTATAATTGTAGATTTTAGTCTCAGCCATGATACCAATTACTCAGAGGACTTATTTAGCCTTCAAAATTCAGTTTATGACAAAAAAAACTTATTTGATATCGATACCAGGAAATCAAAATTTGATTTACATCCATTCATTTTTCTTTCAGTCTATGGTTTTGCTTTAACTGGAAACAACTATTGCTTTTTTGTCTTTCATGCCAACATCCAAAGAGTCTGAGCTTCAGGACCATTGATTAGTTTTAAGGCTTTCATTACACCTGAGCAATGCCGGGCTATATTGCTAGTTGTATATATTAGTATACAAAATATATTGTAGACAGGTATATTGACCTTGACTTGTATAAAAATATGTATGCTGTTGGCACACTGAATGATTTTAAACCCTAAGTCAGCGTATAGCAAATGGTTGCCAACCCCTGTTCTAGACCATTTTGTGCTAATTTAGGTGCCCCCCACCCCAGGTCTCTATCCTTGGACCTACTTTGTTCTTAATTTTTATCAATGACCTTCCCAATAACATCAATTCTCAACCTGGTATCTGTGCTGATGACACAACCATTTACTATTGTCTTGATAATAAATCAGATCAGTTCAATAAGGTGAAATTGACAGGTGATCTAAAAAGTGACCTAGAGTCAGGATTGTTAACTTTAATGCCATCAAAATAAATTTCTCTCTGCTAATCACTTGAAAAACATCTTCCTGCCACCCACCGTTTAAATGAACTCTTTGCTATGATACCAAGACTTTATTAATTTAAGCATAGCACTGAATTGATGTGATGTGCATTGTGGGGCAGTAGGTATTGGCTCGGAATGAGAAATCGGAGGGCTGAGTCCAAATTCTAGTTGAATTCATTGCATTCACTTATGCACAAATACCGTTGGGAAAGGTATTAATCCATCTCTTCTTCCTTTAGCTATGAGTTAAATAGCAAGTGTTATGGTGAAACACACCTATTCCTCAGATAATTGACTCTCTCTCCTATATTAAGAGTCAACAGGAAGTTAATGAAAGAAGTACTTGGAAAGTTTATGGGAGTTCTTTAGACTTCTATTGGAGTTCAGTAGAACTACTAGGCAGTTGATATTAGTCTGCAGTTAACTGAATACTCAGGAGTCAGCTTTCAGTGAAAAATTACCAAGTATAACATTTTGGGTACGTTAAGTAGAATTGGCAACCAACATAGCACAATTATAACCTTCAGTGCAAAAACTACTCCACAACAGCAAGACAGATTAAGTTCTATAGCCTTGGTTGGCAACCAGTCTACTGCAGAAAGTAATCACAACCTACTGCAGAAAATTTTTTAGCCCAGTCACTGATGTTTCTTTCAATACATGATTGTTTAAGCATGTATCACGTATGGCACTTGACTGACTGATTGGATTGGTGGCAAGGTCTCATCAGTTCATGGTTGAATTGGCTAGATATAACTAAGTTTTATGCTAACAGTTTCTTTTTACACATTTCTTATTTGTAGAACTCTCTTCTGGCTTCAGGCACTCTAGCCAACTCTTCAAAAATTTAAATGCAATGTTATCTAATGTCTTTCATTGGTCTTCTATTCTTCTCACTCCCTATTCAGTAACACTGTGTCTACGAATATAAGTAGATTGGCGGCAAGGTCTCATCTATTCATGGTTGAATGTGTTAGATGTAAATAAATTTCTTTTCACACACTTCTCATTTGGGGAAGTCTCTTCTGGCTTCCTACTTTTTATCTAACTTTGATATTTAAAAGTTCAAGTGCAATGTCAATTGCTGTCTACTGGCTTGATTACTCTTCTTTTCTTCTCACTCCCTAATATTTCTTTTTCATTCTTGTTCTTCCATGCCCAGTAATATCTTGTGTCTTAGTGACTTTATTGCCTTGCATGGGATGATATGATTTAAAAAGAAAGGTTCAGTTAAAATACTAAGTTTATATAATATGTAAAGAAGTTGTTTTGTTAAGAAATTGTTGTTGTTGTTGTTTGTGTGTGTGTGTGTGTGCATGTGTGCGTGTGTATGCATGAGAGATTTTGTCAGAGAGTAATCTTAAGTGCCTAATTGTCAAGTTCTCTCTGGAATCTATGAACACAAAAGGGTATTGTAGGAGAGTTATCTATGTACATTTAGGATGTTTCACAAAGTGATCTTTTGTTACTCTGAGATGCTGATGTGTCTGGGAATTTTACTTCCATGATTTTTGGTACCTTTCTTTGTTATACAAACTGCTCCAATCACAACAGGAATAATCGTAGTTTTACGTTTCCACATTTTTGTTACTTTGATATACAGGTCCTTATAATTTTGATATTTTTAAAATTCTTTTTTAGAAACATTAGAATTCTGTGGGAAAGTCATTTCAATTGGCTGGCAAGTTCCTTTTTTGAAATTTCATTATTATTATTATTATTACTATTATTATTATTATTATTATTATTATTATTATTAACACATTCACTTCTAGTGGATTATAATGTTTGTTTTGTACATGTTAATAGGCAAGTGGTATTAATTATGTTGTTGTGGGTGGTATTTTGGCTTGCAAACTGATATTGAATGACGGAAAACAACAACAAACAAAACAAAGATTGAATAAAAATTACGTTGACAAATTCATTTTTCATTAAGGAAAATACATTGGCAAAAATAAGGTTATGTTTTTCCCATGACACCACTATTATTTTAATTACCTTCACTCCTCGTTAATGTTCATTGTTTTAAAAAGTGATGATTGGAATTGGAATAAAAACTAAATATAAGATGGAAGTTAATTTATTTTGTTCTTGAGAATTTGCAAAAAAAATATTAAATGCTAATTACAGTGATTTTGTTTGTTTGTTTGTTTTGAGGTTTAACAACCTATCAATCCTTATGAGATCATTTTAAGGTCATAACCAATGATTTTTGGGCAAGGTTATTTTATTTTTACAACATTTTTTTTTCGAGTATCAAGATTCATTGAGATTTGTTTTTTTTAAGAGCAGGGTCCCCAAGTCCTACCCTTGTTGCTTAACCCATAACTGGAGGGAAGGGTCAGATTAATACTTTTCCCAAGGGTACCAGTGCTTAAGTGAATGCAGGGTATTCAACTGGAATTCAAACTTGGCTCACCGATTTCTCTTTCTGAACCGATATTCACTGCACCACAATGCACAGAGTGACAGATTATAGGGGGTACCAGGAAGTGGGTAAGGATGAGAATACTAATGAGAGTGAAGTGGACAGAGAAAGGAGCATGAAAGAGAGGATGCAGGTTAGTGAGACAGGAGATGACTGTTGTGTAACACCCCAGTGGACGGTCCGAACAATTTCTCTGGCAACCGCTCTCCACGCTGTGATGTTTGCCGGAAGTTTGTTGAAAAAGTTGGAGCCTCAAGCTGTGTGTACAAGATTAAACTATAAGGAACGAACTTCCACAACTTGAATGAGTTGAAACGATGCTTTATTTCATTTAGAGTTAGCCTTTTCGGTTGGGGCAGGCGAATGTGACACACAGCTCTAATTCTAATTAATGGAGAACTGACCGACTCAAGACGAACGGAGATTCTACTCACTCAACTAACTGACTAACTTAACTTAATTGATCTGACTGACCTGATCTGACTCGGAAATATCACCTGTATTTATTTAAAACAATCCGGAAGTGACTAGAGACACCCTAGGCTAAAACAAAACTAAAAGATAAGCATTGGCAACTGTAAGTCTAAAATTTCAAGGGACTTAAATTTTGCTTCCTTTGATGTGTGAACGGAATGTCTGCACTAAGCCTCCAAATATTTTCCAGGATTTTTTTATCGTTTTATCTTTGACACTTTACCCGTAACCAGGCATTTTTTTTTATTGCCTGGAGAAAGGGAAGATATTATCTTTTCTTAATGTGTAGTCAAGATACAGTTTTTGACCTGGTCACTCCAAAAATCTATTTCCCCAACTTTATCTTTTATCACATCAAATCACTTAGTCAAACATTTACCGGAAGACTGGTAGGACGTAACAGTAATCTGATACCCTTTTCTCTTCCACAATTTTCTTCATAAAAGTAAAAGCATTTATTTATTTTTCCTCTTCTTTTTCACTTTTGTTAAACCAAACACATGTTTTTAACCTATTTTCTATTCTTAACCATTTTCTATTTTAATCTATTATAATGAAATACATATTTTACAAATCCACCTTAATATACGCCTAGTTATCGTGTCACAGTTGACTTTACATTTAAGTTCTTGGAGATAGTAGCTGTCGGGGAAACAAGTAAATGGAAGGGAATTCCACAGGCGGGAAGTGCGAGAAAAGAAGCTGCTGGAGTAGAATTTGCGTTTTCATTTTATTGGTTTCACAGTAAAAGGGTGGGACCTAGTTGCTAATCTTGTGGCTCGAGTAAATTTATATATAGAGGGCACCAGTGAGCTAAGTTCATCAACAATTTGCTAATGTTAATTGACCCTCAGTGAGCGACCACCTCCAGAAAGCGACTAACATCAACGAGTGAAAATCACTGATCAAGTGACCACTTAAAAAAAAAAATTCCTTTTTGGTCTTACACTGCTAATGTCTAAATTAAGAGAAACTAAATGAGTAATCTATTTCATTTTGCTTTGATCTAAGTAAGGAATGATTCTTCATTGTTTTGTTATTGTAGTGTTGTATGAAACTGTTATTTCTTGTTGAAATGTACATTGCTTGAGTTCACCTCACGGTCAAACATCAACTGTTTTGTACAACATGTATTGCATTTGACATGTTCAAGGGATTTATCGCAGTCTCTGTACTGACTTGGATAAATTCGGGGATTGGGAAAATCACAGTTATGTCACTTTTTCAAATGTCTATTTCTTTCGTTCCTTTAATTTTTTGTGTATCTATCTACTCTATTTCTATCTGGATATATCTATCTCTATCTCTCTGTTTATCTACCCCCCACCTACATCGCTGTCAGTTTTTTTTGTTTTGTTTTGTTTATTTTTTTCCATGTATTATCACAGATTCTCTTTTGTTATCACTCACTTCTAAGAAAAAAATAGAAATCATATACGTTGCGAATTTTTCCAACCTACATATTTTAGTACTGGCACGAAAAGGAAAGCAATAACTGACTTTTTTTAAAGTCCACTTAATAAATATTTTTTGTGAATAAGTATTTTAGTTTCTTGTTGACCGCCGTTGTAAATACGTTTTTAAAATTTTAAAATGACTTACGCTGAATAAATTTCTTTAAAATTAGGCCATCTTCTTGTTTTTATTTATTTATTACCAGATTACATGATAAAATTCTAATATATACATTCTGGTGAGTAGAATATACATTCCTGGCCGTAAATAGGTCATGACTATGAGCCTTTAGTGAGCGACCACCTGTCGTATGCGACCCGTTTTGGTGGCAGTAGGGGTGGTCACATACAACAGGTTCCACTGTATTTATTTATTAGACTGTTTATTTACAAGAATAATTTTTGTAGATGAGAAAATGGCCTCCTGTAACAAAATGTTCTCGTACATGTTTCACTTGCAAAAATACAAAAGAAAATATGGCCAATCCAAAGCCTACAATTTAAGAACAACTTGATCTGTATTCAGAGATTTTATAAGACGAATTTGTGCAAATTTCCGAGCTTCATCCACTTGATAAAATGAACATGGGCAAGAGAACATCAGATGGGTAGCAAAGGCCAATGAGTTGAACAGTCGTGCTTTGTGTATGGAGCTTTGTGACTGAAAAGAAGACAGGGTACAACTGGTACTCCAAACATCTGTACCATGTTTGCTACAATTTTATACTTAGAACATTCAAAAAACTGATACAATTAAAACTAATGCAATATTTATCATTTATCAATTTATAAAGAAATTAATGCGAAAACAATTTTTGTTCATAAATTCATAAACGTTTACTTGTGGTGATACCGAGCAAAGCGAGGGACTGGATGTTTGTCCTCTGAGGTCCAGAAAGCACATGACCAAAACTGGTCTTTGCGCACCCGGCTCCACGCAGATGTTCCGGCAGAAAACCAAAAATTAATAAATATCAAATTCCTTTTTGCGAGCTGACGCGAATTTTGTTTATCATCCAATGGGAAGCCCAGAATTAAATATGGGTGTGAATTCCCAAATGACTTGCTGGGACCCACAAACACAAAATAAAAAGCCAACACAGAAAGCATCATCAGTTGAGAAATTATGAGCATAATTAGCACGTCCCTTGACCTCGTCAGGCGATCCACTATGCTCACCTACTTTTCTCTCTCATCTTCTTCTTCGCTATCCCGAGTTACTTACCCGATTAACGAAGTGGAGACATCAAAGACATTCCTAACTGACAAACGCTCATACATACATATGCACAAACTCTCTTTTCGGCATTTACTGCTATGAACATTTTAACATCCTTTGAACCCATCCTAAAGACATTACTTTATTTGTAAAAAAAACCTTAATTGATGTCTGTGTATATATAAATGTTGTTTCTATATTCAATTTGATTTTCTTGTTTATATACCCCTTGTATTGGACTATCTACTAACAAGGCCACATTCAGTTAATCTGATTTTAACACACAACTATGCTTCACTAGAACAGATAACCCACTATAGAGGAAAGAATGCTTGGAAAATCAGATACTTACTAGACAGATTGAAAGCAAGAGGAACAGAGAAAATGTTGTTTCTATACTCAATTTGATTTTCTTGTTTTATAACCCCTTTTATAACTTATAATGGGCTATCTACTAACGAGGCCAAATTCAGTTAATCTGTTTCAACACACAACTACGTTTCACTAGAAAAGATAACCTACTATATACTAAATTATCAAAATATGTGAACCAACAGAAAGGAACCATAAAGAAATCTTTATTATTTACCATTTTATAAAGTTTGAATAAATTGGCAATTATCTGATGTTTTGCCAACCATTTCAAGAAATAATGTAATAAATGAATAGTATAAAAAAGCAATCTAATAAATCATCGTCATCATCATCATCTGTTACACCCAATGGTGTGTAGGGCAGCAACAAAGCTTCTCCACCTCTGCCTACCTTGGGCCAGACTAGTCAATGAACCCTAAGAGTACTTCATGGCTTTCATCTCATTCTCCACCGTACTTCTCCACTGCTTTCCCCTGTCTCTCTTTCCTTCTATCCATCCTGTGAATATTAAATTCTCCAGGCCCTCCTTCCTCATTAGATGTCCCAGAAACCTCATCTGTCTCTTCCTTATGTTAAGTATGAGTTTTCACCAGGTTTCCAATTTCTCCAACACCTCATCGTTAGTCACGTGCTCAGTCCATGGTATCCTCAGCATCCTTCTGTAAAACCACATTTCTGCTGCCTCAAGCTTCTCCTTTATCCTTGAGGAAATTGTTCAACATTCACTGCCATACAGAAGGACAGAAATTATAGTGGAATTATCTATTCTTTTCCCATTCAGACTATTGCCCTTATCTTTACTGCTAAGTTTACGATGTTTCAACCGTTGTACGCTCTGGTCTTCTAAAGGTACTAGGAATTTTGAGCCAAACCCTTTATTATGATTACTGAGGTATATCATTCTCATTCCATGTGCAATGCCACTTCTGGTAGCCATATAGTTATCTTACTTTCACTTAACCCTCTAAGTTATCTGTAGTCTGGTATTGAACTCACAACTCTTTGGGTCAAGTCATGGTAACTAACCAATGTTTATATTCACTGGGCCATGTGTCCTTGAAAACATCAGCATGTGGATTTCTGGAACTTATAAACCTAATGTTTCAATAACCATTTTTTACCAGAGTTCATATTGCATTCTTTTGATGCTAATGATTTTCTTTGACCCTCTGTATTACTGATTCCCATATTGTATTCAATACTATGTTTGGTTGGCTTAGAGGATTTTTGTGGCCTAGCATATGAACTGATTCCTTAACTTTATCAGAGTTAAGTGAAAGGGAGATAACTACATGGCT
Source organism: Ascarosepion bandense (assembly GCA_037127315.1). Lineage (NCBI taxonomy): Eukaryota > Metazoa > Mollusca > Cephalopoda > Sepiida > Sepiidae > Ascarosepion > Ascarosepion bandense. Next base: position 545,856 of record JBBBDQ010000498.1, read on the forward strand.
ATTAGAAGTGGCATTGCACATGGAAGGAGAATGATATTCCCCAGTGATCGTAATGAAGGGTTCGATTTGAAATTCCTAGCACCTGAAGAAGGCTAGAGCATACAATGACCGAAACGTTGTAAACATGGCAGTAAAGATGAGGACAATAGTCTGAACAATGTAAATGTGTCCCAGAAATTTCAGTTTTCTCTTTCTAATTGTCAGTCTCCTTGTAGTTCCAATTTTCCTAAAAACTTCCTTGTTGCGCACATGTTCCATTCATGATATTCTTAGCATTCCTCTATGTCTTATGCACACTTGGCAAATTGAAAAAGGGCATAAACTTACTACTTTGCTAGTAGTAAGTACATTATATACTTGTAAGATCTAAAATGCTTACAGAGTATTTCTTTTTATCTCAGTTACTTTAACTGATCCTTTTGTATCTATGTCCTTTCAACCTAAATGATGACCCATCAACTCCAATTTTAGCAATAGCAAAGGCATAATTCTTTTAGCTTCATCTTGATGATGGGTGTGTACCTTCTTTTAAACAGTTAAACACTTGTCAGGGAATGATTTATCTCTATGGGTTTTCATGCCAAAGTAGAAAAATAGCAACTAAATTGCATATATTCACCCTCTAATGATATAAAAGAAAGCAAAATAATCCTAAATTCATTTGATTCTGGGAAATCTGTTTTAGGTATTTCTATAGAAATACACCTCTCAAAAAATTTTAATTTTTTCAATTTTTTTTTCTAATATTAATATCAAATAAGGATGTGCATTGTGGTGCGGTGGATATCGACTCGGAACGACAAATTGGGGAGTTGAGTTCAAATTCCAGTTGAATTCCTTGCATTCACTTACGCACAATTACCCTTGGGAAAGGTATTAATCTGTCTCTTCCCTCCAGTTATGGGTTAAATAATAGGACAGATTGGGTTCTATAGCCTTGACTGGCAACCAGTCTACCGCAGAAAGCAATGGCAACCTACTGCGGGATAATCTTCTGCCCAGTCAGTCATGTCTCTTTCAAGACATGATTGCCCAAAGCGTGTATCATGTATGGCACTTAACTGAATATCAAATAAGCACACTGGGTCATGAATATCAAAATAAATTTAAAAAACAAATTCAGCTTGTTATGAATAGAATAATTGAAAAACAGGTGAGACAAAAGTGTCTTTAATCTAACATGTTTCGCTGTAATAAAATTCTTCAAATATATTTTAAAGACAAATAATTTAGAAATTTTTAAAAATCCAGAGACAGTATGCTGATTGAGGTTTGATTTCATTGGTCAGATATGTGTCACATGTTTATAAAGCAATAGATGAATATTTTTAAATGTAGAAAAAACTTATGCCTGTTTATATGTGTGTATACCACGTGTAATAAAAGCAATAGATGTTCATTTTAAATGCAGGTGTATGAATGCGAAAATAATGCAAGTGTTAATCATATTTAAATGATTATATATGTGTTTATATATCAGTAACATTAGTATGTGTGTGAATAACAAAACAAAATACATTTCCATTCAAAATTGTAGCAAAATAAAACATCATCTGTTATGTAAATTTATTATAAATTGATACAACTAGTAAATAAGGAACTGGCAAAAGTCAGAATCATAGAGTCAATTACCTAAATATGATTTCTTATAATATCTAAATCTAAATCTAAATCTATCTAAATCTAAACTTATTTATAAATGGAACTTTGTCTGTGTGTGTATGTGTGTGTGTGTGTGTGTGTGTTCATTATCTATAGACTCTGAAACGGTTGAACTGATTTTCTTGAAAATTTACACAGTTGTACTATAAGCGTCTGTGAGTGTTCTTAGATAGGTTTTGTGTCAAGGTACCCCTGATAAATATCGAACATTGATAATCGAAAAAATTGGGTTATAGAAAGAGTGGTCTGATTTTAATCAAATTTGATACACTCATAGACGAAGATATAAGAAACGATATTCAGAAGTTTCAAAGTTGCATTTCGTATAATAGTGCAGAAAATCGATAATATATATATATATATATATATATATATGTGTGTGTGTGTGTGTGTGTGTGTGTGTGTTCATTATCTATAGACTCTGAAACGGTTGAACTGATTTTCTTGAAAATTTACACAGTTGTACTATAAGCGTCTGTGAGTGTTCTTAGATAGGTTTTGTGTCAAGGTACCCCTGATAAAATCGAACATTGATAATCGAAAAAATCGAGTTATAGAAGGAGTGCTCTGATTTTAATCAAATTTGATACACTCATAGACAGAGACATAAGAAACGATATTCAGAAGTTTCAAGATTGCAGTTCTTACAATAGTGCAGAAAATCGATAATATATTTATAAAAGCTTTCATTACACCCGAGCAACACTAGGCTATACTGCTAGTAAAAAATAAATTTAAGAAATTGAAATTCATTCGCTGCAGTTCTATTTTCATATATTCTTTTTTTTTCTGCACCGTGTTCTTTCAGGACGTAGGTTATCATGGACTTCCACTTGGCTTTGTCTCTTGTCGCTCTCAACATTCTTCCTGTTTTCTTTCCCAAACCCCATTCTGCCATCCATTTGCTCAGGCCTATAAATAGGTCTTACACTGCTTTCCCCTGTCTCTCTTTCCTTCTATCTACCCTGTGAATATTAAATTCTCCAGGCCCTCCTTCCTCATTAGATGTCCCAGAAACCTCATCTGTCTCTTCCTTATGTTAAGTATGAGTTTTCACCAGGTTTCCAATTTCTCCAACACCTCATCATTAGTCACGTGCTCAGTCCATGGTATCTTCAGCATCCTTCTGTAAAACCACATTTCTGCTACCTCAAGCTTCTCCTTTATCCTTGAGGAGATTGTTCAACATTCACTGCCATGCTGACGGACAGATATCACATAGCAATCCAGCATCATTTCTTTGTTTCCAATGAGATTTTTCTCTCTCTCAGTACTCCGGTTAGCTTTTGAAATGCGTCCTTGGCCATGCCAATGCATCTTCAGATCTCGGTGTCACACTTTCCATCCAGCACTCTTTTCTTTGTTTCCAATGAGATTTTCCAGTCTCTCAGTACTCTGGTTAGCTTTTGAAATGTGTCCTTGGCCATGCCAATGCATCTTCAGATCTCAATGTCGCACATTCGATCCTCTATCAAAATGCTTCCTAGGCATTTAAATTTCTTTACTTGTTTTATTTCAGTTTCTCCGACCGGTAGTTGGCATTTTGTGGTATATATATATATTGCAAGCAATTATGCACTCAAGATTGTAAATAAAATTTATTCCAAAACAAAAATTTATTTCTTTATATTTTAAGAAATCACTTATTATGAGCATATTTGTTTTGGCATTCAGTCAGTCACTTAAGTGCCATACGTGATACACACTTGGGTGTTCATGTCTTGAAAGAGACATGACTGACTGGGCAGAACATTATCCCGCAGTAGGTTGCCATTGCTTTCTGCGGTAGACTGGTTGCTGACCAAGGCTATAGAACCCATTCTGTCCTGTTATTTAACTCATAACTGGAAGGAATAGATGGATTAATACCTTTCCCAAGGGTATTTGCACGTAAGTGAATGTAATGAATTCGACTGGAATTTGAACTCGGCTCCCCGATTTCTCGTTCCGAGCCAATATCCATTGCACCACAACGCACATTAGCACATTTTGGCATTAGTATGGAGATAAATTTAAACTAAATTTGCTAATTTGCATGAGCAAACTTAACTCCTATGTTAAAATTCAGGAAATATTTTTAAAAAATTGTTTGTGATCTGTAGAACTTAATCAATACCAATATATGTAAATTTCTTTTTCATTTTATAATTTCTTTGAGGGATGTTTTATTTTGTTTTATTTTTTAGAAATGCTTTTTTTTTCTTTTCAACATACTTTTGTTATTTTTTTTTAATATTTCCACTTTAGATTATACTTTTATAATATCTAACTTCATCTTTTTCTGAAGAAGATATTGCAATATATAAGGGGAATGTCTTTTTTGAAAGGTGTCAGTAGTGTTGACATTGTTAATCCAATGTTTTAGCAGAACCTGTGTAACCTGTAAGAAAATTGTAAACGTTTTTTTTGGGAGATAGACCCTGATGAATTAGCAAAAAATAATGTTACTACTTTGCTAGCAGTAAGTATATTATATACTTCTAAAATCTGAAATTCTTACACAGTATATCTATTTATCTTATTTAGTACTAGCAGTATAGCCTGGTGTTGCTTGGGTGTAATGAAAGTTTTAAAATTAATCCATGGTCCTGGAGCTCAGACTCAGCCTAAAGAATAATTGCATGAAGTTTCGAAGTCTAGAGGTAACGGACACACACACACACACACACACACACACACACACACACACACACACACACACACACACACACAAAGTTTCATTTATAAAAATAAGTTTACATTTAGATAATATTAAAGAATAGATTGGCCAAAACATTGTTTTAGTAAAAGCAATGACAGAAAGACCTAATCTGAGCATCCAAACAATTTTGAATATACATATGAAAAAGAAGGAAATTACTGGAAAGTAATTGAAATTCACCTGAAGCGAGCTGAATGTGTAATGCTGTTCATTTAGATTTACAAAAAAAAAAAACTCCAAAAAACATTATTTATTAGCACCTCATCAGACAGTATGAGATGCTGAGAAAAAGGCACTGAAACACAACAGCTCTGGTGTTTCAGTAAACTATATTTTTATTATAAACAATTATAATTTTATTATATTACTACATATATATATACACACACACATATATATATATATATATATATATATATATATATATATATATATATATATATGTATTGTTCAATTGCTTGATTAATGAAAGTTTTAAAATTAATCCATGGTCCTGGAGCTCAGACTCAGCCTAAAGAATATTTGCATGAAGTTTTGAAGTCTAGAGGTAATGGACACACACACACACACACACACACACACACACACACACACACACACACACACAAAGTTCCATTTATAAATAAGTTTACATTTAGATAATATTAAAGAATAGATTGGCCAAAACATTGTTTTAGTAAAATTGTTTAATTGCTTAGTTTTTGGTCATAATAAAATTAGACCAGGGCACATTTGTATTAAAAAAGTGTTCAATACAATTATATTGTAGAACTTTTGAACATTTTCCATTTGTAAACGAGTTATTATGTGACCTAGGTTTCTACCATGAGTGATGTCTTCAGGCGATAATAACTCATTTAAAAATGGAAATATATATATATATATATTCTTTAAGTGAAGTAAAAAGAAAAACAAAAAGAATATTTAACTTGACAGAAAGACCTCAAGAAAAATTTTCATAATTTCCAATTAAATATTAAATATTTCATTAAAAAATGTCAAAATAATAAAAAAAATAAACTCCTATTATAACTTTCCTTCCACTAAATTTATTTTAGTACTACTTGTTCACCTGTTACAGGGCCCAAGAGCCATTCAAGGTGGTGGGTTACTGAATGAGGTTGTTGTATTTGCATAAGAGGAGAGGTAGGAAGTGTACTTTATGAGGATACTAGCAGTATAGCCCGGCGTTGCTAGGGTGTAATGAAAGCTTTAAAACTAATCCATGGTCCTGGAGCTCAGACTCTTTGGACATTGGCACGAAAGACTAAAAAGCAATAGTTGTTTACAGTTTAAGCGAAACCGTAGACTGAAAGAAAAATGAATGGATGTAAGTCAAATTTGGATTTCCTGGTATTGATATCAAATAAGGTTTTTTGTCGTAAACTGAATTTTGAAGGCTAAATAAGTCCTCTGAGTAAATGGTATCATGGCTGAGACTAAGAATTACAATTATACCTACTTAGAGCCAAACCTATAGCAAAAACTAAAATAAAAGGGCTGAAAAAATAGAAACATACAGGCAGATAAACAGACACACACATGAACATCTTGCCTTTTATATATATATATATATATATGTTATCGATTTTCTGCACTATTGTAAGAACTCCAACCTTGAAACTTGAATATCGTTTCTTATGTCTTTGTCTATGAGTGTATCAAATTTGATTAAAATCGGACCACTCCTTCTATAACCCAATTTTTTCGATTATCGATTTTTAATATTTGTCTGGGTTACCTCAACACAAAACCTAGCTAAGAACACTCACAGAGGCTTATAGTACAACTGTGTAAATTTTCAAGAAAATCGGTTCAGCCGTTTCGGAGTCTATAGATAACGGACACACACACACACACACACACACACATACATACAGATACACACACAGACAAAGTTCTATTTATAAATAAGTTTAGACGTCTTTTATAATTAGATACTTTTAGAATCACTGTATTATCTCCAAGGATTTGTCATATAGGGGCAAAGAGTTGTGTATGAGTGTTAATATTCTTCCTTATTGAACTAAGATTACTCAAGTGGATTGACAGTCCCCTATTTAATGAGGTTGTTGTTTGACTGATGTAAGTGTTTCAATTATTTTTGTTTATTACAAGTGTTACAGTCCTACATGGAGCAATGAAGTTGAATGCAAATAAATATACTGTTTAATATATAAATGGAGTGCCTACTCAAATATGAGTTTTCGCTAATGATAACATTTAGAGTGATACAAACCAGTCAGATTAATAAATCTACTCTAATAAATTTAATCCGTCCATGCATTGAATACTGTTGTAATATCTGGTTTGGTGCCCCTGCTATCTATCTTGGGGTCCCCGACAAAATTCAAAGAAGAATCTGCAGTGTAATCAGTCCTGATCTGGCAGCTCAATTCAAGTCACTTTCTCACTGACAAGATGTGACTTCCCTCTGTCTCTTCTACAAATGTTTTCATGGCTTCTGCTCAATGACCTTAGCTCTCTGGTGCCTCATCTACATGAATGTACTCAAGATACTAGACTGGTAACTAGGTCCCACCTTTAATTTTTCTTCTTTTTTACTCTTTGTCAGCCTCTCTCTCTCTCTCGCTCTCTCTCTCTCTCTCTCTCTCTTCTACATTCATTCTTACATTCCCACGCTTACCCGCTTTTTTTCTTTCTTTCTTTCTTTCTTTTTCATTAAATCTCCTTCTTATTTTTGTCACTTTCTTTCTTTCTTTCTTTTCTATTAAATCTTATTTTTGTCACTTTCTTTCCTCTTCTTTCTTTCTTTTCCATTAAATCTCCTTCTCATTGTTGTCACTTTCTTTCCTCTTTCTTTCTTTCTTTCTTTTTCATTAAATCTCCTTCTTATTTTTGTCACTTTCTTTCTTTCTTTCTTTTCTATTAAATCTTATTTTTGTCACTTTCTTTCCTCTTCTTTCTTTCTTTTCCATTAAATCTCCTTCTCATTGTTGTCACTTTCTTTCCTCTTTCTTTCTTTCTTTTTCATTAAATCTCCTTCTTATTTTTGTCACTTTCTTTCTTTCTTTCTTTCTTTCCCTATTGTCTCTGACACCCCCTGTAACTTGTTTCTTTTTTTTTCACTCTCCTCTTATGTAACCCCCTGCACACCAGTGGCAGCATTGCTTTGCTTGGGATGAAATGATTATAAAAAAAAGATATATAAATATAAATATATGACTGATGTCAAACTGGTAGGTTTTCAAACCCGGCTGGGAGCAATCGGATTTCTAGTCATACTGATGAGCTGTGATACAGCAAAACAGGACTGTATGTGGATGACTATTTATGCTCTCATCCGTCAATTGAACACTCTGCGGAAATGGTAGATTTTAAAAACAGTAGCTACTCACTGCTATTTACGCATCTTTCTTCAGCAATGAATTGAACACTCTTGGCTACTGGCGTATTTTTACATTGTTTATATAACATGCTAAAATCTACCTTTTTCTACTATGCACCGACAGCTTAAGAGTTGATTCTTCTACTGATGTCAAATCGATTTGGTTTCAATCCCTGTTGGAAGCAATTGGATGTCTAGATGTACGTGATAAGCTGTGATAAAGCGAAACAGGACTGTATGTGGATGACTAAGTGTTGTGGACTCAGAATAGGTCCGGAAGAAAACTCGAACTTGGGTATTAGTGAAACATATATTTAATGAAAGAACAAGTAGAAAGAGTGTTACACGTCAGTCTGACTGCCAAGTATTAGACCGGGGTGACTCAACTCAACTCAGCACAACTCCACCCCAAGAGGCATATTCACCCGGTATTCATAATAATAGGAAGAGTTCATTATAGTCCAAAAAGGGTAGGTTCCATAACACTAAATATAAATATATATAGATATTGTATATATGGGAAGAGGATGTACATTGTGGTGCATTGGATACCAGCTCAGAGCGAGAAACCAGGGAGCCGAGTTCGAATTCCAGCCGAATTCATTACATTCACTTACGCGCAAATACCCTTGGGAAAGGTATTAATCCATCTCTTCCTTCCAGTTATGGGTTAAATAACAGGACAGATTGGGTTCTATAGCCTTGGTCGGCAACCAGTCTACCGCAGAAAGCAATGGCAACCTACTGCGGGATAATGTTCTGCCCAGTCAGTCATGTCTCTTTCGAGACATGATCGCCCAAGCGTGTATCACGTATGGCACTTAACTGAATGATATATGGGAAACGTTTTTCCTTTTATATTTTTCATTATGGAAAGTAACAAACAATTTCATTTTTGATTCAGTTTTTCTTGTATTCTTCTATAAGGTAACATTAAATGAGAGAGAAAGAGAAACACCTACTTATACAATAACAGAAAGTGCTCAATGCCGAACTGACCAAGGGATAGCAATTATGCTATCAAGTGATGCTACCCCAAAAAAAGAGACAAATTTCAGACCACTACTCAAGTTTATATATTATTGTATATTTGGTAGCAATCTTTCGTTTGGTTTAGTTTGTTTTACGGCATATCAACACCTCAATGGGTTATTTTAATGCTGACAAAATTTTTACAATAGATTTGTATGAATGAAATATATATTCTTTGTAAGAAATAAGTTTGTAGATCAGTTTTCTTTAACGTATTTTTGTAAAGTTAACTGAATGATGTCCACATTACACCTTCGCTTGTCTCTAAGATAATCTTAAAACCTGACCCTCACAAAGCGAGCGGTGGTGACGGAATCCCAACCATAGTCTTAAAGAAATGTGCCCCTGAGCTCTCCTATGTCCTTTCTAAGCTCTACAACTTCTGCCTATCTGCTTCCTGCTTTCCTGCCTGTTGGAAATCTTCCTCTGTAGTTCCTATATTTAAAAACACTGGAGAACCCTCTGACCCTGCAAATTACCGCCCTATCAGCCTTCTTCCGATCTTTGGCAAAGTGTTCGAAGCCATTATCAACGCCGAGGTGGTTCAGCATCTCACAGTACACAGGCTCCTCTCGGACAAGCAATATGGTTTCCGCTTCACCAGGTCTACTGCTGATATGCTAGCGACCATCACCGAGTACATATACCAGGCACTCGACAGGAATGGCGAAGCCCGTACCGTTGCATTGGATATATCTAAGGTGTTCGACAGAGTTTGGCATGCTGGCCTTCTATGTAAACTGCAGAGCTATGGTATAACTGGACATTTGTTTGACCTAATCCAGTCATTCCTCTCTAACCGCACAATGAAGGTGGTATTAAACGGACATGCCTCCCAGAACTACCATACAAACGCAGGTGTCCCCCAAGGCTCCATCTTAGGTCCTACACTCTTCCTGATATACATTAATGATCTCCCTGATTCCATAAGAGCCCAAATATGTTTGTACGCCGATGACACCACAGTTTACTCTCGCCTCCTACAAAAATCTGGTGTAGGCGTCAAAGCTAACCTCGCAGCCGAGATTGAAAAAGACCTCCAATCCATATTGGACTGGGGTAAGAAATGGCTAGTAAATTTAAAACGAAGCTACTCTCAATTAACCATCATCGACAATCTCACCTACCTCCCATTAGCATGGACCAGGCTTGCCTCCCAGAGAGTAAAACACTACGCCTCCTTGGTCTCACACTTTCAGCGGACCTCAAATGGAATGACTATATCGAATCCATTGCTAAATACGCTGCTATGAAAGTCGGTTCTCTGTGTAGGGCCCGGAAGTTTTTTTCCGTCTAATTCTATCCTGCACATATATAAATCTACCATCCGCCCGTGCATTGAATACTGTTACCATATCTGGTCGGGTGCCCCTGCTATTCTCCTCGGGCTTCTCGATAAGGTTCAGAGGAGGGTCTGTAATGTGATAGATACCGACTTGGCGGACCGCCTGCAGTCTCTCTCCCACCGGCGCGACGTGGCTTCCCTGTGTCTCTTCTATAAATACTTTCACGGCTTCTGCTCCGATGAGCTTAGATCGCTGGTGCCCCCTAAATACGAATTTGAACGAGACACTAGATTAGCAACTAGATCCCACCCGTTTACAGTGAAACCGATAAAATGCAACCGCAACTTCTACTCCAACAGTTTCTTTCCTCGCACTTCCCGACTGTGGAATTCTCTTCCAAACGATTGCTTCCCCGACGGCTACAATCTCCAGGAGTTTAAATGTAAGGTCAATAGACACCTCCTAACCCACTAACCTGCTCCCATTCTATCAAACACTCTTCCCATCTCATCCTCGTTATCCTTGCTCATCTGTCACCTTCCTCCTGACATTCCCTATGTCTAACCACTCCTTCTCTTTACCTTCCCCTATGTAGCCCCATGCGCAATAGTGGCAGTGGAATGCCTTGCTTGGGGTGAGATGATTAAGAAAAAAAGAAAAAAGAAAAAAGTGGTTTTTGTTGAGAGTCAGATGTATTGCTGGTAAGTATTTTTGTACAATAGATTTGTATGAATAGAATATATATTCTTTGTAATAAATAAGTTTGTAGATCAGCTTTCTTTGACATTTTTTTGTAAAGTGGTTTTTATTGAGAGTATTGCTGGTTATACTTTTTTTTCTTTCAAAAATGTATTCCTGGAATTCTTATGATAAAGGTCTGTTTTTATACCTTCGTAGTGTTTTTACCCCAATTTGAGGGTTAACTATTTGTCCATAGCTGAGACTCTAACAGGTGCTACCACCCTGAATCAGGATGGACATAGGGACAACAGCAATTAAGAGGTAGTTCCATGCTTTTCACAACCTCCCAATCAGAGGCATTGCTGCCAGGTGCAATTCATTGTCATACCCAGGACCAAGCAATCTTTCTTTTATACATGTTTCATTGAACTTAACAGGCAAAGAAATAGCAGTAATTCCAAGCCATGATTGATGAGAGTCGCAGTAATTCCATGTTAGGTTGCCTTTAAAATAACCCAGCTTAGATTTTTTTTAATCGTATCACCCCGAGCAAGGCGGTAATGCCACTGATGTGCAGGGGGCTACATAAGTGTAAAAAGATTAATTAGAAGAGAGTGAAGTGGAAGACGAACCAGTTAGAAAGGAGCAATAGAAGGGTGAGAATGCAGGTGTGATGACAGTTTCAAAGGTGGAGAGAAAGGAAAGGATATACGGGGTGGGGAAAGAACTAGAGTCAAGTGGTTAATAGATGAGTATTGACATTGCATTTAAAATTCCTGGAGGTTGTAGCCGTCAGGAAAGCAAGAATATGGGAGCGAGTTCCACAGGCGGGAAGATCATAAGCAGAAAAAAAAGAGCTTATTAAATTTTCCTTTTCTGTCACATTGAATGACACACACATATGTATATTATTTCAAAAATTATTTTTTAGTAGATACCTATGTTTTTTTAAAATTTAAACAGTGTGTATTACATTTACTGATCTGCATGCTTGAGAAAACTTAATAAAGAAAATGTGGTAACCTTGCTTTCAATTTCTTTTTTTTTGTGTATATTGAAAAATCTCTGTTCAACTTTTATACAATTCCTAAAATCGTAGTCTCGTCACTCAATAACCTTGCGATATCTGGTTTCTCTTTTCAGTTTAAATCCTTCTTATGAGTCATGCCAATGTTTAATTAAATTATTGTTGTAGGGAGCGTCAGCTATGCTTGCGAAATGGCCTTGTGCCTAATATAAACGAGCCCACCACATTTGAAAGAATTAGAAGGTTGAATAAACATTAAAAGAAGAATAAAAGGGTTTCGTTTCTATTAATTAGTGTAAAATTTATTTAACGAAAATTAGAATCGATTTCTGTTAGCTATGAAATAAAATTTGTTTGAAAGTTCTACATGAAGCTTTCCTTGAATATGTGCATTTAAGAGTTCCGTCTTCTTAAAATCAGACGAAATGGATTTGTGAAGAAAAAAGAACTCTTTGTTTAGCTGTGTATATAATACAGTGTAACCCTGATATAAGAGAGTTGTAGGGACCGGATGAAAGTTATCTTATATCCTGGTTTCTCTTATATTCGGGTTTCTCATATCCAGGTTTGGTCTATTTTATATACATTACTACAGGCTCTAATTTGGGACCAGAGAAAATCTATCTTATATTCGGGTTTTTCTTATACATAAGTCTCTTATATCCGGGTTATACTGTAGTAGTAGGCGAAATGATACCATTGTACCTCTTTCTTTCTTCTTTTTTTTTTGTTGCCGACAAGCAAATGAGAAAAAAGAAGAATTAATGCAGTTTGAAAGAGAGAGTGAGAGATTGAGAAAATGCATATCGTATGGATTTGGTGTCTAGTTAGACAATAATTAACTCTCTGCGATGTTCTTTCTTTGTTGCCAGTACAGTTCAGAGGAAGAAGGATAATCAATGAATGCAGTGCGAAAGAGAAGGCAAGAGACTAAGAAAATGCAGGTCGCCCAAACCTGGCGCCCGGGAGACGACTCCTGGCTCTCTAGTGATAAAGAACAACGTTTTTATGCATTTTTGGAGAATAGTATCGGATCAACTTTTAAGATTTTTTCTAATTCCTTATTAGTTAATAAATAAGATATGTATTCATTTTGTTTTCGAGTGACGTCCGCATATGGCAAAATTCGGTGAACAAACTCTTAATGTATATGCCTTTTTTTTTACTGGCTCATAAAAAGATTTAGTTGTGTGTAAGCTCGGATTTTCTGTGCCATCAAATATTACGAAATCCAACATTGCTATTAAAAAATATAAGAGTTCACAATAATTATCATAAAACAACTTTTAACGATGTTTCAAGAAAATTGAATCATTAGCAGAATTATATGTTCACTAGCGGAACCCGTGGAATTTCCATGGAAGGATAATTATGATTTCCTGGAAATATTTTACTTTGTCATCCTACAAATGATAGTAATGTCTTCAAACATAAAGGTATTGAATAATAAAATAACGATAACACTGAGTGTAATTTTATTAAAATATCTATAAATGAAGCTACTTTAGTCCATAGAAGCTACTTTACTGTAAGCTTATATTATATTAAGCAACGTATGCACAGACCATAACCAAAATACTGTACGCTATTTTGTGAAAGATTTTGAAAGAGAACATGTTTTTTTATTACTGAAAAATCATGCCTCCTGTGTCCATTGTAAACAGAAAAGACCAACTGAGTAATAGCCAAGGGTATAGAGGCCAGAAATTTCGTTATTAGGTCGCAGGATACGACAACAAACCTACCTATTTTTACAATTTTGTACAGTACACACATATACACACACATACACAATTACTGCTACAACCAACAGCTTAAGCTGCTACTGATACGGTAATGTTATAGGCTTTCTCCTTCTACACTCTCACTCTTTACTACCCTCCTGTTTGGCAAAGGTGAGAAAAAGGCTGAGGAGAGCAAAAAGATAGAGGAGAAAGAAAAGCTCGTGTAGAGAGTAAGTGTGTAACGGACGGACGAACTAAGTAACTAAAGAAGGAACAAGCAGAGTTAATTAGATGATTTATCATGTCTTTATTTTTTCTTCTTTTAAATAAAACATAAGTAAACCATAGTCACTTTCTTCTGGCTTGTAATAAATTTCTCTAATCCATTCCCTTAAACCTTCAGAATAGTTCAATTCAACAACACGTGTCTTCTGTTCGCTACCACGGTTGAACTTCTGTCTGTCGGTTCTTTAATCACTTTTTATAGATTGAGTGATAGTTCAAATTTGCATGCTGAAAGAGATTCTCAAGAAAGTCTATCTGACTACAAAATCCATCTTTTCTAAATTTACGACTCTCAAAGCTGCCATTTCCTTTTGAGGAATATGTTATACGCGAGACATGTCCGACGCCATTTTCGTCTTGCAGGTAAGCCATTTTCTTTAGTGTTACGCAAAACGTTAAAATTGCTATCGAAATAACATTACCTCATACTATAAAATTTGTAAGCTGATTAATGTTACCTTCAGCACCCCGAATCTAGAGTCTCATAGAAGGACCCTCCAGAAATCACTTTGTCCACTCATCAGGGGATGTAGTGAACCTGGTTATGAGTCCAGCAAGAAATTATATAACAACAACCAAAATAGGAAATAACGAGTATATATTAACACAGTAAAATACAAATACTTGGGACTCTGTTAGTAGAACGATAAATACGGGTTTGGTAGTAATACTATAATTGGGACTCGCAATTTTCGTACGATAGCAGTCGTGGCTCTACCAATCGCTCTGCGTCTGCTGATCTCTGATCTCTCTCTTGTGAGGAGGAGTATATGCAGTTGTAGGAAGAGTTCACCGTTGAATGGGTGATGTCACCACGACAGGGGATATCAGCGATAATAAAACTATATGTTTATTTATGTATTTCTATTTGTTCTTTCAAATAAAACCTGATAATAAATATTAAAAATCATAACCAAATAACATGATCTCATACTACAATCTTCATCTGTTAGTGAATCTTTTGATTTCTGCTAAAGCCCAAGGCAATACCTCTACTTGGTGTTGGTGGTGGTGGGGGGTCATTACCTGGCCCTTGAGATAATTCTAAAAAGGGACAAGTACTAATGTCCTTAGTTTATGCCCTATCGCTGCTCTTCTGCTCTTCTCTCTGCCTATCGCTCTTCTTTTCTGCTGATCTGCTAATCTGCTCTCATATCTTGTGAGGGGAAGTATATGTAGTTGTAGGAAGAGTTCACCGTTGAATGGGTGATGCCACCATGACAGGGGATATCAGCGATAATAAAACTATATGTTTATTTATGTATCTCTATTTGTTCTTTCAAATAAAACCTGATAATAAATATTAAAATTATAACCAAATAATATGGTTTCATATTATAAAATGTTTTTAATTAAAATATGCCTTAAATCAAAGATCGCAATGTTGCATGAATTGGTCTTCTCAATCTTTCTGTATGCCTCCAAATCTTGGCATTAACAGCAGAATTACAGCGAAGAATGCAGGCATTAGAAATGAAATGCTACAAAACCATCGTAGGTATCTCCTATATAGGCAGCATCACAAATGACGCATTGCGAGTTTTCTTCGATATTTTTATGTGCCATGTCCCTTCAGGACGTAGGCGATCATGAACTTCCACTTGCCCCTATCTCTTGTCTTTCTTAACATTTCTTCTCTTGATATCTTTCTGTGGGGATCACGTGTATTTCCACACAGTTCTCACATATTACGCACTCACACATGTACGTACATATTCATACTTTACTCCTGTCTCGCGTGTCTTCTTCATTCACGAAACACGCGACCATTACGCGATGTTCTTATGAGTTCCCGCGTTTTCCCGGGGCTTATAAAAAAGCGGGGACACACGTGTTACGACCTGCAGTTCCAGTTCGAGTTCCAAGCAAGGCATTTGGCAGTTTCAGCTGTCCGTGATAGCGTCATGCTATCGCGGGGTCGCGTTCCTCAATCTTACGTAATTCGCTCTCACGCACACGCACTAATTGTAGGACACAATTAGCTACCATTTATTTCTTAAACTCACATGTGCACAAATCTCTCACATCTTCCAATCGGAACTTTCGTCAACTCGACATCAGTATGTACATTGCATTCTTTCCTTCTTTCAGAGACATTAATCTCAACTGACTTTTCGTCATGTTTCTTAACGTTAAAAGGGAAATAACTTTCCTTCTACTATTTGCATGCTTAATCTCAACTATGTAAACTTATCGTTAATACAATTCATTGTTTGTTTTATCCAAGCGTCATTGTTGTCTTATTTCCAACTTCAGTTACACGAGAACGATTTGCAAATATAAATCGTAAAAGACCTAAAAATCCTCTACATCCCAAACCTGCTCCGCCATCTTCTTGCTCAAACCCATCAAGTATGTCTCATGCTGCTTTCTTTTGCCTATCTTTCCCTCTATCCATCCCGTGAATATTAGATTCTCGAAGTCCTCCTTCCTCGTTACGTGTTCCAGAAACCTCAGGTGTCTCTTCCTGATGCTAAGTATAAGTTTCCGTTTCATTTGCATCTTCTTTCAAACCTTGTCGTTGCTCACATGTTTAGTCCATGGCATCCTCAGTATCCTTCTGTAAAAACACATTTCTGTTTCTCCGAGTCTCTCCTTCATACTTGAAGAGATTGTCCAGCATTCACTGCCATAAAGAAGGACAGATATCCCATAACAGTGTGGTGATACCGACCGAGCAAAAGCAATGGACCGGATGTTTGCACTCTAACGACCAGAAAGCAAATGACCAAAACTCGTCGGTGCGCATCCGGGTTCTCGCAGATGTTCCGGTTGAAAACTAAAAATTAATTAAATATTAAATTTCCAGTTCGCGAGGCCACGAGAATTTTTTTATTGACCAATGGGAAGCCCAGAATCACATACGGACATGAATTCCCAAATGATCTGCTGCGATCCAAAAAGAACATATAAAAAGCCGATACAGAAAGCATCGTCAGACAGACAGACCCACACGGACTGACTCGAGGGAGAGGAGTGTAATCAGTATCCCCCTTGACCTACGTCGAGCGGCTTACTATGCTAGCCTCCCTTCCCTCTCATCTTATCTTTCGCTGTCTCAAAACTACTTACTGACCTAAGGAGCGAATACATCAAAGACATTCTTTACTTACAACGCTCCCACATTCCTAAGCATTGCTCCGCCATCTTCTTGCTCAAACCCATCAAGTATATCTCACGCTGCTTTCCTTTGCCTATCTTACGCGATAGTATTTTTCAGTATTTTATTGCCATGAACATTTTAACACCCGTTAGACCTATACTTCAAGTATTACTTTAATTGTAAAAACCTTAATTGATATGTGTATATATAAAATGTTATTTTTCAACTCAATTTGCTTTTCTTGATTTATAATCATTTTATGACTTATAGTGGGCTATCTACAACGAGGCCAAATTCCGTTAATCTGCAACAATACACAACTACCCTTCACTAGAACGGAATCTCCACTATAAACTGGAAAAGAATGGATCACCCATTATAACAGTTCAGTCCAGTACTCGTTTCTTTGTTTCCAGTGAAATCTTCCTGTCTCTCAATATCCTACTCAGCCTTTGGAATGTACTCGTGGCCATGCCAATACACCGTCGGATCTCAGTGTCGCACTCTCCGTCCTCGATTAGAACGTTTCTTTGTTGTTTAGGTAAATTTTTTATTTGTTCCCCGAAGGCCTTTACCCCCGTCAAATCTTTCCAAAACATCCTTAATTCCGTGCAAATGTATATGCTGAACTCAAATCGATAATTGTTTATTGAAGAAACCTACCTTTTCTCATGTTATCGACCAGAAAAAATCGGACTATATCTCACCCCTTACCACCGTTCTCATATCTGATTCACCGCTGAATGACTTGAGGCGTAGGATACTTATTTCGGCCTGTTTACTTCCTTTGAGCAATTACTCCGCGATTTGTTTGGTTTCGGAACTCAGTTTCCGCGTAGTAATTGCAAAAAGGAAGTAAAAAGGCTGAAAAATCGGCAAACTACACGTGAAGTCATTTTGCAGTGAATGGCATTTTTGAAGTGTGGTTACGGGGTGAGATAAACAGCGAAAAGAAGTTCCTTATTTTTCTGGCCGTTAACTTGAAAAAAAGGTAGATTTCGTCAATAAACAATTATCGATTTGAGTTCAGCATTTACATTTGCACGGAAATAAGGATGTTTTGGAAAGATTTGAAGGGGTAAAAAGGCTTTCGGGGAACAAATAAAAAATTTACGTTGTTTAAATTACCAGCTTGATTTCATTATCCCCGACTTGTAGTATTCATTTTGGGCTGGTCTTTTTTACTCATGACCATACATTCAATTTTCTTAGATACCATCAGACAAAAAAACTAAAACAAAAAAACAAAAAAAAACAAAATGAAACAAACAAACAAACAAACAAACAAACAAACAAACAAACAAACAAACAAACAAAAAAAAAACAAAAACAAAAAAAACAGGCCCTTTGGAAGAAACCAGTCAGCAAAAGAAAGTTAAATGAGTAAGAACAAGTCACGAGTGACAACAATTTTTTCATGCCATTCTGCAAAGGCACCACCTTGGGCAAAAAGATCAAGAGGCAGACGGAAGAGAAGTAGGCTGACAATGTCACTGAATAGGTTGGAAGATACTTCGCAAATGATGATGATGATGGTGGTGGTGGTGGTGGTGGTCGTCGTCGTCGTCGTGTACGAACTATATATCCATGGGAATATTACTATTTACTTAGTATGTTAAAAAGTTTTGAGAAAATAGGAATAGAAAGATCATGCAGCACCCCCCCCCCCCTACCGAATGAAGAGGGTTGGTTTGCTTTTAAAAATTAGCCTTCAAAATCTTGACTTTTCTTCAGGCTTGAACACAAATGTCAATTGACAATATAAAATTATCTTAATCAGGAGAATATTATCCAATCATTGGTAATGTAAATTAGTAATATTTCTAATTTAAGTGAAAATCGTTCATTTTGGAGATGCGATTCTTTTTACCTGAAGGTTGCTGATGCAAGATTTGCTGTTAGGTTTTTAATTTTTAGACACAGTGTCAATCAATAAGGAAAAGAAAAAAAATTAGAAGATGTTCCTTTTTGGAATTTCCACTGAAGTTCTCTGAGGAAAGTTATTTAAAAAATGAGTGAAATAGATAGATAGATAGATAGATAGATAGCTAGATAGATAGATAGATAGATAGATAGATAGATAGATAGATAGATAGATAGATAGATATGGACCTTGATAGATAGATAGATAGATAGATAGATAGATAGATAGATAGATAGATAGATAGATAGATATGGATCAGACTAAATAGATAGTGATAGATAGATAGATAGATAGATAGATAGATAGATAGATAGATATGGATCAGACTGAAATAGATAGATAGATAGATAGATAGATAGATAGATAGATAGATAGATAGATAGATAGGATACTGGAAATCAGATAGATAGATAGATAGATAGATAGATAGATAGATAGATAGATAGATAGATAGATAGATAGATAGATATGATTATGAAAAGCTACGATAGAAAGACATGGATACAGAGAGAGAGAGAGAGAGAGAGAGAGAGAGAGAGAGAGAGATGAACGATAAAAGATATGGACATAGCATAACTAGATAACTAACTAGAGATAGATAAATTAAAAATATAAAACAGCAATGATATATAGATAAAAAAGAAAGAGGAAGAACATAAATGTGTCAAATAATAAATAAAGACCAACAACAATAAACAGATAATAAGATTTAAAACAAAACATGCGCAGTAATAATAACATCAACATGGAAGAAGAGGAATACAATGAAAGAGGAAGGTTCGA
Source organism: Ascarosepion bandense (assembly GCA_037127315.1). Classification (NCBI taxonomy): domain Eukaryota; kingdom Metazoa; phylum Mollusca; class Cephalopoda; order Sepiida; family Sepiidae; genus Ascarosepion; species Ascarosepion bandense. Next base: position 565,413 of record JBBBDQ010000498.1, read on the forward strand.
AGGGTGGGATAAAAGTATTAAATTATTTCATGTGAAACTATATAATTATTAACACCCTGCTTCTTCCTACTCATTTTTTCCCCTTTCTCCGCCCAGTCTTGTAGTTATTTTGTGCCTCCCAGCCATTCAGTTCGTGTGTCCAACTTTGATGAGGCCCAGGAACGATCTTTCAGGTGAGTTTATCATGTGATGGTGACCTCGGGAGGTCAAGGCATTATAACAGTCACCTGCTACTCTTGTCGACTGACTCAGACCACAGAAAAGTATGAATACTGAAGTGAATTGATGTCACATGATGAACGAATGCTAAACTATGTTTTTTTTGGGGGACATTACCAACTCAGATTTCTTTTTTCGTTTCTCTTTCTCTTCTTTCTTGTCTATTAGATTAACGATTTTTATTTTTTGTTTTACTTACTACTACTACTGCTAAAGTATTTTATTAATATGACAAGGAAAAACATTCTTTCACTTGAGCGATTATATTATTGTCATTTGTTCTGCTTACAATACAATTATTTAGAGAATTTAACTCAATTTGCATAGACCTAGCGTACAACATTGAATGTGACATAACGAAAAAAGTTTTGTCTTAAAAAAAAATTATTTTGTTAGATTTTCCCCCCTCTATATTTAAAAAAAATGTTGTTCTGATGTATTACCAAATATATTTACCGACTTAACTTTGGGATATTTTATTCCCCATTCCAACTACCCACTTTTTTTTTGTTTGACAAAAGTATTTTTGGATAAAAAAAAAAAAGTTTTAAAAAAGGTCAATCCGAACCGTTCAAGTGCTTATTTTCAGGCTAACGTTTATTTTCCGGACAGTATTGGGTTAAAAAAAAATGAATTAAAAATATTTAATAACCCGCTGTCAATTAATGATAATAATAATAATTGTAAAAACTGAATTTTTTTTCTTTATTCGGGAAAACGGATGAAAAAATTGGATCAACAATTCTGGAATTTACAAACGTCGTGTTGTTAGAAGAATTCTTTCCTTGTGTAGAAGAACTGGAGAATATAAAACACGAAAGTTTTTTTTACACTTTCTTTTCTTTTTTTAGTTCTTTCATTAAATAACAGTAAAAAAAAATCTTACTAAATAAATTCTGAAATCAAATTATTTTTTAACAAGAACACAAAAATAAACAAAAGGAAAATTCTCTAAAGAAATTTTTTGTTAAAAGTAAAAAAAGGAAAAAAAAATTACACTTCTCGGTGCTGGCTTGTTTTTTTTAAAAAGTTGTCTGATTTTCAAAATGTCCCACACACACACCAGAGTTTCTTTGGCATATCAAGATCTTTCCGAATTACCAATGGAATTTATGCTCAAGTACGGAGATTGGTTGGACGAACTTGATTTAACCTACAATCGGATATCGTATCCTTTTTATTAACCTTTGAATATTGTTAATGTTATCTTATGTGATTTTATGTGGCTTTTGTTTTGATTAGAAGAAAAAAAAAACATGCACAACAAATTACGTAGCACTTATTTCGATTAACCGCATTACTTAGAACGATTACTTCACCACTTATATAAATTACCTATGAAAAAAAAAAACCCGTCTTACTTGGCAATAATAAAGAGACAGATGGCTACGAAAAGGCTCTGTTGATCATTTATGACTATTGTTTGAATAATACAATGACTGTTGTTTGCGCTACGTGGGAATAATTGTAAGTGAAATGATGCACTAAAATAAGTAGCCAAGTAATCGTCTTCAGTTCCCTGACTATCGGTGCCTTTCAAAAAAAAAAGAATACCCTAAAAAAGATTATAACTTGTTTAATGAGTACTAAAAAAATGCAGAATAACGCCCTACCCCAAATTAAAGCATTAGTAGTGAATATGTTCAAATTTTAAATTTTATTTATCTTTAAAACGGCTACATTTCAATTTCAATTTCAATTTTCATTGAGTTTGGCAAACAGACTCGTCTTGAAATTCGTTTCTTGAATAAATACTTAGAAATTCTGTATGTGACTTCATTTTTTTTATAAGCATCAAGCAGGGGGTAGCATTGATTATTCTGCATTCTTACTGTTTAATTTTTGTTATTTTGCTCATTCTTACCATTTTCTATTCTCTTTGAATATGTATTGACTAAAAATTGAAGTAAGTTATTTATTTTTAACAAACTGTATCTGAAAAACCTTTTTTAAGGAGCATAAAGAGCAGTTTAATGGGGTTGAAATGAAAATACATTTAAGAAATGTTGAAAACTAAAAAACATTTGTTGAAATTTTAACATTCTGTCAGTGGAAATTTTGCCATTCTCCTCATTTTATGAGGAACACAAATGAACATTTCGCCATTTTTTAACATTTTTACATTGTCCATTTTCTTTCTTTTTTTTTTTTCTGTGAAATAATTTTATTATTTTCTTTTTTTGCTATATTCAGCAAAATTAATAACTAATAACTACAAAGAATTTTTTTACACAGTATAGATGCACAGTGACAAAATGGATATCTGATTAAATTATACTTCCCTGAAATGTTAGAAGATATTTTATAATTAAAATTTTAGTTGTTTTTTTTTTTGTAATTTTCAGAATTAACAAAACATTTACTTTCCAATATATCAGCAGGTTTGAGCTTTTTCTATCCACTTCACATCCAGTTGTCAACACTGTGTGATAACCATTGTTATTTACAAATTAAATTGTACTGTCAAAAGATAAAAAGTATATTTTTTTTGTTTATATCTAAAAATATTTTATAAAAATGTTGATCTGCATTTTCATAATTCTTTTTCTAAATCAGAATACATATATAGTCAGTTGTAGACTGGCCATAATGTCAGCTTGCAAGTGAACCCCCGATGGAGTGAAATATAGATCAAATAAAAATAATTATAAAGAAACAAACACAGACAACTGTTTTAGTTATAAATCTAGTAATTTAGTAATAAAAAGGAACAGGAACTTCATAAAGTCATCTGCACACTATCAGTTACCCAATTTTGCTATCCATTGAAAAGGAATTGGTAGCGGATCCAGAAGCAATTATTGGCAGATTGTTTTTTTAATCATATCACCCTGAGCAAGGGGGTAACGCCACTGATGTACAGGGGGCTACGTAAGAGTGAAAAGATTAGAAAAGAGGAAGTCAGAAACCATATCCTAAACAGGGAACAAGGGATGAGCCACTTCACCTGTTCAATAGACGTGGGTGAAGTGTGAACCAGGCAATAGTTTAGTCTATCTACTCCAACTGAAAAAAAAAGAAAAGAAAAAAAAAGAGTGAAAAGATTAGAAAAGAGAAAAGCCGGAAACCACATCCTAAACAGGGAACAAGGGATGAGCCTCTTCACCTGTTCAATAGACGTGGGTGGAGTGTGAACCGGGCGATAGTTTAGTCTATCTCCTCCAATTGTAAAAAAAAAAAAAATGAAATAAGTGAAAAGATTGGAAAAGAGAAGGCTGGAAACCACATCCTAAACAGGGAACAAGGGATGAGCCTACATATTGGTGGTTGGGGAATTCGAGTGATGTTACCCTAGCTACAGGGAAGTGTTCGCTGACGTAGACCCTCAACCCATCCATATGGACAGAGGTATCCTTCCTTAGGAGGGGAAGATAACTAGGGATCGAGAAGCCAGAGTCGTCATCTGGTGAATGCAAACAATATAAAGAATTGCATGAAATGCTCTATTGTGCTTTTGAAATATTTGTTAATGTGTAAATTGTGCAGTAAACTATTTTAAAATATCAACAAATTACTTAAAATTAAAAAATAAATAACAATTATAACAGTTGGTATCTATTGCCAATAATATGTACAATACTTATCCACTGTAATTACTAAGAAATTCACATTTTTTTTTTTCACAAAAATTTTTATTATACTCTTTTTTCCATTTGTATTATTTTTAAATTTTATTTATTCTTTATGAAATTTAACCTTTAATATTCTGGATGCGATTTTGTTTGCAAAGCAAAAATTTTATTCTGCCACTGCAAGTTACTCTGATGAATGATAGTGTGTTTGAACTTTGCAGTTGTGTTGTCATATCCTGCTATGGCAACAGTAAATGACTATGACTGAAATTAAGTAATGCAGTAGAGGAGTTTTGAAAAACAATGCAGCAGAATGGAAAGTAGTGAATAATGCGATGTGTTAAAGGTTAAATGACAGCATTTAATTTGCAGATGATGACAATGAAAATTAAACATTGCCAAGAATTTTATAATATTCAAAATAATACCTATTTATCTCTAATAAATAAGTACTGGGTCAGTCAGTTAAGTGCCATAGGCGATACACACTTGGGCGATCATGTCTCGAAAGAAACATGACTGACTGGGCAGAAGATTATCCCGCAGTAGCTTGCCATTGCTTTCTGCGGTAGACTGGTTGCCGACCAAGGCTATAGAACCCAGTCTGTCCTGCTATTTGACCCATAACTGGAAGGAAGAGACAGATTAATACCTTTCCCAAGGGTATTTGCATGTAAGTGAATACAATGGATTCGACTGGCATTTGAACTCAGCTCCCCGGTTTCTCGTTCCGAGCCGATATCCACTGTACCACAATGCACATCCCTACAATATAGAGAATGCCTATTGATAAATAGAGTGGATGCATCACCTTCACCAATAAGAAATTTATTTGACTTGACAAATGTTGTGACCACGTGAAAGGTTTTAAAAAATAACAAAACATGTGTTATAGAAATATTGCATATTTAACAATAAATACAACAGAAGAGTATTACACAATTAGTATGTGTGTCGGTTGTTCAGCATTCAATCAATTCAGGTGTTCCCCCAAGGCCTCCTCTCCTACTAATCTTATAGTAGGTGGAAGATTCCAACATTGACTCCTTAGAGGAAGAGCACTACAACAACAAATCAAGTGTAAAAATGAATTAAATTAAACAAAATATTTCAGCCATCAATGAACAAAATATTTTATTAATTTGAGCTGTTGCCCCCTCAGTATCTGATAATTCAGACTTTGATGATTTTGAGGATATTTAAATGGATTAGTGGATTAGTTTTTTTTAAATAGTTTCAGAATTTTATTATCTTTAGAAACATATATATGTCCAATTTTTTAAAAAACTTTTGAAATATAGCAGATGTTAAACATTTTTGCAAGACATGCATGCATTGATAACCTTATCAACAACAGTAACCCTGTAGTGAGTACAAAATAATGATAACACATGCTTCAAATTTAGCTGAGCAGAGAAAAAGATGAAAATAAATGTGGGATTTTCTTTGGACTAATGAAAACTTTGACTTCACAAAAATTGGCCAGTAAGCTGAGAAAAATATGATAATGTTTTTGAGCCTATGTGAAATTTTCTTTGGACAAAAGAAAACCATGTTTTTCACAGGAATTAGTCATTGAGTTTAGAAAAAGAAGGAAGAGAAAATGGTGAGCCTATGCAAAGTTCTTTTTTATATAAAATAAGAAAAAAAAAGTGAAGAGCATCAAAGATCATTTTTTTTCTTTTGATATAATCATCTCACCCCAAGCAACACAGGATCACACCCTGGTGCACAGGTGGTTACAGTGAGAGTAAAAAACAAGGTGCAAGGGATGTCTAAGAAAAAATAAGAGTTGGATGGGAATCAAATACATAGAAGATGACAATTGACATTGCATTTAAACTTTTAGAGATTGTAGCTATTGGGATGTTGAAGAAAACATAAGAGTTAGATAGAAATCAAGTACATAGAAGATGACAATTGACATTGCATTTAAACTTTTGGAGATTGAAGCTATCAGGGAAGCAAGCAAATGGTAGGGAGTTTCACAAACAGGAAGTGCAAGAAAATAAACTCTTGGAGTAGAAGAAACGGTTACATTTATCTATTTTGACAGTAAAAGGTCAGGTTCTTGATGCCAAGCTACATGAGTAAATATACGTGGTTGGGGGAACCAGAGAAGAAAGCTCATCAGAGCACTTGCTGTAAATACTTGTAGAAAAGGCAGAGGGAAGCCAAAACGTCTTGGTGAGAAAGTGATAGAAGGCAAGATGCTAAGTCAGGATTGATTATATTGCAGATCCTATTTTGGATTTTGTTGAGAACCCCAAGATGAATAGTAGAAGCACCGAAGCAGATATGGTAACAGTTTACAACGCATGAACAAATGGTAGATTTATAAATGTACAAAATGGATTCTGACAGGGAAAAATATCCTCACCCAAAACAGTGATCCAACCTTCCTAGCAGTAGATGCAGCTCTTGATTTGATGTAGTAAATGAGGAAAAGTTTCATTTTTGTTCATGCATCCATCGTTGAGATTTTTACCAGTGTCAAATTATTTGCTAATTATATTCTTGCCTTAAGAAGGCTTTCGTCACTTAAAAGAACTTTATTTCAATAATCCAAGAAAGTTAAGCATTTCACACTATCTCTGTTTGAATACTTTTGAATGTGTGTAACCATATATTCCTTTTGGATACAGTGAACTTTCTTATATTTGTTTTAAACATTTTTTAATATTATTTTGTGTCAGATCATTTAATCTGTTGTATGAACATTTCTCTTCATGAAAATTCTTTGAAACTACATTATTCTTATTATTATTACAGCAATAACAATAGTAGTAGTACCTGTGATCATTTAAAGATTTTGCTCTTTGTGAGTTCTATGGTTAATACCCATGAAAATTCCCCTATTCTTGGTGGTTCAGCAAATAGTAAAGTCTTCATGGTAATTCTGAATATAGTGAAATTCTCAGATAGTAAGGTCCTCATGGTTAGTGATTCTGCAGATAGTAAGGTCCTCGTGCTTAGTGATTCTGCAGATAGTAAGGTCCACATGGTTAATGATTCTGCAGATAGTAAGGTCTTCATGGTTAATGATTCTGCAGATAGTAAGGTCCTCATGGTTAGTGATCCTGCAGATAGTAAGGTCCTCATGGTTAATGATTCTGCAGATATTAAGGTCCTCATGGTTAGTGATTCTGCAGATAGTAAGGTCCTCATGGTTAATGATTCTGCAGATAGTAAGGTCCTCATGGTTAGTGATTCTGCAGATAGTAAGGTACTCGTGGTTAATGATTCTGCAGATAGTAAGGTCCTCATGGTTAATGATTCTGCAGATAGTAAGGTCCTCATGGTTAATGATTCTGCAGATAGTAAGGTCCTCATGGTTAATGATTCTGCAGATAGTAAGGGACTCATGGTTAGTGATTCTGCAGATAGTAAGGTCCTCATGGTTAGTGATCCTGCAGATAGTAAGGTCCTCATGGTTAATGATTCTGCAGATATTAAGGTCCTCATGGTTAGTGATTCTGCAGATAGTAAGGTCCTCATGGTTAATGATTCTGCAGATAGTAAGGTCCTCATGGTTAGTGATTCTGCAGATAGTAAGGTCCTCATGGTTAATGATTCTGCAGATATTAAGGTCCTCATGGTTAGTGATCCTGCAGATAGTAAGGTCCTCATGGTTAATGATTCTGCAGATAGTAAGGTCCTCATGGTTAGTGATTCTGCAGATAGTAAGGTCCTCATGGTTAATGATTCTGCAGATAGTAAGGTCCTCATGGTTAGTGATTCTGCAGATAGTAAGGTACTCGTGGTTAGTGATTCTGCAGATAGTAAGGTCCTCGTGGTTAGTGATTCTGCAGATAGTAAGGGACTCATGGTTAATGATTCTGCAGATAGTAAGGTCCTCGTGGTTAGTGATTCTGCAGATAGTAAGGTACTCGTGGTTAATGATTCTGCAGATAGTAAGGTCCTCATGGTTAATGATTCTGCAGATAGTAAGGTCCTCATGGTTAATGATTCTGCAGATAGTAAGGTCCTCGTGGTTAGTGATTCTGCAGATAGTAAGGTCCTCATGGTTAATGATTCTGCAGATAGTAAGGTCCTCCTGGTTAGTGATTCTGCAGATAGTAAGGTCCTCGTGGTTAGTGATTCTGCAGATAGTAAGGTCCTCGTGGTTAGTGATTCTGCAGATAGTAAGGTCCTCGTGGTTAGTGATTCTGCAGATAGTAAGGTCCTCATGGTTAATGATTCTGCAGATAGTAAGGTCTTCGTGGTTAATGATTCTGCAGATAGTAAGGTCCTCGTGGTTAGTGATTCTGCAGATAGTAAGGTACTCGTGGTTAGTGATTCTGCAGATAGTAAGGTCCTCGTGGTTAGTGATTCTGCAGATAGTAAGGTACTCGTGGTTAGTGATTCTGCAGATAGTAAGGTCCTCATGGTTAGTGATTCTGCAGATAGTAAGGTCCTCAAGGTTAATGATTCTGCAGATAGTAAGGTCCTCATGGTTAGTGATCCTGCAGATAGTAAGGTCCTCATGGTTAATGATTCTGCAGATAGTAAGGTCCTCGTGGTTAGTGATTCTGCAGATAGTAAGGTCCTCATGGTTAATGATTCTGCAGATAGTAAGGTCCTCGTGGTTAGTGATTCTGCAGATAGTAAGGTCCTCGTGGTTAGTGATTCTGCAGATAGTAAGGTCCTCGTGGTTAGTGATTCTGCAGATAGTAAGGTCCTCGTGGTTAGTGATTCTGCAGATAGTAAGGTCCTCATGGTTAGAGATTCTGCAGATAGTAAGGTCCTCGTGGTTAGTGATTCTGCAGATAGTAAGGTCCTCATGGTTAATGATTCTGCAGATAGTAAGGTCCTCGTGGTTAATGATTCTGCAGATAGTAAGGTCCTCGTGGTTAGTGATTCTGCAGATAGTAAGGTCCTCATGGTTAATGATTCTGCAGATAGTAAGGTCCTCATGGTTAATGATTCTGCAGATAGTAAGGTCCTCATGGTTAGTGATTCTGCAGATAGTAAGGTCCTCGTGGTTAGTGATTCTGCAGATAGTAAGGTCCTCGTGGTTAGTGATTCTGTAGATAGTAAGGTACTCGTGGTTAATGATTCTGCAGATAGTAATGTCCTCATGGTTAATGATTCTGCAGATAGTAAGGTCCTCGTGGTTAGTGATTCTGCAGATAGTAAGGTCCTCGTGTTTAGTGATTCTGCAGATAGTAAGGTCCTCGTGGTTAGTGATTCTGCAGATAGTAAGGTCCTCGTGGTTAGTGATTCTGCAGATAGTAAGGTACTCGTGGTTAATGATTCTGCAGATAGTAAGGTCCTCATGGTTAATGATTCTGCAGATAGTAAGGTCCTCGTGGTTAGTGATTCTGCAGATAGTAAGGTCCTCATGGTTCGTGATTCTGCAGATAGTAAGGTCCTCATAGTTAATGATTCTGCAGATAGTAAGGTCCTCATGGTTAGTGATTCTGCATATAGTAAGGTCCTCATGGTTAGTGATTCTGCAGATAGTAAGGTCCTCATGGTTAGTGATTCTGCAGATAGTAAGGTCCTCATGGTTAGTGATTCTGCAGATAGTAAGGTCCTCGTGTTTAGTGATTCTGCAGATAGTAAGGTCCTCATGGTTAATGATTCTGCAGATAGTAAGGTCCTCATGTTTAATGTTTTGGCAGATAGTTAGTTCCTCATAATTGGTAATTCTGCAAATAGGGAAATCCTCTTGGTGAAGTGTTCATGGCTAGATGTTCTGCAGTTAGTAAGGCCTTCATGGTTTATGATTCTACTGATAATAAGTTCTTCCTCATGATTGGTAATTCTGCAAATAGTGAAATCTTCTTGGAGAGGTCCTCATGGTTAGTGATTTTGCAGTTAGTAAGGTCCTACTGATTAATGATTCTGCATATAGTAAGGTCCTCATTGTTAATGATTCTTGTTGTAGATCTGCATGGTTAGTGAATCTGTAGATAGTGAGGTTCTCATGGTTAGTGATTCTGTAGATATTAAGGTTCTCATGGTTAATGGGTCTGCACATAGATACTCATGCTTATTGATTCTGCAGAGAGTAAGGTCCTCATGGCTGATGATTCAGCAGATAGTAAGTTCCTTATGATTGGTAATTTTGCAAATAGGGAAATCCTAAGGAGGTCCTCATAGTTGGTGATTCTGCAAAAAGTAAAACCCTAATGTTGAGTTTCTCATGGTTAGTCATGCTTCAGATAGTGAGGTCCTCATTATTAGTGATCCTGCAGATTTCCATGTCTCATGGTTGATGATTCTACAGATAGTAAGTTTCTCATGATTGGTAATTCTGCAAAGAGGGATATCCTAATGGTGAGTTTCTTATGGTTAGTGATTTTTTAGATAGTAAGCTCCTCAGGCTTAGTGATTCTTCAGGCAGTAAGGTTATCATGGTTAGTGATTCTTCAGATAGTAAGGTTCTCATGATTAGTAATTCTTCAAATAGTAAGGGCCGCATGGTTAATGATTCTTCAGATAGTGAGGTTCTCATGGTTATTGGTTCTGCAGATATTAAGGTCTTCATGGTTATTAATTCTGCAGATAGTAAGGTCCTCGTGGTTAGTGATTCTGCAGATAGTAATGTCCTCATGGTTAGTGATTTTGCAGATATTAAGTTCCTGATGATTGTTAATTCGGCAAATAGGGAAATCCTCATGGTTATGTCCTCATGGTTAGGTCTTCTTGGTTAGTGATTCAACAGATAGTATGGTTCTCTTGGTTGGTGATTCTTCAAATAGTGAATCCTCATGGTGATATCCTTATGGTTAGTGATTCTTTATATAGTAAGATTCTCATGTTTAGTGATTCTTCAGATAGTAATGTTCTCATGGTTAGTGATTCTGTAGATAGTAAGGTCTTCATGGTTGATGATTCTGCAGATAATAAGTTACTCATGATTGGTAATTTTGCAAATAGGGAAATCTTTATGGTGAAGTCATTGTGCCTAGTGACTCAGCAGATAGTAAGGTCCTCATGGTTAGTGATTTTGCAGATAGTAAGGTCTAAGATACTAAACATGAGAACTTTACTTTCTCAAAAATCACTAACCATGAGGGTTAGTGATTTTTGAGAAAGTAAAGTTCTCATGTTTAGTGATTCTTCAGATAGTAAGGTTCTCATGGTTAGTTATTCTACAGACAATAAGGTTTTCATGGTTAGTTATTCTGCAGATAGTGAGGTCCTCATAGTGAATCTTCAGAGAGTAAGTTTCTCATGGTTTTTGATTCTTCAGATATCAAGGTTCTCAAGGTTTGTGATTCTGCAAATAATAAGGCCTTGCTATATTTTTTATGTTACTCACTTTGTGTTGATTGTACACATTCTTGAAAGTGAATGGATGAACATTAAACTGATAAAAATAATTTTTCTTTTATAGCATTTTTTATTTGTCTTTTTACCAAATGTAATCAGTAAGATGTGCATTGTGGTTCATTGGATATCGGCTTGGAATGAGAAATTGAGGAGCCGAGCTTGAATTCCAGCTTCACTTACGTGCAAATACCCTTGGGAAAGTTATTAATCCATCTCTTCCTTCCAGTTATGAGTTAAATAACAGGACAGATTGGGTTCTATAGCCTTGGTCAGCAACCAGTCTACCACAGAAAGTAATGGCAACCTACTGCGGGATAATCTTCTGCCCAGTCAGTCATGTCTCTTTCGAGACATGATCGCCCAAGCGTGTATCATGTATGGCACTTAACTGACTGATAATAGTTGGAAACATGATTAAGGCCACACACTGGGCATAAAGTGGGGGATCAGTTTAATAGTGTCATGAAGTAATAAATTGATCACCCACTAATTACTACTTAATAATATAATACATCTCTTCCTCCTCTAGCTATGAGTCAAATAATAGGACAGATTGAGTTCTATAGCCTTGGTCGGCAACCAGTCTACCGCAGAAAGCAATGGCTACCTATTGCAGGATAATATTCTGCCCAGTCAGTAATGTCTTGAAAGAGACATGATTGCCCAAGCGTGTATCAACTAATGTGGGAAAATTTTCTGTCCAGTCAGTTGTGTCTCTTTCATGATAGCCCAAGCATGTATCATGTATGACATTTAACTGAATCAGTAAGAAAATTTATATTTTCAGTGTCAGTAACATTTCAGTTATTATAAAACTTAGGGAAAAGACTAGATACATGTTAAGAGCTACATGTCTAACTTAAATATTTTGTCTTTTAGCCTGAAGAGACATATGCATCTATAATTTGTCAAAAATGTTCTTAAGTTGATCAGATGTTTAGGATATAAATTGAAAGTTTTTTTTTACTTGTTTACAGCTAAATATATAACAACAATACTTAAGTAATTTTGCATTTGTACTTATATATTCTGAATCTGCAATCCATGATTTTTATCAATACACTAGCAGTATAGCCCAGTGTTGCTCGGGTGTAATGAAAGCTTTAAAACTAATCTATGGTCCTGGAGCTCAGACTCTTTGGACGTTAGCACGAAAGACTAAAAAGCAATAGTTGTTTCCAGTTAAAGCTAAACCATAGACTGAAAGAAAAATGAATGGATGTAAGTCAAATTTTGATTTCCTGGTATTGATATCAAATAAGTTTTTTTTGTTGTAAACTGAATTTTTAAGTGTAAATAAGTCCTCCGAGTAAATGGTATCATGGTTGAGACTAAGAACTACAATTATACCTACTTAGAGCCAAACCCGAAGCCAAAATTAAAATAAAAGGGCTGAAAAAATACAGGCATATAGGCAGATAAACAGACACACACACACACACACACACACACACACACACACACACACACACACACACACACACACACAAACATCTTGCCTTTTATATATATATATTATCGATTTTCTGCACTATTGTAAGAACTGCAACCTTGAAACTTCTGAATAATGTTTCTTATGTTTTTGTCTATGAGTGTATCAAATTTGATTAAAATCGGACCACTCCTTCTGTAACCTGATTTTTTCGATTATCGATGTTCGATATTTATCGGGGGTATCTCATCACAAAACCTAGCTAAGAACACTCGCAGACGCTTATAGTACAACTGTGTAAACTTTCAAGAAAATCAGTTGAGTCGTTTCGGAGTCTATAGGTAATGGATACACACACACACACACACACACACACACACAAACACACACACACACACACAGACAAAGTTCCATTTATAAATAAGTTTACATACAGTTACATTAACTCTATTGTCACAAATGAGGGAAAAAGAAAAACCTTGCTTCATCAATCATCAAATGTAGCAACATCCAAAGGAAGCTAACACAAAAAAGAAATAAAAAGCAGCATATTAGGAACCTGATCCCCTGACTTACCGATAAGATATTTCATTGTTATTTCGTTACAGTGTTTTTTCTTAATCAATTCATTTAAAACATAACGATAACTCTCTAAGTTATCGTTATGGCCTGCAACTAGGCCATGTGTCCTTAAGGATACATGGTGCAGGGGATATAAACATTGGTTAGTTCCAGTGACTTTACCCCAAGAGTTGTGAGTTCAATACAGCAGTGGTGAACAAATAACTTAGAGACTTAAGTTAAGGAGAGATAACTACATGGCTACCAGAAGTAGCATTGCACATGGAATGTGAATGACATATCCCAGTGATCATAATAAAGGGTTTTGTTCAAAATTCTTAGCACCTGAAGAAGGTTGAAGTGTACAACAGCCGAAACGTCATAAACATGAAAGTAAAGATGAGGACAATAGTCTAAACAATGTAAATAGCATATGATGTTGCAGCTTGGAAGATGCACTTTAATAGTGGAAAAAAATTTCTAAGAGAGAAAAAGCCATCTTTATGCAACAGCACATTCATCATGTATCCTTCACATACTGGGGCCATATATTGTTTATATTAATACCTTGTCTGATTTTGTTTGTATGTCAATGACATACTAGTTGGGAGTTAATAAACATACTATATGTCTTTTATTGTTCAAAGGTGGTTTTATTTTCCTAAAAATGAATTTAAAATTTAAAAAATATGCATGTAAAAAATATTTTTAAAAAAATCAAAGAAATTTTATTCATCCTCAAATCCCCAAAACTTGTTACTGCTCTAAACTATTATCTGCTGAGTCATCACTACTGTCAGTCATGTACAATAAATGATCCTCACTACCATCCATGTTATAGTGCCAACTATGGTGGTAAGTGATATATTCATCTTGCAGGATACACTCCTATGTTTCAGGGTATTTTTAGGAAAAAAGTGTGTCTTTGTAAGTTAAAAAATACTGTAATACTTTGTTTATTTCTATAGTTGAAGGTCTATAAAGCCAATGTGCTAACTCCTCTTTTATATAATGCTGAGTCTTCGGTCAAATATCAGGACCAATTGTGTCTCTTTGAATGCTTTCACCAGTGTTGACTCTGCACCATTCTCAAGGTGTGCTGGAGCAACTTCATCATAAAAAAATAAAAAGTCCTCAAGTGTACCATTATAAGATACAGCTAGTTGAGGTTGGTCATGTTTAGAGGATGGAAAGCTGTTGAATTTGAAAATTTCTACCATTCAGTAAGCTGGCCTTGGCTTACTACAGCAAATGCATGCCACAAAAGAGATAAGGAATTAATTAAAATTGAACCCTCACCTCAACCACTGCAAATGTATTACAGAAATTGTTAGTAAGCCTTTTTGTTACATTAAGACCAATGCAATCAATGAATAGAAGTGTGAAGAAAAAATAAATGAAACTCTAGCTGATTTTTATAACCCCAGGATTAGATAATTTTGTGCTAAATGAAATGAGGCTTAAAAAGCTTCAGATTAATATTTTTATTGTCAAGTCCTAATCCATAATAAATCCATCTTATTATTATTTGAATAAATTCTATGGGAATGTAACAAGCTGTCAAATTAAATATTTTGCTGGTACATATATATATATGTATGTATGTATGTATGTATAAACACTCTTGGCTACTGGCATTTGTTTATATTATGTATATAAGATGTTAAAATCTGCCTTTCTCCGCTGTGTGCCAATAGCATAGGGGTAGAATCCCTGACTGATGTCAAATCAATCAAGTTTCAATCCTGGCTGGAAGCAATTGGATATCTAGCTGTACTGATGAGCTGTGATACAGTGAAACAGGCCTGTATGCAGATGACAATATACATATATATTGTGTATTTGTGCAACAATCTCTCTTTTATACAGGTTTCACTAAAAATGAGACAATAATGTTAGACAATGTATTATTAAATTTTTTATATAATTTTTCATGTGTTCATATAATTTTTTTTCTTTTCGGAACTGAAATTATATAAGAATTGTTCAAAAGTTTTGTACTTTTGACTGTTTTTGGCTATACTTTTAGCCATTATCAAGAATTCATTTTGTTTTACTTGTAAATAAACACGTGGGATTTTTATGCATATAGAGTCTTGTGTATGTTAAGTTTTGAACATGGTAAGCACATTGTTACCATATATATGTATATATACATGTACATATATACAGGTTTCGTTGAATAATATAGACAAGTTTTGTCTATTTATTTTGTGTAGTATCTTTTTGTATAATCTGATAAGCTTGATAGTGCTATCGTTGAAAGACGACAAGAAATCGCAGTAATTGTTGATTTTTTTTATCAGGTCTGAGCTTTCGGCTTACATAAGCCATTATCAAAGAATGAACATTTAATATATAGTGAACATAGAACATTTAAATTATTAACAAAGTGGAATTAAACAAAGAAAATTAAACCAAAGAGACAAGTCCATTTTTAGCGTGGTGGATAGCCGCAGACAGTGACAAAATGGTGATGGTGTGGTTCTTGGTCACATGAGGGTATAGTGGTATGAGGGTATTGGTCTGTGAGCTACTACTACTATGGTTAGAGAGAGTAAGCATAGTAACTATGACCTTTCCTGTTGATTACAGGCATTGGAGTATGTTAGTAGAGATGTCGAAATTTATTTTATTTAAGCTAGGGTTAAGCTGTTTGATGTAGATAGCTTCTAGAATTTTGAGTTTTCGTTTATTATTTTGTTGTCTAAGTATACATGTATTTTCAACAAGTGTTTTTCTGAGTAGTGTGCGTTGATAGCCGTGGTATTTTAAATGTCGGAATATGTTTGAATTGTCATTTAAGTGTAATGTAAGCTGCCGTGAGAGCGAGTTTGTAGTATGTCCAATGTAAATATTATTTAGTTTGTTAGAGATACAGTCTCGAAAGGGGCATTTGAATTTATAAACTACATTGTTCTTTTGCAAATCGCTAACGGTGGTTGGAGGAGTCGTTGCGGACGATTGAATTGGATGTAGTGGATTTAGCGTAATATATGATAAACTTAATTCTTTGTTAGGGTCTGTCGGAGAAATATTAGTGTTTATGAGTTTTTTTTAGGATATTTTCGTCTAGGTGGTAGTTGGAGTGCATTTGGCGACGATATAAGAGAGTGATATGTTTGGGATTGGTTGGGCTAGTACCATGTGTTGTTTTTTCCGTGTTAAGGTTTTTAAGAAAATGTCGTATTTGTTCATCAACTATATAATTGGGAAAATTATTGTTGATGAGTGTCTGTTTTATGTTTTTTAGTTTGCTGTGGAAGATCTGTTTTGTAGACGAATTGGTTTTTGCATGATGTAGTAGATTTTTTATAATTGCTATTTTGTAATAGTGGGGGCATTCACTAATATAATTGAGTGTGGAGAGATGTACATATATATATATATATATACATATATATTCATACATATCTATACATACATACATATATAATTTCTTTGCCTTAATAAAGACCACCAGTAGACATAAATTTGTTGGTGAAAATATAGTTTTTCTCTTGTCTTTTTTAATCATACTGTTCCTTACTTCAGATTATAAATGAGAATTTTTACACACATATGGATATGTGTTGCGGGGTAATGGGTATTGGCTCAGAATGAGAAAAGAGCTGCGTTCAAATTCAAGTTGAATTGTTTTCCTAAATTTATGCAATACCCTTGGGAAGAATATTAATCTATCTCTTCTCTCTCCAGCTATGGATTGAATAGCTGAACAGATTGGGTTCTATAACCTTGGTTGGTGACCAGTCTACTGCAGAAAGAACTGGCAACCTATCGCGGAAAAATTTTCTACCTAGTCAGTTATGTCTCAAAAGAGACATGATTGCTCAAGTATGTATCATGTACAGCAATTAACTGACTATTAAATATGCACACCTACCCACCCACACACACACACACACACACATATATATTTGTCATCCACATGCAAGCCTGTTTCGCTGTATCAAAGCTCATAAGTGTGGTTGGACATCCACTTTCTTCTGGCTGGGATGAAAACTTGACTGATATATATATATATAGTCATCCGCAGACAGATCTGTTTTGCTGTATCACAGCTCATCAGTATGGTTAGACATTCAATTACTTTTAACCCAGAATTGAAACCCGACCGAATTGGTATCAGTCAGCGATTCTACCTCTGAGCTATGGCGCTTGGTAGAAGGAGGCAGATTTTAGCGTACGATGTATCATATGCCATTAGCCAGAGTGCTCTAATTCATTACTGAATGAGCGATGCATAGCTGCTAGAGTAGCTACTGTTTTTTCAAAGTCTGCCATTCCTCCAGAGTTCTCAATCAGGGTGTGAGAGCGTAAATATATATAGAATTTGTGTATTTAGGCAGCAAATTTTCTTTTAAACATGTCAGATTAAATAAATTGCAAACAATATGTTTGCTTATTTTTAATAAAATCCATTCATACTCACGGATAATATTTCGAGTATTACAATCAAAAGATGTCAGAAATGAGTTGTAACATTGACAGATGTTATTTTCATTAATTTCTTAAGGTACCCAAGTACTTTTAACCTCTTTCTGAGGTCATCTACAGGGCTATAAATTATGGTAACAAATGTAACCGGGGAAACTGTGTTGTTAAAAATTACTGTACATTTTTTTCCTGCTTCAAATATAACGGTTGACAAATTTCTAGCATTCATTAGAACGTGAAAATTATCCAAAATGGAATTTTTTTATATGTTGTTGTCATGGTCATGCACGTTTTGAAGCATGAAAAAAAAAAAATATCTATCTATATATATATATATATATAGAGAGAGAGAGAGAGAGAGCATGTGTATCAAAAATATGTTTGAAAACATTGGAGTTGGGTTCCTGACACCAAAACAAGGCAAAATATTCATATAAACATATGTCTAAAAAGTTATCATTGTACCTCAATTGAGCAACTCATAAGAAATATTTGAAATGTCCTCCTGTTTGCTTCTATACATGTATGTACCCATCAGATCATTGACAAACAGACCCTTTCAAATACTCCCACATGGTGTCAAATGGTTTCACAAGCCCCCAAGACATGTTAATAAGCATCTTTGCATTATTAATGTCTGCTACATAAATCAATTGTTTTAGGTGGCCTCACAGATAAAAATTCAAAGGAATAAGGTTGGGTGAAAGATACAAACCATAAAACTGCTTTTTTTCTACCTATCCCTCTTTCATGGTAAATTTCATCCAATGCATCGCGAACAATGTAACAAAAACGTGACTAAACAGCTTCTTTGCCGTGTAAAATTTTGCAGAGTAATAATAACAAAAGAACCATTCTGTTTTCATTTAGAATTATCCACTTGGCAATAAATACTAAAAATAGTATGAAATACATCATTTCTTTGAAAAAACTAGGGTTGCGTGATAATTATGTCTGGTAGTATATATATATATATATATATATATATATATATATATATATATGGCTAATCTACAGTGTGCGATGGGTAAATTGTCACTATTTGCATTGTAAAATTTTGCAAAGTAATAATAACAAAAGAACCATTCTATTTTCATTTACAATTATCCACTTGGCAATAAATGCTAAAAATTGTATAAAATACATCATTTCTTTTAAAAAACTGGGGTGGCCTAATAATTATTGCTGGTTATGTATATATCAAAAATTCTTTTATGAACTTTGTGGGTGGGTTCCTGGTACCAAAACCAGGTAAAATATCCATATAAACATAGGTCCAAAATGCCATTGTTGTACCTCAACATAGCATAGGGTTAGAGTTAGGCATATGCAGGGGCAAATGTACCTGTTAGATAAGTGACTAGTAGACCTTTTTAAATACTTCCACACAGTGTCAAATGGTTTTAAAGCCCCTGTGACAAGTTAAATGTTTCTGCATTATTAATGTCTGCAACATAAACCAATTGTTTTAGGTGGCTTCACAGATAAAAATTCAAAGGATTAAGGTTGGGGAAACATGCAGGTCATGAAATTGGTTTTCCTCTGCCTAATCCAACTTTCATGGTAGATGTCAGCTAGTGCATTGCAAAGAATGTGACTAAAATGTGCTGGAGCCAAATCATTCAAGAATCACATATGTCTTCATCATAGCTGGGGTACATCCTCTAAAATGTCTGGAATTTTGTTCAAAATAAAGTCTCTGTAAACAGCTCCTGTAAAACATGTTGGATGAACATACAGACCTACCAGGGAGACATCTGTAATTCCAGCCCATACGTTAATCATAAACTGATGCTGGTGTTTAGCTTGTATTGTACCATGGGGATTCTAATCTGTCAAGAAATGTTGGTTATGTAAATTTGTTATTTCATCTCTCTTAAATGTTGCCTCATCCATAAACTAGATGGAAAAGACAAAAAATGGATCAGCAATTTGGGCAATAAACTTTAGCAAACATTCTCACATGGTGAGTGATCAAAGAGTGAAAGACACTGCACATGCGGCACAAGAAACTGATATAGAAACTGCTCTAGAAATACCCTTCATATAGTACAATGAGATATACGACATTCTAAAGCCACTTGCTGATACCAGGATCACCTCCAACAGCTTGTTGAATGTATTTTTTTTGTGATCAGTTGAATGAGTGGATCTTGATCTTCCCCGATCTATAAATTGTAGTGCAATGGGAATATATATATATATGTTTACATGGTATATCACTTACTAAAAGTCTGCCTCCTTCTACTGAGTGTCCATAGCTCGGAGGTAGAATCGCTGACTGATGCCAATTCGGTCGGGTTTCAATCCTGGGTAACAGCAATCAGGTGTCTAACCATACTGATGAACCGTGATACAGCAAGACTGATCTGTCTGCAGATGACTATATATATATATTCATCCGAAGACAGATCTGTTTCGCTGTATCACAGCTCATCAGTACAGTTAGACTCCGATTGCTTTTAACCCAGGATTGAAACCTGACCGAAGTGGTGTCAGTCGGTGATTCTATATATATATATATATATATATATTTTTTAATCCTAAAATGATGAGCAAATTGGTAAAATCCCCAAAACCAGATCCTATTAATATTAATTTTATTAATATTAAAATTGATCAAGGTGGAGGGCTCGATGTAAATAGTATTATCTATTTACAGAGCCAAATATATATAGAGTATGTAATAAAAATTTCGAATGCTGATAAAGCAAGAATTTTATCACTGAAATGGCCATTCAACAAATGTAAATTTCAGAATTTTTTGACATACTATATATATATATATATATATATATATATATATATATATATGACATATATTTATATATAACTGCATGCATGTAGTTTCATATGGTAATGTACTTGTAAGGAAATTCTATAAGCAAGCTTGAAATTCAGTATATGTTGTTTTGCCAAAGTGTAAATAACTTTGTTTTTCTTAGCGTTAAACATGTTGAATTTCGTGCCAAAGAAAATGTATTTGTGGGAAATTTTGCTGCACTACTTTATTCAAAAGAGATCTGCAGCTGAAGCATACAGAATTCTTGTTGAGCCTTACTGCCACAGAAAATGTGAATAATTAACTAATTCAATCTCATGATCAGCTCCAAATGCAAATTTATGTTTTACCAATTTGAACAAAAAGCCAATTAAACTTTTAATGACCTGTGTTTATGGTTCTTGGCACAAAAATATATTTGTGTTTAGAGCAAATTACATGATTGAATTATTTATTTTCATTTTTGATAGCAGACAAGCAGTTAGTCAGGGACTAAAGAGAAAAGACGAACAACAAAACACTTCAGCTAACTTCTCAAAATTAACACATGATAAGTGAACTCTGATCATTCACTTCTATGGTGTTTTCTAAAACAATCACATTTCACTTAAACAAAGGAACTCTTTGAACTTTGAAGGTATCTTAACAAATAAGAGACTCTAAAAATATTGTTTATCTATGGTGTATATAAAAAAATATGATTCTTCTTTTTATTTTTCTAAAAACATTTCTTTTGATGTGGTTTTTCTTGAAATTTGTGTTGTATTTTGGGGACAGAATATTTGTTATTAAATTTTTCTTTTAATCCAGGTATTCTACCCAACAATATTATATATATAACCATTTATTTCATACTAGCAGTATAGCCCAGCGTTGCTCGGGTGTAATGAAAGCTTTAAAACTAATCCATGGTTCTGGAGCTCAGACTCTTTGGACGTTGGCACGAAAGACTAAAAAGCAATACTTGTTTCTGGTTAAAGCGAAACCATAGACTAAAAGAAAAATGAATGGATATAAGTCAAATTTTGATTTCCTGGTATCGATATCAAATAAGTTTTTTCATCGTAAACTGAATTTTGAAGGCTAAATGTCCTCTGAGTAAATGGTATCATCGCTGAGACTAAGAACTACAATTATACCTACTTAGAGCCAAACCTGAAGCAAAAACTAAAATAAAAGGGCTGAAAAAAATACAGACATACAGGCAGATAAACAGACACACACACAAACATCTTGCCTTTTATATATATATATTATCAATTTTTCTGCACTTCTGAATATCATTTCTTATGTCTTTGTTTATGAGTGTATCAAATTTGATTAAAATCAGACCACTCCATCTATAACACGATTTTTTCGATTATTCATTTTTGATATTTATTGGGGATACCTTGACACGAAACCTAGCTGAGAACACTCACAGACAACTGTGTAAATTTTCAAGAAAATCGGTTCAACCGTTTCGGAGTCTATAGGTAATGGATACACACACACACACACACACACACACACACACACACACACACACGCACACACACATACACACACAGAGACAAAGTTTCATTTATAAATAAGTTTAGATTTAGATTTAGATAGATAGGCATAAATTCAGATTTTACAATTGGGTAATAATTATTTCAACATTTCTACTAGAGACATGCATTGTTCAACTCCAGTTGGACATAAAATGAAGAAATTCTATTATACTAGAAATAAAGGTTAGTAAAAATAAGAAAGGGTTAAGGAAGGGTGGTTAGCAAAAGGTCAAGAAGAGGAGAGAGGGGGATAATAGTAGCACATTTTATTTGAGAGTGGAAGGCAGCAGTTTGTCCAAGATATCAAGAGTAGCCAGTAGGAATAAAATTAAGGGTATCCAAATTTAAATTCCAGCCAATATAAAAATATAGACTTAAAATATAATGATTAAATTGAAGGAAGGGAATATTTAAATCTTTTTAAGGGATTTTAAATCTACTCCAATGGCGAAACTTGCTAATTAATTCATTACATTGCTTAAGAAGTAAATTCTGACATTGATATTTTAATATTCCAATTTTTTCTACTAAGCACAGATTACATTTATCACTCAGACTATTGGGAGTATGTGCTGAGCTTATTAATTTCCAATCTATCTATGGGTTTGGGCCTTCTTTAGTTTCCAGTATTTTGGGTAAAGGACTATCTGAAATTATAATTTAGGGTTTGTAAAAGTGTGCCTATGAGAATAAAATTTTTGTTTCCAAACCCTTGCTGAAATTCCAGTGTACACGTTATAGTTTTTCTTGTTCTCTATGGGGGAGATGATAGCTTGGTAGATCTACATTTGTGAATGAATTGTATTAGTATAGAAGAAACAAAATTAATTTCTAGTGTGAGAATGTGTGTGACACAAATGTATGTTTTTTGTTTTTTATGTATGTGTATAAATTGTAACTGTCAGTTGCATGAAATAAGCCTGGAGCTAGCTTGTTATTGTTGATGCTCGTAAACAAACATAGTCTGCATGTACTTTCTTTTTGTGTGTCAATATTGCGAAGTATTTTTGGTAATATAATATACTCAATTAAATATGGGTCCTAGGTTTGACCATAAACTGTATCCAGCAGCAAGGCCTCTGATTGTGAGGTTGTGAGGAGCATGAAACCACCTCTTAATTGCTGTTGTTCCCAGGTCCACCCTGACCTGGAGTGTTAGCACCTGTTAGGGTCCCAACTATAGGCAAATAGTTAGCCCCAAACTGGGTTCAAAACACAAGTCAATCAGTTAGTTAAGTGCCGTTTGTGAAACACACTTGGACGATCATGTCTCGAAAGAGACATGACTGACTGAGCAGAAGATTATCTCGCAGTAGATTGCCATTGCTTTCTGCGGTAGACTGGTTACCAACCAAGGCTATGGAATCCAATCTGTCCTGTTATTTAACCCATGACTGGAGGGAAGAAACAGATTAATACCTTTCCTAAGGGTATTATAGACTTTTATAGAAAAATATACATTTTTGAAGGAAAAATATTACCAGCAATACAATTTTGAAGAAAAAATTATTTCTATAACACATTTTTGAATGAAAAAAGTTATTGCAATAATACATTTTTGAAGGAAAAAAAATTATTATCAGCAATATATTTTTGAATACAAAACTAGAAGACATCTTCAGTTTCTAAAAGAAAAAAAAATTTGTTTAAATTAATCAAAATCTGACTAAATCAACCTTCTCACTATAACTGAACATTAAAAAATACTTTAAAACCCTACCTTTTTGGCATTAAATAACCCACAGAGGTGTTGATATGCCATTATACGAAAAATCAAACTCAAACTCAAATAAATATGCAAAAAAGTGAATAATTAATTGTGAGAATTTCAGTTTTGTGCAACAAACCCCTTGTCAAAGGTTAACTGTTAACTAACCTTTTTTTCTATGTGCTGTGTCCCTTCAGGATTTATGTGATCATGGCCTTCCACATCTTCCTATCTCTATCCCTAGTAGCGCTTAACATGCTTTCTCCTGTTACCTCTCCCAAACCCCATTCTGCCATCTATTTGCTCAAGCCCACCAAGTATGCAATGTGTTCCTTTCCTCTGTCTTACTTTCACTCTATCTGATTCTCTGAGCCCTCTTTCCTCATTACATGTCCCAGGAATTTCAAATGTCTTTTCCTGATGTTAAGTATTATTTTCCTTTTTGTTTTCATTCCCTCTGAAACTTAATCTTTGCTCACATGTTCAGTCCATGGTATCCTCAGCATCCTTCTGTAGAACCACACTTTGGTTGCTTCAAGTCTTTACCTCATCTTCTTCTTCTATGTGCCTTGTCTTTTCAGGACATAGATGATCATGGCTTTTTATATCTCCCTATCCCTGGTGGCTCTTAGCATGCTTTCTCCTGTTACCTCACCCAAACCCTGCTCCACCATCCACCTGCTCATGCCCGTCAAGTATGTTGCATATTGCTTTCCCTTTCTCTCTTTCTCTCTATCTAACCTGTGAGTATCAGATTCTCCAAGCCCTCCTTTCTCATTACATGTCCCAGGAACTTTAACTGTCTTTTCTTGATGCTCAGTATTAATTTCCTTTTTGTTTCCATCCTTTCCAAAATCTCATCATTGCTCACATGTTCAATCCATGATATCCACAACATCCTTCTGTAGAACCACATTTCCGTTGTTTCAAGTTTTTCCTTCATCTTTCAAGAGATTGTCCAGCATTCACTGCCATATTGAAGAACAGACATCACATAACAATTTAGTACTCTCTTCTTTGTTTCTAGAGAAATTTTCCTGTCTCTTAATACTCTACTCAGCTTCTGGAATGCATCCATGGCTATGTCATTTTGCCTTTGATCTCAGTGTTGCACTTTTTTATCCTCAGGTATTTAAATTTCCATACCTGTTTGATTGCCATTTTTGGCTCCTCGTTTTACTGATGACTATGCATTCAGTTTTCTTTTAGTTTATATGTAGTTCTTCATTTCTGTTTTCTTCAGCTGTCTTCCGTAGGAGGCCTTGCAAACTAAAATTGGGCATCTATGAAACATCAGCTTCAGAAAAAAAGAAAAAAATTATATTTATTAATCTCAAGATTATTGGTTAATAAATATTTTCAAAATTTTTAAATATCAATTTTAAGGAGGGAAAATATTGTTGACCACATTCTGAAGTGAAACTCCAAAATTTCATAGCTAACAACAAATTTTAATAATCTGCAAATTCAAAGTAAGCTGCTTGTCTCATATGATATCACTGATTAGTTAATATATATGAAGACAAAAATTCACATTATTGTGGCCAGTCCATGTACAAAAAGTAGTTAATTTCTGATTTTAAGTAATCTATAACAGGCATGTCAAACATGTAGCTCACACAAAGGATACTAATTTGGTCTTTTAATGGACAAAATTGCAGTTTCTATGAAAAGAAATTACAGTATTTAATAAAATAAATCATATGATTTTTACATTTTGATTTATTTTGATAGAATACCAAATAAAAATACCATTACTGCATAAATTTATTTAAAATAATTTTAATATTATAAACAAACTTTAAGTTAGTAAGTCAGTAGAAAGCTATTATCTTTAAAAAAATGAGTGTACCCCTGTCATAAAAAATGACGGCAAAATATTTGAGAGGATTATCAGCTATTTCCTCACAGGTTATCCCCCTGAGCATGACAGGAGGTATCACACCAATAAAAGAATATGGCAGCTTATTGACAGTTATAAACAAAAAACTTTCTTTCAAAAATTTCAAAAAATTTTGCTTTTGAAGGTTAAATATCAACCAAAAAATTTCAGAGGTATTATCAAAATTGTTTTATATTTTTTTACTGTTGTGGGTCCCATCAGACCGTTAATGAACATCAGACCTGGATGGCATGGCAGAACTTCCAACCCTTGGACACGGGGGGGAAAAAGGGAAGTAAAACCAGACAGAAGAATGCCTTGTAAAACAGCTGAAATTGTATGTTCAGAGAAAGCACACTTATTCAAAGACATTTCATTAACCAGAAACATTGTTTCTGAATGGATTGATGAAATGTCAGGTGATCTTAAGCAACAGTTGAAGGCTGTATCATCAGGGCTTGAAAATTTTTCTATTGCTATTGATGAGACAGTTGACATCACTGGAATAGCACAGCTTGCAATCTTTATCAGAACCTGTGACAGTGAATTTAATATTTATGAAGAACTGATTGAATTAGTCTCCATACATAACACTTATTGCGGAAATGAAGGAATGGGTGACTTGCAAGGCAGAACTGTAGCTGTTACCATTACTGCTGTAGGGTTAATCACTTCTTTGCCTCAGCAATCATAAATTCAGGAGAAAAAATACATCTGACTTTGGGTAAATAAATGTATAATTTATTTACATATGTACAAAACATAAACCTCTATCTGGTGCTGCAGTGAAGGCAGAGGTAGAAAGAAAAAACGAAAAAGTGTCGGTTGCTGTCAGCTGATGTTCTGTTTCAATGGTGGCGTTGTTGGCTTGGGGAAGCTTGTCACTTGACCCTGAAGCTATGTCTCTGCATGACTCAGTCTCTTCCCTCTGTGTCATGTTTGATTCATGCAGGTCTTTTTATAACGAGACTAAAGTTTGCACAGACTTGTTACTTTTTCTCAGTTTTTCTTCTTTTGTTGGTTATCTCTCCAGTCAGTAGGCAATTTCTATTTCTGTTGGTCAATATATATTTTAGCATTGGCTCGCTAAATGAGTAATGAAAAATATATGTTTTGTTATCAGAAGATATGCGTCGATGCCATGTGCAAAACTCAAATCTGTTATTCTACTTTGGTTGTTGAGCAGTAAACATCCGGTTAAACAGAAAAGTGTAAAAAACACAGCATACTACAACAAGCTTAGAAATCTTTGAGAGGGTTGAGCAGGTTTTGCCTAAGTATAGTTTTGATTTGAGTAATACTGATCATCAGGAAGAGACAACTGAAGTTTCTGGGACACGCAATGAGGAAGGAAAGCCTGGAGAATCTGATACTGACTGGCCAGATAGAAGGCAAGAGAGACAGAGGAAGGTAGTGGATAACATATTTGCAGGACCTGATCAGATGGATGACAGAACGGGGGCTGCCAGGAGTAACAGGAGCAAGCATACTGGAAGCCACAAGGGATAGGGAGACATGGAGAAACTTGATCGCCTACGTCCTGAAAGAACAGGGCACATAGAAGAATATATATGCAAACTGTTCATAAGAAATTATAATGTGGGTATAAAATGGGGGATCAATTCTATATTATAATCAATATATAAACTGATCCCTCATTTTGTGGCCATGCTAGTTTCTATACATTTCTATTCTAGATTTATGGGCTTGAGCTAGTGGATAGCAGAGCAGGGTTTGGGTGGTGCAACAGGAGTAGGTGTGCTAAGAGCCACTGGGGATAGGGAGACGTGGAGAACCATGATCGCCTACGTCCTGAAAGGACAGGGCACATAGAAGAAGAAGAAGAAGAAGCTTGTATGCTTATCAACTGACGGCACTACAAATCTAACTGGATAACATAATGGTGTTGTTGGTAACTTACAAAGAAAGATTCATCATTTGCATATTTTCACTTTATTCATCAGAAAAATTTATGTTCATAGATTTTAAATTGGATAATGTGCTTACCTTGGTCTTGAAGATAGTAAGCTATATCAGAGGCCATGCTCTCAACCACCATCAATTCAGGCAGTTATTACAAGATATGCATAATCAGTTCACTGATGTTCCATTCTCCACAGAAATCTACTAGCTGTCATGTCACAAACCGCTGCAAAGATACTATTTGTTGAGACAATAAGTAATTACATTTTTGGAGATGAAAGATCAAAGCACAAATGAAATAAAAGGTGATAGTTGGTTTTAAGATCTGGCCGTTGCTGTGAATATCACTGTACAATTAATTGATCTTAATTTGAAAGTACAAGATAAAAAAACAAAACTTATCACTTTTTGATGACATCAAGTGCTTCAATACAAAACTAATCTTATGGAAGTAACAGTTGTCAAATGAAAATTTAGTTAATTTTCCGACATGCAAAGAGATGAAAATCACTTCCAATACCAAGACTGTACTTAGCATTGCTAAGTCTGAAAGTCACCTGTAACTGTTACCAAAGGAATTTCAGAAAAGATTTAGTGATTTCTCACCTTTTTTTTTTTTTTTTTTTTATTTTTTATAAAATAATTTTCCGCCTTGCTTGCACCCCAAGCAAGGCGGAAACGCCACTGATGTGCAGGGGCTACATAAATGTAAAAAGATTACTTAGAAAAGAGTGAGGAGTACAAACTAGTTAGAAAGGAACAATAGAAAGCTGAGAAAGCAGGTGCAATGACAGATACATAGGTGGAGAGAAAGGGAAGGTTATACGGGGGTGGGGAGGGAGCCAGTGGTTGGTAGATGAGTATTGACTTTGCATTTAAATTTCTGGAGGTTGTAGCCGTCAGGAAAGCAAGAATACGGGAGCGAGTTCCACAGGCGGGAAGTACGAGAGAAGAAGCTGCAGGAGTAGAATTGTCGTCTGCATTTGGCTAACCTGACTGTGAATGGGTGTCATCTTTTGAACATTAGTTTGCATTATTCTCAGTGTCATTCACCTTTGATGTTCTTCTTATTGTAGGTTCCCTGTTCTTTTAGGATATAGGCAATCATGGCTTTGCACGTCTTCCTATCCCTGGTGGCCCTTAACAAACCTACTCCTGTTGCACCACCCAAACCCTGCTCTGCTATCCAGTAGCTCAAGCTCATAAATCTAGAATAGAAATGTATAGAAACTAGCATGACCACAAAATGAGGAATCAGTTTATATATTGATTATAATATAGAATTGATCCCCCATTTTATATCCACATTATAATTTCTTATAAACAGTTTGCATATATATTCTTCTTCTATGTGCCCTGTTCTTTCAGGATGTAGGCAATCATGGCTTTTCACTTTTCCCTATCCCTGGTGGCTCTGAGCACACCTTTTCCTGTTGCACCATGCAATCCTCGTTCTGTCATCCACCTGATTAGGTCCTTCAAATATGTTATCCAATGCTTTCCCCTGTCTCTTTTTCCCTCTATCTGGACTGTTAGTATTAGATTCTCCAAGCCCTCCTTCTTCATTGCGTGTTCCAGGAACTTCAGCTGTCTCTTCTGATGCTCAGTATTAATTTCCTTTTTGTTTCCATCATTTCCAAGACCTCATCATTGCTCACATGCTCGATCCACGATATTCACAGCATCCTTCTGGAGAACCACATTTCAGTTGCTGCAAGTTTTTCTTTCATCTTTGATGATATTGTCCAGCATTCACTGCCATATTGAAGGATGGACAGCATGTAACAATCCAGTACTCTCTTCCTAGTTTCTAGCGAAATTGTCCTGTTTCTTAATACTTTACTCAACTTCCTTTGCCATGCCAATTCGCCTTTGGATCTCTGTGTCACACTTTCCGTCTTCTGTTAGAACACTTCCCAGGTATTTAAATTTTTGCATTTGCTTGATTTTAGTATCCCCCACTTGTATTTTGCATTTTGGGCTACCCTTTTTGCTGATGACCATGCATTCGGTTTTCTTGTGGTTTATTTGTAGTCCTTTCTTTTCACTCTTCTCAGCTACCTTCTGTAGAAGGTCTTGTAGTTTCTTTTTGGTGTCTGCAATCAGCACTGTATCATCTGCGTAACTTATGTTGTTTAAATTGTGGCCTCCGATGATGAATCTTGGCATAACTTTTAGGGTCCTCAGAATAGTCTCTCTGTACAAGTTGAATAGATCCAGTGAAAAGACACATCCTTGTCTTACGCCCCTTTCTATCTTTGCATATCTGCTAAATTTGTTACCGGTCCATATGCAGGCAATTTGCAGCCAGTAGAGATTCTTGATTACTCTTAGGTCTTAAGAAAGCCTGCGGATGTAACTATTAGAAATGTAGTTGGGTTCTACACCTAGAGCAAAGTATCTGGAAGTAGGAATACCTGGGTTCTTTTCATACCTTCCTGAAAACTACAGAAATTTTGCCACAAATATTATGGCCATGTTTGGTTCTGCCTAACCATGTTAGCAGTTATTTTCTTTCATGAAATCAACAAAAACTTTTCAGAGAACAAGGCTAACTAATCAACATTTGTCATCTCTGACATTACAGCCAGACATACCAAAAATTGTCAGCAAAAAGAGGTGTCAAGCCTCAATACAAAAAAATCAGAAACAAAAATCAGAAACAAAAATCAGAAACAAACTAAAACTGACTGAAGTGTGACAAATGAATGTTCAGTTTTGAAATGTTATAATTTTTGTACAATTTATTTGTTGCTGTTGCAAACTGCAAGGATATGTTGTTTAAAATTTTATTTTTTTTATCAAACAATTTCATTAATTTAATTTCATTAATTTAATTTCATTAATTTAAAACAAAATGTGCCACATGAGGAATTGAGAATTTTTTTGCACTTTGTTATAGATTTTCTTAAAATTATTCTGATTCAGAAAAATTTACACACACACATATATATATATATATGTCAGATTAAATAAATTACAAACATGATGTCTGCTTATTTTTAATAAAATCCATTCATACTCACAGATAATCTTTTGTGTATTATAATTGAAAGATGTCAGAAATGGACCATGATTATAATATGCAAAAGATTATCTGTAAATATGAACACATTTTATTAAAAATAAGCAGACATAATGTTTGCAATTTACTTAATTTGACATATTTAAAAGAAAATTTGCTGCCTAAATACACTAATATATATATAAATATATATATATATATATATATATATATAGTCATCTACATTTCACTGAAATGATTGCGCCCTCATAGCGATTATATATAGAAAAGTTATGTACATGTTCTAAAATACAATTTATAATAAATATTCACAGCTCTATATAGTATATCATATATTGAGCACTGTTTTAAATTAATGTTTTGGACGTGGAAAGAATTCTTTGTTCTGTATTCACTCTGATATATACTATTGACCATAATTATCAGGCCACCACAATTTTTTAAAGAAAATGACATATTTCATTCTATTTTTTAGTATTTTTTGCCAAGCGGATAATTCTAAATGAAAATAGAATAGTTCTTTTGTTAATACTGCACAATAACATGTGCATCAAATGAACTGTTCAGTTTTTATGCTCTCTTCCCCATGCTAGTCTCTTCTTATTGGCTGGCCAAAGCAAAGGCTCCCTGGCTGGCTTGTAAAATTTTGCAAAGTAATAATAACAAAAGAACCATTTTATTTTCATTTAAAATTATCCACTTGGCAATAAATATTAAAAATAGTGTGAACTACATAATGTTTTATAACTGGGATGGCCTAATAATTATGGCCAGTAATATATATATATATATACATAATTACAATCAAGCAGCACTAATTATTATAGACTAATGTCTGAAAAACCAATGCTAACCTATCAGTAAATAAATTAAATTGTCAATAACTCAACAGGGACTACCTCGTAGGTTAAATAAAGGGGAAGAAAAAAAAGAAACAAACCAAGCACAAGAACAATGTGTCAAGAGCTTGTTTGGAAGAAAAAAAAACCAAGATGAAAACCTTAACAGTAAAGTGCTCTATACGAAAGTACGAAAGTAAAGCAATTATGTGAAACCGCGGTCGGTGTTGGCTCATTTTTAGATTTAGTATACTGTATATATATATATATATGAAATGAAAGTGTGTAGCTTAATATTACACAACATTTTTAAAAACGAAGCAACTGGTTTCTCTTCCACTCTTCAAGCCTCTATGGGAGATTCAAACTTAGATTAAAATAGCAAAGGAATGTGTGGTAAAGAAGAGAAAAAAAGAGAAAGCATGATTAAAAATATTTTGAATTGGTTGCTTCACTTTTAAAAATGTTGTGTAATATTAAGCTACACACTTTCATTTCATTAATTAGATTTTGTACCTTTAAAGATATCTTTACATTTGTAAACATGTTATTATGCGACCTAGGTTTCTACCATGAGTGGTATCTTCAGGCGATTTGCAATCAGTGATTTTACTGTTTACCGTTTTTTTTAAGAACACTCACGTAACGGTGTTTTTTTTGAGCTCACGTGGCAGGGAATTATATATATATAATTGTATTATATATATATTGATTGTTTAATTAATTATTTTCTGGTCATAATAAGATTAGACCAGTGCACATTTGTATTAAAAAGTGTTCAATACAATTATATTGTAGAACTTTTGAATATTTTCCATTTGTAAATGAGTTATCACCCGACCTAAGTTTCTACCATTATTATATAAAAAATAATATGTGTAATATGTACATTAAAATTCTAAATTATTTCTCTGTATGTTGAAACAAAAATTCATGTTAGTGGTGGAGTGAGAGGGACAAGAATTATTGAAGATTAAGTTTTTAAGGTCATTGACCTGAAAATTCCTGACAGCTATCACAAAATCTAAATAATCCTGACCTTGGAATTAGGTTATAGGATTTTAAAAATAGATTTGTACAAATTTGCAACTGAAATCTTTATTGGGTTACCATCTAATTTTATCTGAAACACCAGCCATTTTTATCTAAAAAAAACAAAACAAATATGAAGAATAAAAAAATAGAAAAATAATTTTAAACCAAATCAGAATTTGTCTTTTATCACATTGTTTCTTTCTTTCTTTATATATATATATATATATATATATATATATATATATATAAAATTTGGAAATGAAGTATTTTCACAGCCTAAGTTTCAAACTTTCGGTATTTTCATGTGATTTATAATAACTGATTTTCCATTTTTCAAACAAGCAAACAGGGTTTTTTTTAATGTGCAACGAGAATTTTTAAACAACCAAAAATTTTCAAAATTAGAGAGAAGATACTTAAGGATCTTAAAACACATTTATCCATTTTTGTTTAACCTAATATGTATTTATAGGTATGATTACATCTGTACATTATTTCTGATCTTTCATTCAGTCATTGTTATCGTTCTGGAAACAAAATAATGGCTAACTTTTCCTCCTGGCACAATCTGCAGACATCACCACCATTGTATGGTTTGGCTATTTTCACTATACTCCAAGTTATATCAGGGTCTTTTCCATTTTTCACTTTTAATTTCCACATGTGGCTAACCAGTTTCATACAATTTTTTTTGTAAATTTCTAAATAAAATGTTTGGAATGTAGCTTTTTGTTTCCATAACCTTTTAGATTGTAGTATTGGTAACCTTAAGTGGTAGGAGTTTAAAATCTATCTGTAAAAAAAAAAATTCTTTTTAAAGATTTTTAAGTGGTCTTAAATTTTTGATCAGGAGTATATATATATATATATATATATATATATATATATATACTTTGTTTCAGTTTTTATTTTTGGTAGAGTCAGATTATTGCCACTAGTACTATTAACCCTCTGTTAGTATCTTGGGGTATTTAAACACAGTATAAAATACTTTTTCCTAATATTCAGCCAGTAGCAAATTAAATTTTCATGATTAATGATTAATAAAGTAGCTTTCTGAATATTTCCGTCAAAACACACTGGTGACCAGACTGCAAAGATATATGATTTATGTATGTCTATAGACATATATAGGTACCAGTACAAGATGTATTAAGATGTAATAAAACAGATCTTTTAAAAAATACATTGATTTATGAAAATGGTAATTGCAAGCAATTTTATTCCAGACTCTTACTCATTGACTCTATTTACTATAACAATATTCATTACCAAAGATTACCATATTACCTCTAATCAGGACAGTAGGACTTTTTAAAATGATAGGCCTGCATGAATTGACACTCTCTGTTCTGACTTGATAGTATAGTGGTTTAACAATCTAGTATACAAATATGAATAGAGGTCTACAGAAGGATGCTGAGGATACTAAGGACCAAACTTGTGGGTGACAATGAATTTTTAGAAAAAATGAAAGCAAAAAGAAAACTTATAATTAACATCAGGAAGAGACACTTGAGGTTTCTAGGGAACATAATGAGAAAGGAAGCCTTGGAAAATCTGACACTCACAGGACAGATAGAGTGCAAAAAGAACAGGAGAACTAAGCTTAACATACTAGTGAGCTTGAGAAAATGGATAGTGAAACAGGTCATAGAAGAAGTAACGGAAAGAAAAAATTCTGAAGAACTACAATGGAGAGGAAGTTGTGGAGAGTCATGATTACCTATATCCTGAGGGGACATGGCACATAAAGGAGAGAATATGAATAAAAAATAAATTAAGCAAGTAAACAAAAATAGAAAGGAGAGTAAGACAAGGATGTGTCTTACTCACCAAGGTTTGAATTTTAACAACAAAGGTGATCAAAAAGAAACTAGAAGTCCTACCAGGATTTATTATTGGTGAATAAAATCTTAACAAAATAAGATATGTAGATGCCACACTGAGATCTGAAGGTATATTGGTCTGGCCAACAATGCATTCCTGAAGTTGAATAGAGTATTGAGAGACAGGAAGATTTTGCTGGAAACAAAGAAGAGAGTACTGGGTTTTTATGTGATGTCTGTCCTTCAATATGGCCGCAAATGCTAGACACTCATCAAAAGCAAAGGAAAGACTTGAAGCAGCTGTTATGTGGTTCTACGGAAGGATGCTGAGGATACCAGGGACAGAACATGTGAGCAATGACAAGGTTTTGGAGAGGATGGACACAAAAAGGAACTGATACTTAACATCAGTAAAAGACAGCTGAAGTTTCTGGGACATGTAGTGAGGAAGGGGGTTTGGAGAAACTGATGCTCATGAGGTGGACAAAAGGAAGGAGAGACAAGGGAAAGCAATGCATGACATACTTGATGGACTTGAGCAGATGGATGGCAGAGGGGGTTTTGAGCGGGAAAGCAGGACAAGGATTGTTAAGAGCTACAAGAAATAGAGAGATGTGGAGAGTCATGATCACCAACGTCCTGAAGCGACATGGCACATTTTATTTTATAATCATATCTCCCCAAGCAAGGCATTTTACTGCCACTGATTTGCAGGGGGTTACATAGGAGGAAAGTTATGAGAAAGAGTGACAGGTTATAGAAGGTGTCAGGAAGTGGGTAAAAGAAGGATGAGAATACTGATGAGAGTGGAGTGAATGGAGAAGTGAGCATGAGAGAGAGGATGCAGGTTAATGAGATAGGAGATGACTATTGATTTTACATTTAAATTCTTGGAGATTGTAGCTGTCGGGGAAGCAAGTAAATGGAAAGAAATTCCATAGAATTACATCAAAGAAAAAGATGATGCCACCATGTTGATAGCAGATAACTGCAGGAAATTTTACAAAAAATAATGACAGAAAGTGGGATGAAAGGGCTGACCATTCATTTTAGGAAGATATAATGTATGATTGTCCACAAGAGGAACATCCCAAGATGTGAATTACAAATTAAGGATGTTAAAATTAAGTACAGAAAATATTTGAGAATTGTTTTGACAGAGGATGGATAATGTGACACTGAAATCTGATGGCACATTACAGTAGCAAAAAAATGCATTCCAAAAACTAAGCTAAGTATTAAGAAACACAAAATTTTCATAAGAAATAAAGAAAAGAATGTTGAACTGCTATGTGATATCAATCCTCTATAATAGCAGTGATTGCTGAACAATTTCCTCACAGATGAAGAGAGAGACTTGGGGCAGCAGAGATGTGGTTCTATGGAAGGATGTTGAGAATACAAGGAAAAGAGTGCTGAGCTGCTATGTAATATCAATCCTCCTATATGGCAGTGAATGCTGGATATTTTCCCCACAGATGAAGAGGAGACTTGAAGAAATAGAAATGTGGTTCTACAGAAAGATACTGAGAATACCATTGATGTAGCATGTGAATAACAAGTAAGTTTTAAGGAAATTGGAAACAAAAAGAATACTTATAGTTAGAATTAGAAGAGAATAAATTTCTGAAATGATTAATTAGAAAAAAGAGAGTTTGAAAGAATTTGGTAATCAAGGGGCCCTAACAATCAACGTAGTCATCCCCCAGGGGTCACTTCTCAGATCAATCCACTTTTTATGTTACATAAATGACCTATCTAATAAACTCAGATAATTTGTGAATGTCTACGCTAATGATATGACGATTTATGGATGCACCTCTAAAACATGTAATTACAAGAGATTGGCAGCTGATCTGTGATTCAATTTTG
This sequence comes from Ascarosepion bandense, assembly GCA_037127315.1. Taxonomy (NCBI): domain Eukaryota; kingdom Metazoa; phylum Mollusca; class Cephalopoda; order Sepiida; family Sepiidae; genus Ascarosepion; species Ascarosepion bandense. The sequence goes on from JBBBDQ010000498.1 coordinate 601,348, forward strand.
TTCTCAGTGAGAAAAAAACTGAATGGTTATATTCATTTGAATATATGGCAAGCCCGGGGCTTATTGAATGATGTGTTATATGGATTCCACTTGAGGTCTGGGTTGGAGCCTCCATGAGGGGATATCCATTCATCATGAGTGGTGATAGTTCAGGGTCTAATGTTTGCAAATGTCAAAAGAATGCTCTAGAAAAAGAGATTTGGCACCAATGAAGAAGTGATGAGGCCAAAGACAAATCGTCCAACAAAAAAGGCATTGAATTGTTAGGGAAGCGCTGGAATTAGAATATTACCCTAGAAGGAGACTATGTTAATAAATAAAGTCAAATTTTACCTAAAAGTTGTTGTCTTATTAGTTCTTCTTCTATGTACCCTGTCCCTTCAGGACATAGGCGATCATGGCATTCCACCTTTCCTTATCCCTGGTGGCTCTGAGCACACCTTCTCCTGTTACACCATATAATCCTCGTTCTGTCATCTACCAGATTAGGTCCTTCAATTATGTTATCCATTGCTTTCCCCTGTCTCTTTTTCCCTCTATCTGGCCTGTTAGTATCAGATTCTCCAAGCCCTCCTTCCTCATTGCATGTCCCAGGAACTTTAGCTGTCTCTTCCTGATGCTCAGTATTAATTTCCTTTTTGTTTCCATCATTTCCAAGACCTCATCATTGCTCACATGCTCGATCCGTGATATTCGCAGCATCCTTCTGTATGAACCACATTTCAGTTGCTTCAAGTTTTTCCTTCATCTTTGATGGTATTGTCCAGCATTCACTGCCATATTGAAGGATGGACAGCACGTAGCAATCCAGTACTTTCTTCCTAGTTTCTAGTGAAATTGTCCTGTTTCTTAATACCTTACTCAACTTTTGGAATGCTTCCTTTGCCATGCCAATTCGCCTTCAGATCTCTGTGTCGCACTTTCCGTCTTCTGTTATAACGCTTCCCAGGTATTTAAATTTTTGTACCTGCTTGATTCTAGTATCCCCGACCTGTATTTGGCATATTAATTAGGCTCAGGATTTTTGAGTGCTGTGTTATATGATGCATTTCTAAAGAGGCAGGAAAATGATCATCTTCTTATAACGCTCCAGTAAGTATCTGACCCCTCCTTCTATCTTCTACCCTTACAAAAAAGCAGATCATCCCTAAAACAGAGTATTTTTTTTTTTAATCGTATCACCCCAAGCAAGGCAGTAACGCCACTGATGCGCAGGGGGCTACGTAATAGTGAAAAGATTGGAAAAGAGAAAGCCGGAAACCACATCCTAAACAGGGAACAAGGGATGAGCCTCTTAACCTGTTCAATAGACATTGGTGGAGTGTGAATCGGGCGATAGATAGATCTATCTACTCCAATTGAAAAAAAAAACAGTGAGAATGCTCTAGAAAAAAAGAGAAAAGAGAAAGCCGGAAACCACATCCTAAACAGGGAACAAGGGATGAGCCTCTTCACCTGTTCAATAGACATGGGTGGAGTGTGAACCGGGCGATTTTGTTGTCATATTTGGGTGGGAGTTACCCAGTCATCATTTTCCAGCCTTGAGTCCAAAAGAATCTCAGAGTCCTTGTAGGTGACAAATTATATTCCACCCTCTAACCTCTCTCTCACAGGCAGAGTGTGTTTAGTTTCTCGCTACTTGATTGCTACTTCCATGGAAAGTGGTTGGATGAACTACATTACTTGGTTCTGCCAGTTGTAACCTTGACAGTAATTCTAACTCTTGTCAAATCTCAGCAAATATTAGTAGAAATTTTGCTAATCTTTATATAAATTAAATTACATAATTTTATGTATATTAATTGCTAATATCTAGCACTGTAGTTTTATTCCCACTCCTTCCAATTATTGTGAACTTTATTGGTAGAAATTCTGCTCACTTTGAAATATATGTTAAGTTATATAATCTTATATAAGTTATATTAAGTTATATTAAGTTATATAATCTTATATAAGTTATATTAAGTTATATTAAGTTATATAATCTTATATAAGTTATATTAAGTTATATAATCTTATATAAGTTATATTAAGTTATATTAAGTTATATAATCTTATATAAGTTATATTAAGTTATATTAAGTTATATAATCTTATATAAGTTATATTAAGTTATATTAAGTTATATAATCTTATATAAGTTATATTAAGTTATATAATCTTATATAAGTTATATTAAGTTATATTAAGTTATATAATCTTATATAAGTTATATTAAGTTATATTAAGTTATATAATCTTATATAAGTTATATTAAGTTATATTAAGTTATATTAACTTATATTAAGTTATATTAAGTTATATAAGTTATATTAAGTTATATTAAGTTGTATTAAGTTATATAATCTTATATAAGTTATATTAAGTTATATTAAGTTATATAATCTTATATAAGTTATATTAAGTTATATTAAGTTATATTAAGTTATATAATCTTGTGTATATTAAAGGCTGCTATTATTTTATAGTGACATTTTTATATAAAGAATTAATGTAGAATGTTATCAAACATAAGAATTGTTCATATATCTAAACTTATTTATGTATGGATCTTTGTGTGTGTGTGTGTGTGTGTGTGTGTGTGTGTGTGTGTGTGTGTCCGTTACCTATGGACTCCAAATTGGCTGAACCGATAGTTGATGTGATGCTGTAATTGTTAGGTATCTATGGAGAAATTATACGATTTAAGGTTTTAGATAGTATACTGTTGTAGGTATTTGAGATATGATGGGTCTGAGAGGAAAACCTGGTTTATGGGGTTTTACATTACCATAAAGATATTTCACTTGGTAATCACTGACAATGTTCTTGATTTTTAAACTACTGAAGGATTATATCTTATTCTCGGTGCCATGTGGTTCAGTGAATAATATTGTCGGGTCACTAATGTAACAGTAAGGCAGAAGGAAGAAATTAAATGAAGGAAATGAATGAACAAATGCTTGTTCTTAAACAGACTTTAGATATTAAGACATTCACAAATCCAAACTTATTTATAAATGGAACTTTCTGTATGTGTGTGTGTGTGTGTGTGTGTGTGTGTGTGTGTCCATTACCTATAGACTCCGAAACGGCTGAACCAATTTTCTTGAAAATTTACACAGTTGTACTATAAGCGTCTGCGAGTGTTCTTAGCTAGGTTTTGTGTCGAGGTACCCCCGATAAATATAGAAAATCGATAATTGAAAAAATCGTGTTTTAGAAGGAGTGGTCCGATTTTAATCAAATTTGATACACTCATAGACAAAGATATAAGAAATGATATTCAGAAGTTTCAACGTTGCAGTTCTTACAATAGTGCAGAAAATTGATATATATATAAAATGCAAGACGTTTGTGTGTGTGTCTGTTTATTTGTCTGTATGTCCTTTATACAAATCCACAATTTTTATCTGATTCTCACCAAACTTCACACACATATTCTTTAGGCTGAGTCTGAGCTCCAGGACCATGGATGAGTTTTAAAGCTTTCATTACACCCGAGCAACGCCAGGCTATACTGCTAGTTTAGAATAAGATAATTTATTAGCTTTGCATAAAATGATTGAGGCCAATTTTTTTCTTTAACTGATTACTCATAAAATGATTAACATGAAACAAAACCTGACCTTATTGTGTTGATAATTTTATTCAAACTAATCTTCTTATCAGTATTTAACTAGCATTTTTCCTTTTGTTACACCCTTTAGTTCTAAATATAAACTTTTGTGTATTATATCTTCAGTTATGTTTAGAAATTGTAAAATTTTATCTGAAATTCTTTTTCAATTATCAATATGGCCGCTTTATTCTGAAATGTCACTTGTGATATGAGTTTTTTCTTGTTTTTTTTTATCTCTTTTTTTTCATATTAGCTTTCTTTGGATATTTTTGCTTTGAATAACTTAAAAAGTAGAATTCTTTATTTCATATTATTATAAAGTAAACAGTACACGTAAAACTCCTAAATAACATATGCAGAAAATAAATTCTGGAAAGCATCCAGAATTGATCAATCAAATTAATTGGAGTAGATAGACCAAACTATCGCCAGGTTCACACTCCACTCACGTCTATTGAACAGGTGTAGAGGCTCATCCCTTGTTTCTCTGTTTAGGATGTGGTTTCTGGCTTCCTCTTTTCCAATCTTTTCACTTTTCTTTTTTTTTCTTTTTTCTTTTTTTTCTTTTTTCTTTTTTTTTCTTTTTTTTTTAAATTGGAGTATATAGACCAAACTATCGCCTGGTTCACACTCCACTCACGTCTATTGAACAGGTGTAGAGGCTCATCCCTTGTTCCCTGTTTAGGATGTGGTTTCTGGATTTCTCATTTCCAATCTTTTCAGTTTTTTTTTTTTTTTGTTTATTTTTTTTCAATTGGAGTAGATAGACTAAACTATTGCATGGTTCACACTCCATCCACGTCTATTGAACAGGTGAAGACGCTCATCCCTTGTTCCCTGTTTAGGATGTGGTTTCCGGCTTTCTCTTTTCCAATCTTTTCACTCTTATGTAGCCCCCTGCACATCAGTGGTGTTACCACCTTGCTCGGGGTGATGTAATTAAAAAAAGTGTATATAATCTACCAGAGCAATGATAGACCTGATGTCTCTTTGCAAACCTGGCACAAATTTGTACAGCATGGTTGGGATGTTCTACTATCCCCACTGTACTCACTTGAACATGTACATTCAGATTACCAATTATTGGGAGTATGGAATGGTGAAGCTACCTGAAAGATGGAAAAAGGTAGTGGAACAAAATGGAAGATACGTGGCTGAATAAATTTAAGTACAAATATTGAACTAAATATTGTCTTTGAAATTCATTAAAATTAAAATTCTCTGGAAGCCTTTAAAAACCAGCTGAACACCCAATAATACAAAACTGTTGGTTATAAATCTAAATCTAATCTAAGCTTATTTATAAATGGAATTTGTCTGTTTGCGTGTGTGTATGTGTGTATGTCTCTGTGTGTGTGTGTGTCTGTGTGTGTGTGTCTGTGTATGTGTGTGTGTCTGTGTCTGTGTCTGTGTGTGTGTATATGTGTGTGTGTCTGTGTATGTGTGTGTGTGTGTGTGTGTGTGTGTGTGTGTGTCCATTACCTATAAACTTCGAAACGGCTGAACCTATTTTCTTGAAAATTAACACAGTTGTACTATAAGCGTCTGTGAGTGTTCTTAGCTAGGTTTTGTGTGGAGGTACCCCCGATAAATATCGAAAATCGATAATTGAAAAAATTGGGTTATAGAAGGAGTGGTCTGATTTTAATCAAATTTGATACACTCATAGACAAAGATATAAGAAATGATATTCAGAAGTTTCAAGGTTGCAGTTTTTACAATAGTGCAGAAAATCAGTAATATATATATAAAAAAGCAAGATGTTTGTGTGTGTGTGTCTGTTTATCTGCCTGTATGTCTGTATTTTTTCAGCCCTTTTATTTTAGTTTTTGCTTTGGGTTTGGCTCTAAGTAGGTATAATTATAGTTCTTAGTCTCAGCCATGATACCATTTACTCAGAGGACTTATTTAGCCTTCAAAATTCAGTTTACGACGAAAAAAACTTATTTGATATTGATACCAGGAAATTAAAATTTGACTTACATCCATTCATTTTTCTTTCAGTCTCCGTTTTGCTTTAATTGGAAACAACTATTGCTTTTTAGTCTTTCGTGCTAACGTCCAAAGAGTCTGAGCTTCAGGACCATGGATTAGTTTTAAAGCTTTCATTACACCCAAGCAATGCCAGGCTATGCTGCTAGTATTCACAAAAAACTGTTGTAAGTCCTAAAACAAATTTCGAAAGTGTTATTCAAAAGAAATTTATTCATTTTTTATAGTTGTGTAATTGTTATTATGAGGATGTGCGTTGTGGTACAGTGGATATCGGCTCGGAACGAGAAACCGGGGAGCCAAGTTCAAATTCCAGTTGAATCCATTGTATTCACTTATGCACAAATACCCTTGGGAAAGGTATTAATCCATCTCTTCCTTCTAGTTATGGGTTCAATAGCAGGACAGATTGGGTTCTATAGCCTTGGTTGGCAACCAGCCTACCGCAGAAAGCAATGGCAACCTACTGCAGGATAATCTTCTGCCCAGTCAGTCATGTATCTTTCGAGACATGATTGCCCAAGCGTGTATCACGTAGGGCACTTAACTGACTGACTGAATATAATAGCTGGAATCATGATTAAGGCTTCTACTGGGCATGAAGTGGGGGATCACTTTTATATTGTTATGAAGTAATAGACTGATCCCCCACATATTACTACTTAATCATATAATACATCTCTTCCTCCTCTAGCTATGAGTCAAATAACAGGACAGATTGGGTTCTATAGCCTTGGTCGGCAACCAGCCTACCACAGAAAGCAATGGCAACCTACTGCGGGATAATCTTCTGCCCAGTCAGTCATGTCTCTTTCGAGACATGATTGCCCAAGCGTGTATCATGTATGGCACTTAACTAATCTAAGCATAATTGGTAAGATTATACACTGAAGCTGCATTAAAATTTTTTTTTCTAAACTTAAAATTACCAGCATCACATCAATGTAAAGAACCTAGTCGGATAAAATCGTAAGGCATGACGCAAAATCTTTTTCCACTTTATCATACATCGTTTCTCCAAAACTGTTCGTCTTATATAAAAATGTATATATAGTTAATAAGTTCTCAGTCTGACTAAGAAACCTTTCCCAATTAAAAATTCTGGTAAGTGGATTAGTTTAAGAACTTTTCAGCATTTTCTAATATATGCAAGAATGTAGATGCAAATTTACTGTAGATGAACTAGCGATGAAAACATTTTCGAAACATCTTTTTCTTAGTGAATTATTTTCTCCTTTAATTAGAGTAGCATTTTTCAAAATTGTAGTCAACCTTGTTACGGTCAGCAACTAATGTTTTAATGTGTTGTTTTTTTAATGAACCTAGTCCAATGAAGTCCTAAAGGATTTTCAACTTTGTCATATATATATATATATATATATATATATATGGTCATCCGTAGACAGATCTGTTTTGCTATATCATAGCTTATCAGTACGGTTAGATATCCGATTGCTTTTAACCCAGGATTGAAACCGGACCAAATTGCCGTCAGTCGACAATTCTACCTCTGAGCTATATAGACATGCGGTGTAGATATAGAAGAATCCAAAGGAGTATCCTGTACATAAAATCGTAGGATAACTCTCTAGGATAGCTCTAAATATATATGTATATAAATACATAAAGACCAAATATATGTAAAAATTAAGACAGACACATTATTCCATGGTTAAGCAGAAGTATAGGCCTATTTCAGGCGACTCATCGCCAGCGTCTGTCTTTAGTGTAAAAAATTTGTGTAAAATCTTTTGTACAATAAAGATGGAAGCTGACGATGGTTCGCCTGAAATAGTCCTACCTTTCCGCTTAACCATGGAATAACATATCTGTCTTAATTTTTACACACACACACACACACACACACATATATATATATATATATGGGTGTGTAGTTGAGTAGTTAGAACATTTGCTTTCTCACCATGAAGCCTAAATTGGAATTTCACCATGGTTGATTTGTCAGGAAGATGACTTCTTGATGTTATTGGTCTGGAGGAAATGATCCCAGCATGCAACACATTTGGAAAGTGCCTGCAAACGATAACAAGGGTTGACCCAAGCCTTGTAAGTGAAATTGAGTAGACTGCTCTCTTTGAGGAGTTGTTGATGGTTGTGCTAGCTTGAAGTCACAAGTCATCATGACTGAATGTTTGAGCATCCTGGCCTTGTTCAGACTGTTGTTCAAACTATATAATGTGCTCTCTTCCAAAAACTGTAACTAAGGTTTGATCAGCATAGTTGCAGTATAAATTTGAGGTGGACTCTGTGGGTGTTGAATAAATGCAAGTGTGCCTGAGCAGGTGTCTGCAGTGGGGATTAGCTAGCTTCCCTGGTAGACAGGTATCCTCGAATACAATTAGCCAGCCAATTTTATATGTATATATATATCAATCAGTTAAGTGCTATTTTAAAACATGATTGTGTGATCATGTCTCTTTTGATCCATGACTGACTAGGCAGAAGATTTTAAGGCTGTTTGAAAGAATTGCAGTAAACTATGATGTCAGTCACGAAATATTTATAACGTGTTGTTTTTTGAAAAAGTTGTTGAGATGAAATTTCAATAGTTCGCTGATAAACAAACAGCCTTAAAATTTAAAGTTTTTATCACATCTCTAAATCTATTCACAGGCCGTAACACCCCCCCTAAAAAACTCACAATAGTAAATATAAGCCCTGATAATTGTTATAACAACCAAAACATTTTAATGTTGGCTACCATACAATAAATCCATATTTTGTTGTTTCTCAAGTATTTTTTATCTCACATTGTTGGAATTTATTTTCCATTTCCCTTAAAATATATATATATATATATATATATATATATATATATATATATATATATTGCAGTTAGTATCATAAAAAAGAAAGATTGCTTTTGAGTCAGGTAAATGTCCAATGAAGTGATACTATGAAAATTATATTTGTAGAAAAATATATTTATAGAAAATTTGTTCTGTTCATTTGGTTTTCTTAAATTTGTTTTAGTGAGAGTTTGTATTATCATGTTTTCTGTTGACCAAAACTCAGATTTTGGAATATAAATCTTACTCAGACTGTTGACAACAAAAATTTGCTGTGATTGTCTTGGCTTATTCAAAAAGACAAAAACTGTTATATTTTCCCAATTGCTTATCAAGAGCTAATATTGTTGGAACTTTGGCTATGATATTGTCATAGATTTTAAATCTAAAACCCCAAATTCTTTTACTAAGGAGTAAAATTTTTGGTAAAATTCCCCTATCCTCTGTTTCACTCTCCTCTCCTGTTTTTTGAATATGAGTTGAAGGTTATCATTTGTTCTCTGTTTAGGATTGGGTTTCTAGTTCTTTCTAAAGTTTTTCATTCTCTTTCACTTTCAGTAACCCCTAGCACCCTTTAAATAATTTGAAAAAGGTTGATAAGCCATAAAGAACGAATCAGTCAATCTTTAGTATCAACTGTTCAATTGGAGTAGATAGATCTATCTATTGCCAGGTTCACACTCCACCCATGTCTATTGAACAGGTGAAGAGGCTCATCCCTTGTTCCCTGTTTAGGATGTGGTTTCCGGCTTTCTCTTTTCCAATCTTCTCACTTTGGTTTCTTTTTTTTTTCAATTGGAGTAGATAGATCTCTCTATCGCCAGGTTCACACTCCACCCACGTCTATTGAACAGGTGTAGAGGCTCATCCCTTGTTCCCTGTTTAGGATGTGGTTTCCGGCTTTCTCTTTTCCAATCTTCTCACTGTTTTTTTTTTCAATTGGAGTAGATAGATCTATCTATCGTCAGGTTCACACTCCACCCACGTCTATTGAACAGGTTAAGAGGCTCATCCCTTGTTCCCTGTTTAGGATGTGGTTTCCGGCTTTCTCTTTTCCAATCTTCTCACTGTTTTTTTTTTCAATTGGAGTAGATAGATCTATCTATCGCCCGGTTCACACTCCACCCACGTCTATTGAACAGGTTAAGAGGCTCATCCCTTGTTCCCTGTTTAGGATGTGGTTTCCGGCTTTCTCTTTTCCAATCTTCTCACTTTGGTTTCTTTTTTTTTTTCAATTGGAGTAGATAGATCTCTCTATCGCCAGGTTCACACTCCACCCACGTCTATTGAACAGGTTAAGAGGCTCATCCCTTGTTCCCTGTTTAGGATGTGGTTTCCGGCTTTCTCTTTTCCAATCTTCTCACTGTTTTTTTTTTCAATTGGAGTAGATAGATCTATCTATCGTCAGGTTCACACTCCACCCACGTCTATTGAACAGGTTAAGAGGCTCATCCCTTGTTCCCTGTTTAGGATGTGGTTTCCGGCTTTCTCTTTTCCAATCTTCTCACTTTGGTTTCTTTTTTTTTTTCAATTGGAGTAGATAGATCTCTCTATCGCCAGGTTCACACTCCACCCACGTCTATTGAACAGGTTAAGAGGCTCATCCCTTGTTCCCTGTTTAGGATGTGGTTTCAGGGCTTTCTCTTTTCCAATCTTCTCACTGTTTTTTTTTCAATTGGAGTAGATAGATCTATCTATCGCCCGGTTCACACTCCACCAATGTCTATTGAACAGGTTAAGAGGCTCATCCCTTGTTCCCTGTTTAGGATGTGGTTTCTGGCTTTCTCTTTTCCAATCTTCTCACTTTGGTTTCTTTTTTTTTTCAATTGGAGTAGATAGATCTCTCTATCGCCAGGTTCACACTCCACCCACGTCTATTGAACAGGTTAAGAGGCTCATCCCTTGTTCCCTGTTTAGGATGTGGTTTCAGGGCTTTCTCTTTTCCAATCTTCTCACTTTGGTTTCTTTTTTTTTTCAATTGGAGTAGATAGATCTCTCTATCGCCAGGTTCACACTCCACCCACGTCTATTGAACAGGTTAAGAGGCTCATCCCTTGTTCCCTGTTTAGGATGTGGTTTCCGGCTTTCTCTTTTCCAATCTTCTCACTTTGGTTTCTTTTTTTTTTCAATTGGAGTAGATAGATCTCTCTATCGCCAGGTTCACACTCCACCCACGTCTATTGAACAGGTTAAGAGGCTCATCCCTTGTTCCCTGTTTAGGATGTGGTTTCCGGCTTTCTCTTTTCCAATCTTCTCACTTTGGTTTCTTTTTTTTTTTCAATTGGAGTAGATAGATCTCTCTATCGCCAGGTTCACACTCCACCCACGTCTATTGAACAGGTTAAGAGGCTCATCTCTTGTTCCCTGTTTAGGATGTGGTTTCAGGGCTTTCTCTTTTCCAATCTTCTCACTGTTTTTTTTTCAATTGGAGTAGATAGATCTATCTATCGCCCGATTCACACTCCACCAATGTCTATTGAACAGGTTAAGAGGCTCATCCCTTGTTCCCTGTTTAGGATGTGGTTTCTGGCTTTCTCTTTTCCAATCTTCTCACTTTGGTTTCTTTTTTTTTTCAATTGGAGTAGATAGATCTATTTATCACCTGGTTCACACTCCACCCACGTCTATTGAACAGGTTAAGAGGCTCATCCCTTGTTCCCTGTTTAGGATGTGGTTTCAGGGCTTTCTCTTTTCCAATCTTCTCACTGTTTTTTTTTCAATTGGAGTAGATAGATCTATCTATCGCCAGGTTCACACTCCACCCACGTCTATTGAACAGGTTAAGAGGCTCATCCCTTGTTCCCTGTTTAGGATGTGGTTTCTGGCTTTCTCTTTTCCAATCTTCTCACTATTATGTAGCTCCCTGCACATCAGTGGTGTTACCATCTTGCTCGGGGTGATACGATTAAAAAAAAAAAAAAAAAAAAAAAAAAAAAAATCTTTGTCTCATTATCACTTTGCTTTGGGTGAATTGGTTAAAAAAAATTTAACTGTCATGTTTTGAACACCTTTTTATAATCTTTACAAAAATGAGAAATTAATTCCCAAATAATGTAATATTAATATATTTATCATATTCTTGGAAGTACATGCTTAAAATGTATAATTATGTCAATAAATTTTCTAGTTAGAAAACTCAAGTCTTAAATGAATCCATCATTAGTTTCATATACCTTTACTAGGAACAACAATACATGATAACTATTCCAGGCAAAATAACTGGCTTATCTTGTTGAAAGTAGTTAATGCGTATAAGTTTTTTATTTGTTTTTCATAGACTTTCAAGAGCATATGGTTTCATTATTTTACAGCTGAAATAATTAGATGTAACTGTAAGTTCTATGCTAACAGTTTCTTCTCTCACACTTCTTGCTTGTGGAACCCTCTTTCAGTATTTTGCTTTCCTGGCAAGGTCTCATCAATTGAAATGACGAGATATAACCGTAAGTTCTATGCTAACAGTTTTTTCTCTTGCACTTCTCACTTGTAAAACTCTCTTCTGACTTCTTGATTCTTAGTCAAGTTTTATCTTAAAAAATTAAAATGAAATATCAGTTGTCATATTTTGTCTAATTAAGTCCTGTTATTTTATTGTCCTCTCTCTTTGATAATGTTTTTCCTTACACTCTTTCTCTGCCAATATTTCTTTGCATCTTAGTGACTTTATCACCTTGCATGAGATGAATTTATAAAAAAAAGCAAAAAAACTAACTCTTGATAGAAATGCTAATACTCTAATCATTCAGCCATGTGCCTACTGTAACTATGCTGGGCTATTATAAGTGTGCTTGTCCCTCCTTTCATTATTTTACACAACTATTGCACCCTAGCAATACCTCATAAATAATGGACTATTTTGCTTGGATCATGTAGAAAGTGGGAAAAAGACACTACTTGGTTTCAGTGAGAAAATGAATGAAAGAAAAAAGGGAAGATAGAAGTGGGAAAGAGTAAAAAAATAGATTAAGCTGATAAGAACAGATACTACACTTTGATCTTAGCCACGAAATGATTGTATTGTCCTTCCGACCCTGCCTTACACTAGCAGTTTAATGTGGAGAGCTTGAGTGCATGCACCCATGCCAGGTTAAAAAATAGCCCAACCCCTGCAACTGTCAATTGTGCTAGTATCGATATTACTACCCCCCTTCCCACTCTGTCTTTAGTAGAATGAGATATGTATTACTGTAGGCAGCTGTTTCCTGGGATCAGGCACCTCTCCATAATATTTTCAGTTGCACTCTGGACACAACTCAGAAATAAAATTTAGTTTATTCTCCTGAGAACAGATACTACACTTTGATCCAGGATTTAACCTACACCCCCACTGGAGCAAGTTTTGACACAAGGTCAGTTTTTAATGTGGGGAACCTGACCACGTACACACAGGCCACTCGTCAAAGATTAATCAGCCCCCCTTACTCGGTAACTAGGTACAAAGCTGGTCTTAGCTGGTCATTGCTTTCAAACCTGGCCGGCAGGAAGTGAGTATCTGAGAACTTGATATTTACCCTACTCCCCCATTGGAGCAAGTTGTGACACAAGGTCACTTTTAACGTGGGGAACCTGAGCGTGTACACTCAGGCCATTGGTCAAAGATTACTCAGCCCCCACTTATGCGGTAACTGGGTACAATGCTGGTCAAAAGCTAGTCTTAGATGGTCATTATTTTCATGCCGGCAAGCAGGAAGTGAGCATCTGAGAACAGATACTACACTTTGATCCTAGCCAAAAAAATCAAGGAGCCATGTTAGGCCTAATATAAGTGTAATTTTTCTGACACACAACATCAAACAACGGAAACCAAGTTAGGTAATTGCTAAAAATCCATTTACCATAAATAAAATAACATCATCTGCTGAATTATTTTTAATTGATAACAAAGAAAAATGTTTGTAAAATAGTGTCATGTAGCAGGAAGTATCAACTCATAAGTGGGGGGGGGTCCCGTAGAAAGAAGTGTTGACACTCACACACGTGGTTGAACGCTGATTGCCAGATAACAAATAAAACTATAAGAATGGATTATTCCACTGAAGATCATGTGATCATGATAAAAAGCTGTATTAAGCCCCAAACAGAGGTTTGGGTGGATCAACTGAGTTACGAGTAGCAGCAGCAGTCATGCTAGTTTTAGGAGGATGCATTTATATATAAAAATAATAATAATAATGTCTAAAAAGTTGTAAATTTAAAATGGATTCTATTGAGTCCAACTTGTTATTACAAAAAAGTTTCAATTCATGAAGTAGTCGTAAAAATAAGGAAATTAGAAATAGAACGTTTGGAAGATGCTAAAATGTCCGAGAAAATTCAAGTAAAATCGAGAGAATTTGAAATGTTCTAGAAATATGCAAAATAGGTGTGAGCCCCCTATCAAAATAGGTTTTGGGAAGAGAGTAGTTAGTTGTTAACAGGATTTGCTGACATTATCAACTTCAGCCCGATTTTTCGATGTGTGCGTCCAGCTAAAAGAATCTCTAAGAAAAGTTGCTAACTAAAACCTGAAAGAGAACCTCATGGAACTAAAAGGGTAAATAGATATTTTTGACTCTTTCATTGACCAAACTAATAATTATTCTTTGTATACACATTTGAGGATTTTCTAAAAGTATAGCACTTAAACTTCTTTGCTATTTTAACTGGGTAAAGATATTTGAAAACTTCCTTCCCCTTCGTAACACTTACCTGTTACTCTGCCAGTAGTAAACTGTTTACTATTTGAATGCAAAAACTGTATATTTGTAAATATTTTTATTTAATGTTTTTGTAAATTAAATATCTGTCTATGATTTAACTCTGAGTTTTAAAAATAATAATAATAATGTCTAAAAAGTTGGGATTCATTTGAGTCCGACTTGTTATTACAAAAAAGTTGAAATTCATGAAGTCGTAAAAATAAAGGAAATTAGGAATACAACATTTTGGAAGATGCCAGAATGTTCCAGTAAAATATATATATACACTACCGGCCATAATTATTAGGCCACCCCAGTGTTTTAAAAATGATTTATTTCATACTATTTTTTTAGTATTTATTGCCAAGTGATTAATTGTAAATGAAAATAGAATGGTTGCTTTGTTAATACTGCAAGATAATGTGCATCAAATGAATTTATAAATATTTAATAATTACTTATATTGCAGTTTCATCAATGAAAGAATGATTTGTCATTATTGGTTTTGTTTTTATGGCATATCAATCTCGGTGGTTCATTTATTGCCAACTAAATTTTATTTATTTATTGCCGGTAATACCTTTTCCTTTCAACAATTGTTGTTTTTATAGAAGTTTTGTGTCTAGTAATACTTTTTTCTTTTTGAGTATCAAGATTCATTGGGATTTGTTTTTAAGGGCAGGGTCCCCAAGTCCTACCCTTGTTATTTAACCCATAAGTGGAGGGAAGGGACGGATTAATACCTTTCCCAAGAGTACCAGTGCTTAAGTGAATGCAGGGTATTCAACTGGAATTTGTACTTGGCTCACCGATTTCTCTTTCCGAGCTGATATGCACTGAACCACAACGCACATCCGTCACTAAACGCTTACAGCACCTGGTATTCCCAAGCGGTTACCCATCTAAGTACTGACCAGGCTCAATGTTGCTTAACTTCAGCGATTGAGTGAGAACTAGTGTATTCAACGTGATATGGCTGTAAGCCATGAAAGAATGAAGAAAATTTAGGGTGATTTAGACGAGTTCATCTTTACTTCCTTGCCTTGTAAAATTTTACAAAGTAATAATAACAAAAGAACCATTCTATTTTCATTTAGAACTATCCACTTGTCAATAAATACTAAAAATAGTATGAAATACATCATTTCTTTTGAAAAACTGGGGTGGCCTAATAATTATGGCCGGTAGTGTATGTCATGTAGAAAGAATTGTTGACACCAAGACGTGGTTGAACGCTGATTGCCAGATAACAAATAAAACTATAAGAATCAATTATTCCACTGAGGATCACGTGACCTCAATAATAGCCTACATTAAGCACCAGACAGAAGTCTGGGTGGATCAAACAAGTGGATCAACCATGGAACAACCGTTGATTAACCCATAAATATGTACCACAAAACAATAGCTTAGGGGTTAAAGCATTAATTTGTGAATTTGGTGTTAGTGATTGTCAATTCAATCCCTGGACCACGCAATGTATACATGAACTTTGTGGAAACAACAAGCAAAAATGAAAAGAAGCAAAATGAGAACAATCTACCCACATACATTAAATAAAGTGTTCAGTTCAATATTCTCTGGAGGTTACCTGAATTCACAAGCATGTGATGAAGTTCAGAGAGTGCAACAGTCAAGATGTGATAACAACAACAAGGATGAAGACAATAATAAGGATGGAAATAATTAAAACTCCTTATCTCAGACATTCAGACAAAAATAAATATATGCTTACTAGCAGCATAATTCGGCATTGCTCGGGTGTAATGAAAGCTTTAAAACTAATCCATGGTTCTGAAGCTCAGACTCTTTGGATGTTGGCACGAAAGACTAATAAGCAATAGTTGTTTCCAGTTTAACTGAAAACATAGACTGAAAGAAAACTGAATGGATGCAAGTCAAATTTTAATTTCCTGGTATCGATATCAAATAAGTTTTTTTCGTCATAAACTGAATTTTGAAGACTAAATAAGTCCTCTAAGTAAATGGTATCATGACTGAGACTAAGAACTACAATTATACCTACTTAGAGCCAAAGTCGAAGCAAAAACTAAAATAAAAGGGCTGAAAAAATACAGATATACAGGCAGATAAACAGATACACACACAAACATCTTGCCTTTTATATATATATATTATCGATTTTCTGCACTATTGTAAGAACTGCAATCTTGAACCTTCTGAATATCATTTCTTATGTCTTTGTCTATGAGTGTATCAAATTTGATTAAAATCAGATCACTCCTTCTATAAACCAATTTTTTCGATATTTATCGGGGTACCTCGACACAAAACCTAGCTAAGAACATTCGCAGATGCTTATAGTACAACGGTATAAATTTTCAAGAAAATCGGTTCAGCAGTTTCAGAGTCTATAGGTAATGAACACACACACACACACACACACACACACACACACACAGACAAAGTTCCATTTATAAATAAGTTTAGATTTAGATAATGCAAATGAATTTGGTGGTTATTTTTAGTACGATATTTAAGCCTATTACTATTTGCCAACTATTGACATTTTGGGGGCTTGATTTTTAATATAGCACACTTTGAACTGAACCAGTAGCTTATTCTCTATCGTTTGAATTTCTGAAATGAGGACTTATCATATTTATTATACTCAGTCTATTGTCTTTATCATGTTGTTTTTGGCTATTATGTGCTTCAGCTTTCTTCAGGTGTTTTTCAATCAAGGTTGTCTTCAGGGAATCCCACAGGTCAAAGTGTCTGTTCATAAATTTGTTAGTGATTTTGTGTTTATCCCTGGGCCCGGTAGTGTAGACTTAGATACAGTGGATACAAGGTGATCATTAACTGAGCAGTACTAGATAAGAATGATTCATCCCTAGCCATGAACAATGGAATGAGAACAATTTCTTTCTGTAGATTAAATAAAGGGTTAAGTTTGAAATTTTCTGAAGATTACCAGGATTGACAAACACCTGAAGAAGTTTGGAGAGTAGAATGGCTGAAATAGTGTGATAATAACGACAAAAATTAGGACAGGAGTATGAGTTTAAATAATCTATATACTTTTTGTTTTTTTAATTTTTATATGAAACTCCTAATAATGGCTTGTGGAAACTTGTTCAACATTAGCCTCTAAAGTGATAGAGAAATTTTAGTAAACTTGGACGTTTATGACTGCAAAAAAAAATAATGAAGTGTGAAAAAGACGGTTTTTCCATTTACTCTGTTATTTTAATTACAGCCACTGCTTGGCAATGTTTATTGTTTTAAAAAGTGATAATTAGAATTGTAACAGAACCTAAACAAAATAAAGTAAATTTATACATTTTCTTTGTTCTTGAGAATAACAAAAATAATAAACACTATTTATTTATTAAATTGTTCATTTATACTATTTATTATATTATTTATTAAAATGATTGTCAAAACATGGGAGAATTGCTTTGTTTGTTTGTTTTTGAGGCTTAACGACCTATCAATCCTTATGGGATCATTTTAAGGTCATAACCAATGATTTTTGGGTATGGTTATTTTATTTTTACAACATTTTTCTTTTTCACGATTCATTGGGATTTGTTTTTAAGAGCAGGGCCCCCAAGTCCTACCCTTGTTATTTAACCCATAACTGGAGGGAATGGACGGATTAATACCTTTCCCAAGGGTACCAGTGCTTAACTGAATGCAGGGTATTCAACTGGAATTTGAACTCGGCTCACCGATTTCTCTTCCGAGCCGATATCCACTGCACCACAATGCACATCCATCACTAAATGCTTACAGCACCTGGTATTCCCAAACGGTCACCCATCTAAGTACTGACCAGGCTCAATGTTGCTTAACTTCGGTGATCGAGCGAGAACCGGTGTATTCAATGTGATAGGCCGTAAGCTGGGATAATTGCCAATTGATTCAAACTTTATAAAGTAGTAAAATAATAGGTGGTTCACATATTTTAATAATTTAGTAAATGTTTATAAATTGGTAAATGATAAATATTGTATTGCATTAATTCTAATTCTATCAGTTTTTGGAATGTTGTAAATATAAAATTATTCTTGTAAATAAACAATCTAATAAATAGTATTTGTCTATATTTCTGAGATGAGGTAGTATTTACACTATTTACATTATTCAGGGATGTGCATTGTGGTGCAGTGGATATCAGCTTGGAACAAGAAATTGAGGAGCCGAGTTCAAATTCCAGTTGAATTTCTTGCATTCAATTATGTGCAAATACCCTTGAGAAAGGTATTAATCCGTCTCTTTTCTCCAATTATGAGTTAAATAACAGGACAGATTGGGATCTATAGCCTTGGCTGGCAATCAGTCTACCACAGAAAGCAATGGCAATCTACTGTGGAACAATCTTCTGCCCAGTCAGTCATGTCTCTTTCGAGACATGATCACCAAAGTGTGTATCACGTATGACACTTAACTGACTGACTGACATTATTCGGACTATTGTCCTCATCTTTGTTGCAATGTTTTGACTGTTTTACACTCCTGCCTTCTTCAGGTGCTAGGAATTTTGAACCAAACCCTTTATTACAACCGCTAGAAGGAGATAACTCATGATTACCAAAAGAGGCTCTACACAAGGAATGAGAATGATATACTTCAGTGATTGTAATAAATTCGTAGCACCTGAAGAAGGCCAGAGCGTACAATGACCGAAACATTGTATAAATGGCAATAAAGATGAGGACAATAGTCTGAATTATGTAAATAGTCTAATAAATAGTGTTTAATATTTTTGCTGTAAATTTTCAAAATGATGTATAAATCCACTTTCATCATATATTTAGGTTTTATTACAATTCCAATAATTTTAAAACAATAAACATTGCCAAGAAGATAAAGCAGTTAAAATAGTAGCAGTGATGCTAGTGACTTTTTAGCAATTATTGTGTGATTATTTTTCTTTTCATTTTTTTATTGTGCTCCAATAGAAATCCCAAGTGTCACTTACACTAGAGGGTCACTGAATGAAGTTGTTGTAGGGGCATATGAAGAGGAGAAAAGAAGTGCAGACTTTGAGGATATATAGGAAAGATAATATTCATGGCCCTAGATTTGAAGAGATTAATATTGTACCAATTGGGGAAGCAGCATCTTGGGAGTCTGTTCCAAAAAGTAGTAGTTCTTGGAAAGAAGCTGTTATTTGATTTTTTTTTCTATGATATAAAAAGGATTTGATTATTGTATTATAATTCTTCTTGTTCCTTTGTATGTAGATTAAACTCTGACATTGCCTCAGATAAAACACTGGGCCATTCCTGTTTGATTGAAGATATATCAGTTTGGTTTTAGGGAGAAGAGAAGATATATCAATTTGTTAATTATTTACACTATTTACTTTGTTTGGAGTGTTGTTCTCAATTTTGTTGTCATATTCACAACGTTTCAGCCATTGTATGCATTGGTCTTCTTCAGATGATTGGAATTTCAAACAAAACCCTTTATTTTTAGCGAGATACTGATACTGAGATCTCCGGAAGAGGCATGTCACTTAAAACTTGAACACTCTACCTCAGTGGACAGAATAAAGGGTTCATTTCAAATTTCCAATTACCTAAAGTAGACCAAGAGATACAACAGCTGAAACATCATGAATATGGCAACAAAGATGAAGACAACAGTCCAAACAATATAAATACTGTAAATACAATACTCAGAAATATAGACAAATATATAAATACTAGCAGTATAGCCCGGCGTTGCTCGGGTGTAATGAAAGCTTTAAAACTAACCCATGGTCCTGGAGCTCAGACTCTTTAGATGTTGGCACAAAAAACTAAAATGCAATAGTTGTTTCCAGTTAAAGCAAAACCATAGACTGAAAGAAAAGTGAATGGATGTAAGTCAAATTTTGATTTCTTGGTATCAATATCAAATAAGTTTTTTTTGTCGTAAACTGAATTTTGAAGACTAAATAAGTCCTCTGTGTCCGTTACCTATAGACTCCGAAACGGCTGAACCGATTTTCTTGAAAATTTACACAGTTGTAATATAAGCATCTGTGAGTGTTCTTAGTTAGGTTTTGTGTCGAGGTAACCCCGATAAATATCAAAAATCGATAATCGAAAAAATCGGGTTATAGAAGGAGTGGTCCGATTTTAATCAAATTTGATACACTCATAGACAAAGACATAAGAAACGATATTCAGAAGTTTCAAGGTCGCAGTTCTTACAATAGTGCAGAAAATCGATAATATATATATATAAAAGGCAAGATGTTTGTGTGTGTGTCTGTTTATCTGCCTGTATATCTGTATTTTTTCAGCCCTTTTATTTTAGTTTTTGCTTCGGGTTTGGCTCTAAGTAGGTATAATTGTAGTTCTTAGTTTCAGCCATGATACCATTTATTCAGGGGAATCATTTAGTCTTTACAATTCAGTTTATGACGAAAACAACTTAATTGATATCGATACCAGGAAATCAAAATTTGACTTACATCCATTCATTTTTCTTTCAGTCTACGGTTTCGCTTTAATAGGAAACAACTATTGCTTTTTAGTCTTTCGTGCCAATGTCTAAAGAGTCTGAGCTCCAGAACCATGGATTAGTTTTAAAGCTTTCATTACACCTGAGCAACGCTGGGCTATACTGCTAGTACACTATAGATGTATGCTGGGATTTCTTCCTAGTCAATAAAAATGAGCAATTCTTGGTTTTATACTGACATTTCTATTTCTTGCTTTGAAGACAAAAGACTCTAGCCATTTGACTGTATCCCTTTTGTGTGTGAAAATTATTTCTGTTTTTGTTACTTTCTTATCGCTACCTTGCATAGCTTCAACTTGTCTAATCTTATTTTACCCTGTTCTTTCTTTCCTTATTCTTACTGAGAATTTTATATTTAATAATGTCGTCTTCCTCTACAGTTTTTCTCACTTGGAAGCAAGCAGAATTTTTTTTCAAATTTTCTCAAAGAAAAAACAAGAGGTTTTTAGATTATGTCTTTCCCAAGGGTATTTTTGCGTAAGTGATTTAACTGGAATTTGCGTAAGTGGATTTAACTGGAATTTGAACTCGGCTCCTCAGAACAAGAAACCGGGGAGCCAAGTTCGAATTCCAGTTAAATCCATTGTATTCACTTACACACAAATACCCTTGGGAAAGGTATTAATCCGTCTATTCCTTCCAGTTATGGGTTAAATAACAGGACAGATTGGGTTCTATAGCCTTGGTCGGCAACCAGTCTACTGCAGAAAGCAATGGCAACCTACTGCGGGATAATCTTCTGTCCAGTCAGTCATGTCTCATGGCACTTAACTAACTGACTGACCCCAAGTAAGCTACTGAAAAGTAAGGGGTTACTGAATGTAAGAGAATATGAGTAAAAAACATTATTGAAGAGAGAGAAAAATAAAAGGACAGGAATTAAAAAACAATTGATATATCTTTGGATATCATGTATAATAAGCAGAAATTAAATTTTTAAATTTTTATTTCTGTTAGCATTATTTTTGTTATGAAGAAAAAGTTTTAAGGATTATTAAAAAAAGAGTATTTCTCATTATTTGCATTGAAGCCTCATGGAAAAAGCAAATTTGGTTTGTAAAAAAAAAGTATTACAGAACAAAAAACAAACAAACAAAAAAACAAACAAACAAAAAAACAAACAAAGAACAATAAACATTCCATAGACAAGTAAAGACTATCTTGTGTGAATGAGGCTTCATTCTTGTGGCTTAGAAAAATCCTATAATATTAACCTCTGATAATTTACTGATTGCCACACTACCCCTTTCTTTACTGTAATTAGTATTTAAGTTCCAAGTAGGTGACATACTGCCAAGCAGGGTATACTTTAGGTTCTCGTGTCTACATTCTAAAATGACAGGAAACAAAGACAATAAGGGCTGAACAAAGTGAAAGCAATTTGCTTTTCTGATGTTAATTAACGGTAGCTACTTTTATTTTTTGTAGTAGTAGTTACAGTATTAATGACAACTTGTAACAAAGAAAAATTCTTTTACTATAGGTCCTTAAAGATGAAAATCTTGCTTGTCAGGTCCTGTGATTATAAATAAACTGTATGGCTAGATAGTTCTAAAAACATAATGTATGAAATTATTCTAAAATATGCACTTTAAGGACTTTGGCAGTCATGGTCTTTCACAGCTTCCTCTTCTTTGTAGCTTTTAGAAAGGTTTATCTTTTTGCTATCTCTCCTAATCCCTGTTCTGCCAACCATTTTCACAAGTTCATTATATGGTTATTCATTGATTTTGACTATCCCTCTTGTCATCAATATGGCCTGTGAGTATCATATTCACCAAGCCTTCTTTCCTCATTTCATGTCCCAAAATTTCAAATGTCTCTTTCTGATTCTAAGTATAGGTATCTTTTTTGTGCCCATTTTCCTCAAGACTTCCTTATTATTCACATATTCAGTCAATGACATTCTCAACATCCTTCTGTAGAATGGCATTTTCTGTTGCCTCAGTCCTCTTCTTCATCAGTGAGGAGATTATCCAGCATTCACTGTCATATAGGAGGACAAATATTATATAACAGTTCAAAATTCTTTTCTTTATTTCTAATGAAATTTTTTGTTTCTTAATACTTTGCTTAGCTTTTGGAAGGCATCTTTCACTTTTCCAATGTACCTTTGAATTTCAGAGTCACATTTTTTTGTCCTCTGTTAAAACACTTCTGAAATATGCTATTTACATTATTCAGACTATTGTCCTCATCTTTGTTGTCATTTTTACAATGTTTCAGCTGTTGTACACTCCAACCTTCTTCAGGTGCTAAGAAAGTATAGACAAACACTTCTGAAATATTTAAATATTTTTACTTGCTTGATTTTGATGTCTCCAATTCATAAATCCTCACCTGGGCTATTCCTTTTGCTGAGAACCATACATTCTGTTTTTTTTTGTTTTGTTTTTTTTATAACTGATATTTGTTCTTCTTACTTTCCTTTAATAACTTCTGTAGGAGTTCCTGTAGTTTCGCCTCTGTGTCTGCTATCAACACTGTATCACCTGCATATGTAACCCCCTGCACTATAGTGGCAGTGAAATGCTTTGCATTTGGTGACATGATTAAAAAAAAATATCTTATGTTGCTAAGATTGTGGCTGGGTGTGGAGAGCAATAATTGTACAGGACTAAAAATTCTTTTTCTGCCATCCGTCTGCTCAAGCCCATCAAGTATGTTAAACATTGATGTCCCTCTTTCCCCCAATCTGTCTTGTGAGTATCAGATTTTACAAGTTCTCCTTCCTCATAACATGCCCCAGAAATTTCAACTGCCTCTTTCTGAAGTCAAGTATAAGTTTCCTTTTTATTTCCATTTTCTCCAAAGCCTCGCATGTTCAGCCCATGGTATCCTCAGCATCTTTCTGTAGAACCACATTTCTGTTGCTTCAAGTCTCTTCTTCATCTTTGAGGAGATTGTCTACTATTTGCTGTCATACAAGAGGAGAGATATGATATAACAGTCAAATACTCTTTTCTTTGTTTGCAATGAAACTTTTCTATCTCTTAATACTCTGCTTAGCTTTTGGAATGCATCTTTGGCCATCCAAATATGTCTTCAGATCTGAATGCCACCCTTTTCGCTCATTGTTAGAACATTTCCCAGATATTCACATTTCTGTGCATGCTTGATTTTAGTATCCCTGACTTGTAATCTTTCTAGGGTGAATTCAACGCTTCCCTAATAATGCAATGCCTTTTTTTGTAGAACAATTCATCTTTGGCCTCAAAATACACCCCAGTTTCCTATATCACTTCTTCACTGGAGCCAAATCTCTTTCCCTGGAGCATTCTTTTGAGATCTGCAAACAGCCAGTAGTCGCAGGGGCCAGATCTGGAGAAAAGAGTGGATGCAGAAGCAATTCAAAGTGCAACTCGTGTAGTTTTACCATTGTTGCGATCAACATGTGACATGGTGCATTGTCTTGGTGAAAGATCACTTTTTTCTTCATCACTTTTTTTCTTATATATAATTATTGGCGTGTTTGAAGAAAGAAATCACTAAAAACAGCTGATTTCTTTCTTAAAACACACCAATAACTCAATATAATATTCACTATTGTTAGTTCTTTTTTTTTCAAGGTAATTGATGAACAAAATACCTTGTGTATCCAAAAATATGAAGGCCAAAACCTTGCCTGCTGATGTTTACATCTTTGGTCACTTTAGACAGATTTCACCTGCTGCTGTCCACTCAGCTGACTGCCGATTTAACTCCGAAGTGAAGTGGTGGATCCCTGTTTCATCCATTGTCACATATTTATGCAAAAAATCTTTCTTGTTGCGTTGAAACAGTTGCAAACAATTCTCTGAATTGTCAGCCCATTGTCGTTTTCGATCAACTGTGAGCAAACGCAGCACCTACTTTGAACAAAAGCTTTCTCATTGACATGTTCGTGCAAAATGGTGAAAAAACTGCCTTTTGATATGTTCAACTCCTCTGCTATCTCACACAAGTTTGTGGATATTTTTGTGTTTTCCTAGAAAACAGCTGATTTTGGGCGACCTGAACATTCAGCATCATTTGTGTCTGTACAACCAACTTTAAAGTCAGCATACCACCTCTTAACTGTTGTTTCTGATGAAGCAAAATCTGAATAACACTTATCAAGTCATTTCTTTGCTTGAAAGTATTTTTCCCATCAGAAATACGAAAATTAGGTTCTAGCCCCTATAAAAATAGGTTTTCAGAAGGAAGTAGTTGTTAAAAGGATTTGCTGACATTATCAACTCCGGCTTTGATTCCAGGATTTGTATATCCAGCCAACAGAATCTCTACTAAAAGTTGCTGACCAACTAAAACCTGAAAGAGAACCTCATGGAACTAAATGGGTAAATAGATTTTTTTGACTCATTCATTGACTGAACAAATAATTATTCTTTATATACACATTTGAGGATTTCCAAAAAGTATAGCATTTAAACTACTTTGCTAGCGTAACTGGGTAAAGGATACTTGACTCACCTTCCTTCCCCTTCGTAACACTTACCTACGACACTTGCCAGTAGTAAACTCTATGTTTCTGTTTTGAATGCAAAAAGTTGTAAATTTTGTAAATACTTTATTTTGTGTTTTTTGTAGATTAAATATTTGTCTGTGATTTAGCTCTGAGTTTTGGTCAATCGTTTTTTCTTTTGTTACAACTTAACACGTAACAATACAAAAGAAAAACTAATACTCAATAATATCAGCTATAAGCACCACCAAAATATGATGACCCTGTTTGTAAAGTAAAACAACGTGCCCATGCCTATAGCTACATATATATAAAAAATCTATGTATTCAGTTAAAAATACATCCTTGATAATGGCTAATAGAAGAGCTGAAAGCACTCACATATGTAGAACATTTGGACAGCTTTCAGTCAGTTAAGTGCCATATGTGAA
Organism: Ascarosepion bandense; assembly: GCA_037127315.1. Lineage (NCBI taxonomy): Eukaryota > Metazoa > Mollusca > Cephalopoda > Sepiida > Sepiidae > Ascarosepion > Ascarosepion bandense. The sequence goes on from JBBBDQ010000498.1 coordinate 626,790, forward strand.
ACACGCTTGGGCGATCATGTCTCGAAAGAGACATGACTGACTGGGCAGAAGATTATCCCACAGTAGGTTGCCATTGCTTTCTGCGGTAGACTGGTTGCCAACCAAGGCTATAGAACCCACTCTCTCCTGTTATTTAACCCATAACTGGAAGGAATAGACGGATTAATACCTTTCCCAAGGGTATTTGCGCGTAAGTGAATGCAATGAATTCAACTGGAATTCGAACTCGGCTCTCTGATTTCTTGTTCCGAGCCGATATCCACTGGACCACCACGCACATCCCTTGGACAGCTTTATATACCTTATATTCAGAAAATAAACACTTGTACAAATACAAATAAAATTGAATAAAAAGCATATTTAGTACCTTGTAAATTGTCTTTAATAAAACTTGTATGAAAGAGGGATTGCTGCCCAAATATATGATCATATATATATATATATATATATATATATATATATATATATATATATGCATACATTATATATATATATATTTTTTTTTTTTTTTTTTTAATCATATCACCCCAAGCAAGGCAGTAACGCCACTGATGAGCAGGGGGCTACGTAAGAGTGAAAAGATTGGAAAAGAGAAAGCCGGAAACCACATCCTAAACAGGAAACAAGGGATGAGCCTCTTCACCTGTTCAGTAGACATGGGTGGAGTGTAAACCGGGCGATAGTTTAGTCTATCTACTCCAATTAAATATATATATGGTGTATAATTGTGATAATGTTTAGTATCAAGGATACTGTTTTTTCTGGTTTTACTGATAAAATGTACTTTGGCAAGCAAAGTGCTTGATATCAGGGTGTAGATAGTGCATTGATAGGTACAAAGAGTTTGTCTCTTTAATAGAGCAGATTCATGTCAACTTTGAAGTTATGTGAGGACACCGTTATGATATTCTCACTCATCAGGGCTGTTTGCAGCCCTGACAAGTGGGAACATCATAATAGTGTCCTCACAAAACTTTGAAGTCGACATGAATCTGGTATATTAAAGAGATAAATCTTTTGTTTGTATGTATGTGTATATATAATGCCCCCAAAATTATTTTTAAGTCTGTTCACATATTCTCCAAACTAGAAGTTGCTTTACTTTGATTGGTCTACATTGTACATACAACAATGCCTCCCTGATTAAAGAGGTTTTACTTGTTTTTAACCTTTTAAAACCCTTCAATTTGAAATAAACCACATCACTTGACAAAACACAAGAAATATCGAAACAAAATAACTACTTTTGTAGTGATATTATAACATATCCATGTTATAATTTCTGAATAAATATATGTATATATATAAATATATATTTATATATATATAAATATGTTTCATTAAAAATGGCCAACAAGGAAGATTATATTAATTTTATTGATTTTTTATTTAATTTTTCCAATATTCTTAAATGTATCTGTTTTGCTGGAGATAAGGAATACAAAAATGTTTCATAATTTTCGACTTTCCTAGCACTTTCAGCCTCTTCACGGGCCATTTTCAAGGATGTTATTTTTCCAGTGTTGTTATATCCTCATGTTTGATAGTAATGTAATTTTTTTGTGTTTTAGTATTTTTTTAAAGGGAGAATTCTTTAAAATGATCACATTCTCTGTGCGGTTGGGCATCGTAAGATTGTCTGTTTATTTTTTTTAAAGCTTTCAAAACTCCATTTCTACTGTTAAATAATGTAAGGTTGATGGTAGGAGAAAATTGTTTGATACATAGTACCTCTCTTATAGCGAGGTGCCTTTGATATTGTTAATTAAACAGTATTTTGTATTTTCAACCAAAATTTTAAGTTATGTGTTAATAAATGTTTTTTGTTGCATTTTTATTACTAGTTAGGTGGCATGTAAGGCATTTACTCAGAGAAGCAATAGTATGGCCAACATAAGTAATTGATTTTTTTTTTTAAATCATATCCCGAGCAAGGCGGTAATGCCACTGATGTGCAGGGGGCTACATAAAAGTGAAAAGATTGGAAAAAAGAAAGCCGGAAACCACATCCTAAACAGGGAACAAGGGATGAGCCTCTACACCTGTTCAATAGACATGGGTGGAGTGTGAACCAGGCGATAGTTTAGTCTATCTACTCCAATTGAAAAAAAATAATAAAAAATAAAAAGAAAACAGTGAAAAGATTGGAAAAAAGAAAGCAGGAAACCACATCCTAAACAGGGAACAATGGATGAGCCTCTACACCTGTTCAATAGACATGGGTGGAACAAATTCTTGTACAGGGCATTGAAATTCATACACTATATTAGTCATTGCTAGTTCAGATTTGATGGGCTTATTTTGATTAGAAACAATGTTTGCTGTTTTCTATTTTCTATAATATTTACTATTTTCTATAATATTTTGTATAATATATTACAAATTTTAAATGTTTTTGAGGAATTACAGTAGAAATATGGTGTTTAATAATTTTTCGTTTAGAAAATTTATCCTGTTTATAATTAATGTGCATTTAGCTGCAATAAAATATGTTGATGTTTTCTTACGTGTTATTTTTAGTACTAATGTCATATATTTTTGTAAAAATAATTTTATTTGTTTATCAATGATGTAGTTGGGGAAATTATTGCTGACTAATATTTGTTTTATGTGTTTTAGTTTGCTCAAAAATATTCTTTAGGAGGAGGAATTTTTATGTGTTCTATTTAAGAAATTTGTTATTACTGCAATTTTATATCTTTATGGGCATTGGCTATTATAGTGAAGAAAACAAGAATTCTTACTGGTGGGTTTTTATTACAGATAAGTGATAAATTTGTTGGTGTTTAGCTCTGTATTAACATCAAGAAATAAGATTTTGTTGTTGTCCACGAGTTCATAAGTAAACTTCAGTGAGGAGTTATTTTCAAGATTTAATTTTAGATTTATGATTTCATCCATGTTTTTGATCAAAACAAATATGTCATTGACATATATTGTGTAAATTTCTAGTTTTTCAATTATTTTAAACACTTTGTTTTCAATATAGGACCTAATGGGTTTCCCATACTGACACCATTATTTTGTATGTAGATGTTACCATTATGGTCAGAAAATGGAGTTTGTGTGGTACACGTGGTGAGTAGTTTCCAAAGAATTGCTGGTTGGATTTTTGGAGAAGTGATAGATTTGGTGTTTTTAAACACAATTGCTAATTATATTCAGTGTTTCTTCAACAGGAACATAAGTAAAAAGGTTTTCTACATCCAGCAAAGTTAGAATGTTGTCTTTGGGATTGGTTGCTTTCATATATGAAGGAATTCATTAGTTGATGTGATGCTGTAATTGTTAGGTATGTATGGAGAAACTATATGATTTAAGGTTTTAGATAGTATACTGTTGTAGGTATTTGAGATATGATGGGTCTGAGAGGAAAACCTGGTTTATAGGGTTTTACATTACCATAAAGATATTCCACTTGGTAATCACTGACAATGTTCTTGATTTTTAAACTACTGAAGGATTATATCTTATTCTCGGTGCCATGTGCTTCAGTGAATAATATTGTCGGGTCACTAATGTAACAGTAAGGCAGAAGGAAGAAATTAAATGAAGGAAATGAATGAACAAATGCTTGTTCTTAAACAGACTTTAGATATTAAGACATTCACAAATCCAAACTTATTTATAAATGGAACTTTCTGTATGTGTGTGTGTGTGTGTCTGTGTGTGTGTGTGTCTGTTACCTATAAACTCCGAAACGGCTGAACCGATTTTCTTGAAAATTTACACAGTTGTACTATAAGTGTCTGCGAGTGTTCTTAGCTAGGTTTTGTGTCGAGGTACCCCCAATAAATATCGAAAATTGATAATCGAAAAAATCGGGTTATAGAAGGAGTGGTATGATTTTAATCAAATTTGATACACTCATAAACAAAGACATAAGAAACGATATTCAGAAGTTTCAAGGTTGCGGTTCTTACAATAGTGCAGAAAATTGATATATATATATATATATATATATATATATATATATATATATATATATATATAAAAGGCAAGATGTTTGTGTGTGTGTCTGTTTATCTGTCTGTATGTCCTTTATACAAATCCTCAATTTTTATCTGATTCTCACCAAACTTGACTCAAATATTCTTTAGGCTGAGTCTGAGCTCCAGGACCATGAATTAGTTTTAAAGCTTTCATTACACCCGAGCAACACCAGGCTATACTGCTAGTAATACATATATACAAATAAGTGTCCACATGTTGAAAAATACATATCTATTATAACTAATGCAAAGCAAAGTATCAGGAGGAACAAAAGGAAAGTTCTTACATATAACTTAAAAATACTTCTGTTTGACCTTTGTTATAACTTCAGATTTGGAGGGGCTGAATTCATCTATATCCCTAAGGGATACAGCAGGCTTCATCTATGTCTCAATGGAACAGCAGGATTCATTTATGTCTCAATGGGACAGCAGGATTTTCATGCCCCCCCACCCGCAATTGCAGGGTCTTTTTATTATTAATACTTTCATTATTTTTAGCCATTTCTTATAGTTATATTTTCTACAAGTATACTGCAGACAGAATTTGGTAGGTCTCTGTATGTGTTTGAATGTCCTAATTGTTCTAATGTAAGTCTTTTTGATAAGCATGTAGTGGTATGTCAAACCACAATTCTCATCTACATAGATACACATACACACCAAAATCTTCATATTCAGGTAAAAAAAAAAAAAATTCCTTGATAAAGGCTAATAGAATAGCTGAAAGATGTATAGAACATTTGCACAGTTTTTACACACTTTATCTCAAAAAAAGAAAATACTTGTACAAATATAAGAAAAATTGAATAAATAGATTAATCACAGTACCTTGTCGGTCATCTTTAATCTTTACTGTGTGTATATATATATATATATATATATATATATATATATATATGGAAGAATGGGAGACTTTAAAAACAGTAGCTACTCCGGCATATACGCATCGCTCATTCAATAATGAATTATACCACTCTGGCTATTGGGCATGTATAATGATATACGCGCTAAAAAGTCTGCCTTCTTCTACTGAACACTCGTAGCCCAGAGGTAGAATCACTGACTGACACCAATTCGGTCAGGTTTCAATCCTGGGTTAAAAAGCAATCGGAGTCCAACCGTACTGATGAGCTGTGATACAGTGAAACAGATCTGTCTGTAGATGACTATAGTATATATATATATATATATATATATTGAATTCTATATGTTTTAAAAATAAAACTAAAAATTTAATTAACTTTTTATTAATTTTCATTTATTTTGTTTGGATGGATTTTAATTTTTTTAAGGTGGTTCAGCAGCATAACATGAATATCAATCCAATGTATATAATTATTTTTTACCTGTCAGTAAGGTATTTTTTTTTGGTCAAGATGGTTGCATGTTTATAAAACAAAAACTGATTGTGTAGTTGTTTATTAGCAAGTCTATAATATTAGAAACATTTTTATAAACACATTGGTCAGCACATTATCTTCAACCGATTAACTCTCTCCTACACACCCATTGTATGTCTTTCAGATTACAAACAACGCTACACTAAAAACGAAACAAAAACCCTGCAAATACCTTGTAAATTGTATCAGCTTGATACCATTAAGTTCAGTAGATTTACTTCATGGATCAAAATGGCATTATCACCAGTGAGATAATCCTTCTTTGTTGGTTTTTTTGTGAGATGTCCATGTTAAGTGGTTGCTGGCCTAATTTTAAAATCTACACTTTCAGTTATCTGACAAATGTTCAGCTTTTGTTAATCAGCTAGAAATCTAAAAAGTTTCTTTGTACTTGTAAATCAGAAAAAAATAACACAGTAAAGGATCCATGATTTGTCCTTTTCAGGATCGTCATCAAATTCATTTATCTATTCATATCCGTGTGTTTTTATTCTAAATGTTATTTTAGTGGATACACCTCTTTTAAGAAGATTGTTTTTTGTTTGTTTGTTTTTAATAGCTCAGTATGAGAAATTGGAGAGCTGAGTTTAAATTCCAGTTGAATTCATTGCATTCACTTATGCACAAATATCCTTGGAAAAGGTATTTATCCATCAGAGTCGATATATATGTGCATATATATCTAAACTTATTTATAAATGGAACTTTGTCTGTATGTGTGTGTGTGTGTGTGTGTGTGTATCCGTTACCTATAGACTCCGAAACGGCTGAACCGATTTTCTTGAAAATTTACACAGTTGTACTATAAGCGTCTGCAAGTGTTCTGGGCTAGGTTTTATGTCAAGGTACCCCCAATAAATATCAAAAATCGATAATCAAAAAAATCGGGTAATAGAAAGAGTGGTCCGATTTTAATCAAATTTGATACACTTATAGACAAAGACATAAGAAATGATATTCAGAAGTTTCAAGGTCTCAGTTCTTACAATAGTGCAGAAAATTGATAAAATATATATATAAAAGGCAAGATGTTTGTGTGTGTGTCTGTTTATCTGCCTGTATGTCTGTATTTTTTTCAGCCCTTTAATTTTAGTTTTTGCTTCGGGTTTGGCTCTAAGTAGGTATAATTGTAGTTCTTAGTTTCAGCCATGATACCATTTACTCAGAGGACTTATTTAGCCTTCAAAATTCAGTTTATGGTGAAAAAACCTATTTGATATCGATACCAGGAAATCAAAATTTGACTTACATCCATTCATTTTTCTTTCAGTCTATGGTTTTGCTTTAACTGGAAACAACTATTGCTTTTTAGTCTTTCGTGCCAACGTCCAAAGTGTTTGAGCTCCAGGACCATGGATTAGTTTTAAAGCTTTCATTACACCCAAGCAATGCCGGGTTATACTGCTAGTTGAAAATAAATACAATGTATCTAAATACAAATTAGAGACATGACATAATAAATCATTCCATCTTAAATAAATTAACAATGATTTGTGGTATTTTTTAACATCAACGTGAAATTTTTCTCATTAAAAAGTAGAATATTTTAACACATGCAACATTATGGATAAAAAATAATGAATTTTACATAATGGTTTTTCAAGACTTAGTATGAGCAGAAAAATTTACAAATTTGTATTGCAAAAAAACCAGAATCACATCAAAATCTGCCAAAATCTTTCAGCCAAATCCTTTATTAGTCAGTAGTTCTTAGTTTAATTTGTAACATATAGAAATGTAGGTAAAAAAAAGCAAATGTTGATAAGATAGCAAGGGTTCTCAAAGCACTGCTCATGGACCCCAATCATGCTTTGTATTTGAACAAAAAAAATGACCCCAGAATGACATCAAACTCTGAGAAAATGTTTTATTCTTTAATAGTCAATTGGGCTTAGTTTAATTTGTAACATATAGAAATGTAGGTAAAAAAAAGTAAATGTTGATAAGATAGCGAGGGTTCTCAAAGCACTGCTCATGGACCCCTATCATGCTTTGTATTTGAACAAAAAAAATGACCCCAGAATGACATCAAACTCTGAGAAAATGTTTTATTCTTTAATAGTCAATTGGGCTTAGTTTAATTTGTAATGTATACAAATGTAGGGAGCAAAAAGCAAATGTTGATAAGTTAGTGAGAGTCACAAAGCACTACTCAAGACCCTCAATCATGCTTGTCCCAACCCTAGTTGGTGGATTTGGGGATAGTCCACACTGGCCCTGTCAATCCTGGGATGTGTGTTGTGATGTAATGGATATTGGCACGAAACTAGAATTGACTTTCAGTAAACCTGAAGTATATTTATGGATGTTTTTAAATTTAAAAATTCAGAAAAAGTACTAACATTTTTACTTCTGTGCATAAATACTTGTTGCAAAATGAAATCTCTACATTTGCCTCGATAAAGTCTATCAAATGAAGAAACACGTCAGCTAAGATAATATGTTTTCCTTTTAGCTTTATTCGATACAAAGAATATAAACTAATTTCTAATTGATAAGTATTGTCAGTTCCAGGAAACTCAGTACAAAAAAAAAATCAAACAAGTGACTTTTTGAAGTTAAGAATTAGGCTCAAACGGAAAAAAGTACCTTTAATTACAATAATTATATCGTTAGCTTCACACCTTAGTCTTCAAAGTGAAAAAAAAACATACAAACATTGACTCTGTAATTGTCTCACCTGCAAAGCCTGCCATAATATTCTGATATTTCAGGACCTTGACTAATGGTGTCACTTCACCTCATGTGCTTGATTTCTGAGCAATGCTGGATTAACCTCATAGGAAAATGCAATGAGCCCCTACATTTTCAAGCAAACCCCAAACCCCTGAATTAAATACTTTCAAGCTGCCTGGAAAAATTGGCATCTCACAACCTGGCAATGTTAATGTTTACAGATTAATGAGAGTGTAATCTTTGATTATTCATAATTTCAAATAACATATTGAGGCCATTAAATCTACTCAAATATCTCATTAGAATCATTTGCCTCATAATTTTCTAGGTTTGTTTATTATCTTGAGAGATATAAAATATTTATCTGTTTTATAAACTCTATCACTATTTTGGGCAGTCAGCCATATCATCAAAAAACCTATTATGAGTCAATGACCATAGTCTCCCAAATACCAATTTGAGCCATCTAAAGTGCATTGTGGTGCAGTGAATATCAGTTTGAAATGAGAAATCGGAGAGCCGAGTTCAAATTCTAGTTGATTTTTTACTTATGCGCAAATACCTTTGAGAAAATATTAATCCATATCTTCTCCCTCCATTTATGAGTTAAATAACAGAACAGATCGGGTTCTATAGCCTTGGTTGGCAACCAATCTACCACAGAAAGTAGTGGCAACCTACTGCAGGAAAATCTTCTGTCCAGTCAGTCATGTTTCTTTTGAGACATGATCACCCAAGCATGTATCACATATGGCACTTAACTGACTGACCAAACTGACAACTAGGTCTCATTATTTTATTTTATTTTATTTATTTATTTTTTTTAATCATATCACCCTGAGCAAGGTGTTAACACCACTGATGTGCAGGGGGCTACGTAAGAGTGAAAAGATTGGAAAAGAGAAGGCCAGAAACCACATCCTAAACAGGGAACAATGGATGAGCCTCTACACCTGTTCAATAGATGAGGGTGGAGTGTGAACCGGGCGATAGTTTAGTCTATCATTATTGTTGAAATAGCGAGATGAAACCATGTTCTATTCTAATAGTTTGTTGGTTGTTTTGTTTTTATGGCATATCAACCTCAGCGGGTCATTTATTGCCAACTAAAGACACACACACATACACACACAGACACACACACACACACACACACATACACACACAGACACAGACAAAGTTCCATTTATATATAAGTTTAGATTAAAAAGTAACTTGCAGTACCACCATAATCTCTAACTGTGGTTAATGTCCTTATCTAGACCTTCCAAAGTAACTAGCTTAAAATCGTGTCTATAGGAGTCTTCAGCTACTTGTAATAAAGAGTAGTTTATTTGTGAAATTTAGGCAGTGTAAATATTTATACTGTGGTTCCATATGTTAATGATTATCTAAACTGTTAACAGTATAGCGTTTTTTTCAGAAAAAACTCATTTTGAAATATCCATGAAACTTTACTGAGAATTCTTACATTTATGGAACTTTACACAATACTTACAGAAAACCTATAAGCAAACTATTAACATTAAAATGGTGATATTCTTGTAATGTACCAATTTTATGATTCACTTAGAATCACAGAAAAGGGAAGAAAAAAAAAACTCTTGTAGAAAATGTTAAAACGGTATTTACATGCTAGATTTAGTCAGCAAGACTGTTATTTTAGGAAGAAAAAGATTTTAAGTAACACTGACTTTTTTAGCTTGACACATGAAGAAATTGTTAAATGATAAAATCCAACATGCATACCACACCCAGAGGATCAGGTTTAACATGGTTATACCTAATTGAATATTATCACATGTTAGAATTTGAAAGAATTCATTTCATTATTATCTGTTTGTTTGTGTTCCCAGATTTCAAGTGAATTTTAATGAAACAAATACAGTTTTCACAGTAAACAAAGTCTGGTTAAAATTCTGTAAATAATAATGATAAACATTTGTAGATATTCAAAAGTCTGGCTTGCTTACTACATTTTCTGTGGTGGAGTGGATATTGGCTTGGAACAAGAAATCGGAGAGCCAAGTTAGAATTCCAGTAGAATTTGTTGCATTCACTTACATGCAAATAACCCTAGGAAAGGTATTAATCTACCGCTTCTCTCTTCAACTATGGGTTAAATAATCGGACTGCTTAGGTTCTATAGCCTTGGTTGGCAACCAGTCTACCACAGAAAGTAATGGTAACCTACTGCAGGAAAATTTTCTGCCCAGTCAGTCATGTCTCTTATGATCACCCAAGATTTTATAACATAAAAAAAACAACTTAGCTTCAAAGAAGACATTTTATTTTTTTTTAAATTTAAATGGAGTAGATGGATTCAATTGGAGTAGATAGACTAAACTATCGCCCGGTTCACACTCCACCCACGTCTATTGAACAGGTGAAGAGGCTCATCCCTTGTTTCCTGTTTAGGATGTGGTTTCCGGTTTTCTCTTTTCCAATCTTTTTACTCTTACGTAGCCCCCCTGCGCATCAGTGGCATTACCGCCTTGCTTGGGGTGATATGGTTAAAAAAAAAATGACTAAGTGCTATATATAATACATGTGTGGGTCTTTTTTTATTCATCACTGACTAGGCAGATTTTTCTGCTAAAGTTTCTTTCTGCACTAGACTTGTTGGTAACCAAGGCTATATGATCCAGTTTGTCCTGCTATTTAATTCATAGGTGAGGGGAAGAAGAGATGGATCCATCCCTTTTCCAAAGTTATTTGCATGCAAGTGAATGTAATGAACCTGACTGGAATTTGAACTCAACTCCGCGATTTCTTATGCCAAACTCTTATCAATTACACCTCACTACATGTGTGAGTGTGTAGGGGTGTGTTTATTTGTTATTGCAGCACAAATAGAACATTGTATCAAGAACTTTGTTAGGTTTATACTACTCCTATGAACTAACTTAAAAACTAAAACATTTTCTCGTAAAGATTGATAATAATGATTAATAACAAATAATGATTAACTTTATAATAATTTGAGGTTTTCATACTCACATCCCAATATATGAGTTTTTTATATTTATTACATAAGCTGAAAAGAAATGAAAGAAGAAAAGAAATGAAAAGATTTCTAATTCTTTTTAAACTATTTATGTATTTTACACTATTTACATTGTTTGGACTGTTGTCCTCATCTTTATTGTCACATTCACAATGTTTCGGCCATAGCACACTCTGGTCTTCTTCAGGATCTGTCTATATTTCTGAGATGAGGTATTGTAATTATTTACACTGTTTACATTGTTTGGACTTTTATCCTCATCTTTATTGTCAAATTCACAATGTTTTGGCCAGAGTATGTTCTGGTCTTCTTCAGGATCTGTCTATTTTTCAGAGATGAAGTATTGTAATTATTTACACTGTTTACATTGTTTGGACATTTGTCCTCATCTTTATTGTCACTTTCACAACGTTGTAAAATAGTTACAATGCCTTATCTTATAGGCAAAATGTAGTTGTTTTAGATATCATAAGATTTTGAATTTAATTGTTTACTTTTAATTTAAAAAACATTTTCTTGTCATATATGTTAACTTGTGAAATTATCAGATTCTGATCAGGCTCTGAGATTCTGGCAAGAACCTTGTTTTCAGCTAACATCAAAAGTCTTTTTGTGTTAATTTTTTTTTTCATTGGCCAATATTATTTTATTTTCTTACATTCCTTTTTTTCATTTCTTTTATCATAGAAGTTATGCATAGGAGCTTCATGATTTTTGGTATTTTTCAGTTTTGAATTAGTAGGCTCTGTTCTCGCAGACTTCCACTGTTTTTCAGCTGGATTTTTCTTCTTCTTTTTTGTTTTAGGGTTGACTTCTTGTTAGTTTAGAGAGAATACTTGACAATCTCCTCAAGGATGAAAGAGAAACAAACTCAAAGCTGGTTTTCAAGACGGCTACTGAGAATACTATGGACTAAACATCTGAGCAATGACATGATTTTGAAGAGGATGAAAATGAAAAAGAAACATATAATTAGCATTAAGAAGAGAGAGCTGAGGTTTTGGGGACACATTATGAGGAAGGATAGCTTAGAGAATCTAATACTCACAGGACAGAGATAGGGAAAGAGAGCCAAGGGAAAGCAGTATGAGACATACTTGATAGGCTTGAGCAAGTGAATGGTAGAATGGGGTTTGGAAGAGTTATTAAGAGGAGAAATGTTAAGAATGACAAAGAATAGGGACAAGTGGAGGTCCATGATCACCTACGTCCTGAAGTGACATGGTACATAAAGAAGATATAGAGAGAAATTTAGAGAGAGAGAGAAAGTAAAAGATATGAATTTCATAGCAAAGCCCAAATACCTTATTTTATTTTTACTTTATTTATTTCTCTTTATATATTTTATTTCTGTTAGGATTCACTACAAAATAAAATAAGTAGTAATTCACTTCCACCATATATATATATATTTACAATTTGATAAATAAAAATATTGCATGAAAAGAGAGGAGAGATTTGACAATGCATTTTGACAGTTAAGGCTTCATCAAATCTAGGATGAAAGAGAGGAAAATATGTAGGTGTATATTTTTGTTTGTTGAAGTAATCAATGAAACTTATTTCTTATACCCTAAGCTGGCATTTCTTATGAAAAAAATAAAAATAAATGAAAAAAACAAACCAAATACAGTCAAGTGTCATACGTGATACACACTTGGGCAATTATATCTCGAAAAATTATCCAACAGTAAGTTGTCATTACTTTCTGCGGTAGACTGGTTGCCAGCCAAGGCTATATAACCCAATCTGTCCTGTTATTTAACTCATAACTGGAGGGAAAAGACGGATTCATACTTTTCCCAGCGGTATTTGCGTGTAAGTGAATGCAATGAATTTAACTGGAATTTGAACTCGGCACCCCAATTTCTCATTCCAAGTTGATATCCACTGCACCACAACACGCAAACCCAATACACACATACATAATTTCCTCTTTTTCGTCCTAGATCTGATGAAGCCTTAACTGGCGAAATGCATTGTCAAATCTCTCCTCTCTTTTTATGCAACATTTTCATTTATCAAAATGTAAGCTTTAAACTTTGTCATGATTTCACTTTCCCATTTAAATATAACACACACACACATTTTATTTGGAAATCTATTATTCAATAGCATATATATATATATATATATATATATATTATTTTTTTTCTTTTTTACATTTAGAAACCAAATATTCAAAAGCTCTACAATATATATGCATTGAACACTTTTTAGTACCACTGTGTGCTGGTCTAATTTAATTATGATCAAAAACTGATACAAAAAAACATATATATCAAAAACAATAATCATTATATATCAGACTCCATCTGTAAAACCATTATTAGTCTGAAGAACCCTTTCAAGGGATTGAATGTTTAATGTAGGAATATTTTCTCTCTTGTCATTCAGTTACTCACTAATAATTATTATTACTTATAATTATTATAAATTATAAAAATACTGTTATAAATTATTATAATAATTATATATAATAAATTATATATAATTATAGATATATATAATTATATATAAATAATTATATATCCTATATATAAATAATTATATATAATTATATATATATAATTATATATAATTTATATATAAATTATATATAATAAATTATATATAATAAATTATATATAATAAATTATAATAATACTGTTATAAATTATTATAATAATTATAATAATTATTATGACTTATAATCATTATATATAATACTCCATCTGTAAAACCATTATTAGTCTGAAGAACCCTTTCAGGGGATTGAATGTTTAATGTAGGAATATTTTCTCTCTTGTCATTCAGTTACTCACTAATATAAAAGGTGACTGATTTATGTATCTAGATTTAATAAATGCCAAAAAAAATAATAATAATTAAAGCTAAATATTCTTATGTCTTCAGTATTTCTTCATGTAAAATAGAAACCAGGAATTGTATTTCATATCCACCACCTACATATATAAATCAGTAAGTTAATTGCCATACTTGATACACACTTGGGCAATCATTTCTATTTTGATCCATACTGATTAGGCAGTAGATTTTCCTACAGTAGGTCACCATTTCTTTCTCCAGTAGACTGGTTGCCAACCAAGGCTATAGAACCCAATCTGTTCTGCTATTCAATCCATAGCTGGAGGGAGAAGAGATGGATTAACACTTTTCCCAATAGTATTTAAGTGGATGATACAAATCTGACTGGAATTCGAACTCTGCTCTCCAATTGTTCGTTCTGAGCTGATATTCATTTCACTGCAATGCACACCTATGACTCCATTGATAAAAACCATTATTTAGCTGAAGAAGCAAATAAGAGTTTTTTATTTTATTTTCTCATTCAATTTTACATTAATATAAATTCTATAAATGGGAAGTGACTTGATATTGCACTAAAGAATGGATCAGCTAAACATGTTAATACCAATAAGAACATAAAAGTTAAATTCTCCAAACAAAATTTGGAAAATTAATGACTCTTCTCAAAATAAACAAATATGTTTAACTTGAGAGGCATAATCAAATTTAATGTCATTCAGGCAATCATAGGATCTTAATGGTTCTTGTAATTAGAGAAACATAGGCACACCCATCCAGAATGCAAATCTCTAAACTTTCTAACAAAATGTCTTCTAATTCATTCACTTGTTGCATTCATTCATGAATTTCTCCCTTAAAGATTGGGTAATTGTACTCAAAATACAATCATTCTTTTTAATGATGTTGATTTTATTTTTATGAATGATTAAAGTTTTTTTTAATTTCAATCTTAGTCTTATAAGTAATATATCAGGTTTGTTTAAATATTCTCCTTTGATTTTTTTCTGTTTCAGCACTTTTCTAGGTTCTGAAAGGGAAAAAAGAAAGCAATGATATTTTTTGATTTCAGTCAAAATGTATTTTATAAAATTTCCTTTCTGTACAAAGAAAAAATAGCAAATGTGTTTGCTTGTAAAAGATCGTATCAAAAATAACAAATAACTACAACTCTTTTAAAGTTTATTATGGAAATATTTGTAAAATCTTTAAATTTGTTTTATTGCATAGAAATTTTTCCCATGGGATCATCTAATTCTTTTTTCTTTGTAATTTTACTTGGATTTAAAATCAAATTGTAATTCTGTGTGTGACTCTCTCCACAAGTTTTTTTATATCCTGCTATTGCTTCATATAGATAATGGACCGTTCTATTTTGATTGTGAGGAAAGTTGGAAGAAAAAGATATATCAGAAACAGTGTCTAGCTTTAGAGAAAGAAAGAAAAAAGAAAACAATATGTGAGGAATGATATATCTAAATCTAAACTTATTTATAATGGAACTTTGTCTGTGTGTGTGTGCGTGTTTGTGTGTGTGTGTGTTTGTGTGTGTGTGTGTGTGTCCATTACCTATAGACTCTGAAACAGCTAAATTGATTTTCTTGAAAATTTACATAGTTATACTATAAGCGTCTGCGAGTGTTCTTAGCTAGGTTTTGTGTCAAGGTACCGAAATATCGAAATTCGATAATCGAAAAAATCAGGTTATAGAAGGAGTGGTCTGATTTTAATCAAATTTGATACACTCATAGACAAAGATATAAGAAATGATATTTAGAAGTTTCAAGGTTGCAGTTCTTACAATAGTGCAGAAAATCAATAATATATATATATATATATATATATATATATATATATATATATATATATATACATAAGGCAAGATGTTTGTGTTTGTGTATTTTTTTCACCCCTTTTATTTTAGTTTTTGCTTCGGGTTTCGCTCTAAGTAGGTATAATTGTAGTTCTTAGTCTCAGCCATGATACCCTTTACTCAGAAGACTTATTTAGCCTTCAAAATTGAGTTTACAATGAAAAAACTTATTTGATATCGATACCAGGAAATCAAAATTTGACTTACATCCATTCATTTTTCTTTCAGACTACGGTTTCGCTTTAACTGGAAACAACTATTGCTTTTTAGTCTTTTGTGCCAACGTCCAAAGAGTCTGAGCTCTAGGACCATGGATTAGTTTTAAAGCTTTCATTACACCCGAGCTAGTGAAAAATAAATAAAGGAAATTTTTTTTTTTTTCATTTTAACATTTCACCCTGTTGTAACCTAAAAGGTTACTGAATGAGTAATAACCAAAACTGAGGTTGGAAATAAATAGTAATATTTAAAACATCAAATACAACACTTGCAAGCTGTGTGAATTAGATAATCACTACTAGTAGAGAACTTCTAGTAACAAACACCACTCTCTCAGTAGTGTCTAACATATTATATAAGGATTGGGACATATCCATTACTGTCTATAGGTATGTACATAACACCCACTGGGTAAGGCAGTACTGCTACTAGCATGTAGGGGGGGCTACATAAGGGGAGATCAAAAAGAAAGAGGAAGAAGATACAGGGGGATGTTGGAGAAAGGATAAGAGAAATATGGGAATACTGTTGCATAGGATGTGACATGAGAGTCGAGCAAGAAGGAAGTAGAACAAGATACGGGGGAGGCAGGGAAAGGATGAGAGCAAGATAAAAATCAAGGAGATGAAAAAAAGCAATTGCCATTGTACTTAAACACTGGAGATTGTAGCTGTCAGGGAAGCAAGTGTATGAAAGAGAGTTCCACAGGTGAGAAATGCAAGATAAGAGACTGTTAGAGTAGAAGTGGCAGTCACATTTGACTGTAAAAAGGTGGGACCTAGTTGCCAATCTAGTAGCTCAAGTAAATTTGTGTAGAGGGGGCACCAGGAAGATAAGCTTATCAGAGTAGAAGCTGTGAAAATATTTGTAGAAAAGAAAGAGAGAAGCCACATCTCATTGGTGAGAAAAGGACTGAAGCTGAGCTGCCAGGTCAGGATTAATTACAGTGCAGATTCTTCTTTGGATTTTGCCGAGAACCCCGAGATGAATAGGAGTGCTTGACCAGATATGGTAACAGTTATCAATGCACAGTAAATGGTAGATTTGTAAATGTGCAAGATGGATACAGTGGCTTGCAAAAGACTACACCCCCACTTTGAAAATTTATATATTTTGTATAATTTAACAGAGAACAACACATTTTTTCAATTCCAATGATTGTTAAATAATAAGCAGATCCATCACACTTTCCTTTGATATAAAAGCTACTTTTTTAAAATTTCACACTGATTCTTCAAATCATATAACTTAGAAAAATGTCTTTGCAAAAGTTTACCCCCCCCCCTCAGATATTATACTGTGTTATCACATAATTTATCATTGACATATATAATCCAGAACAGTCAAAAGTGACATGTGCATTCTACCATAACAAACAAACTTGGCCAGTCTATTATTTCACTATATAAGGTGATTTAACTGCCTACAAAATCATCCCCCATATTGCTTCTTGTCATGTTGGTCTTTGGACTTAAACTGTAAACACAAGGTGTTCAACTCAGGAAAGAATATGAGCAAGCCTTTGTCTCAGGAACTTAAAAGCCTTATTATGCAAAAGTGCAATGAAAATTATGGCTATAAAAGATTGCAAAAACTTTAGAATTGACCCTAAGCAATGTTAAAACTGTAGTTAAAAAGTGGTTAGCGCACAAAACCACTGCTACCCAACCAAGATCTGGCATTAAATGAGAAAAGAAAATCGCAATATTGATACATAAGTTTTTTTATAATCCAATCTAAGCTTTCGGCTTATATAAGCCATTTTCAAAATATCAATTAAATTATAGTATAAAAAAAAATTATGTATCAATATTGTGATTTTCTTTCTTCATTTAATGATAATGCTATTAAGCTTATCAGACAATATGAAAAACATTTACATAAAATAAATAGACAAAACTTGTCTCTATTATTTAATGAAACATGCACCAAGGAAAAAATGCTGCCTAAATATGCACAATAAATGCCCACTTTGTAATACAAAAGAACTCATGTACAAAGTAAAAGTATATGACTTAAATGGTCAAAATAAAATATATTTGGGATCAACCAAAGACATCCTCGAGACCAGTTGGTTCAATCACAAGTTTACAGTCAAAATTGAAAACTTAAAAAAACTATACAAAATTGGCTAGCCATGTGTAGAAACTGAAATCAAAATATGGAAAAGACCCAGACATAACATGGAATATAGTGAAAACAGCCAAGCCTTAAAACAGTGGCAAAATATATAGACTGTGCCAGGAAGAAAAGTTAGAGATTATGCTATTCCCAAATAAAAATGAACTACTGAATGAAAGAACAGAAATTAGAACTAAGTGTAACCATACTAAAAAATACCTGTTAGGTTCATACAACCATGGATGAAAACGTTATAATTTCTTGTAATTTTAAAAATTGCACGTTCAAAAATTCCCCATCACATGAGTGTTCAAAAAAATCACTGTTATGCAAGCGTTCTTAAAAAAAATAATTCGAAATGGTAAAATCAGTAATTCTAAATCACCTGAAGACACCACTCATGGTAGAAACCGTGGTCACATAATAACTCGTTTACAAATGGAAAATATTCAAAAGTTCTACAATATAATTGTATTGAACACTTTTTAATACAAATGTGCACTGGTCTAATTTTATTATGACCAAAAACTAAGAAAAAAATATTAAACAATCAATATATATATATATATATATATATATATATATATATATATATATATATAAATATATATATCTATGGCTATATTGTGTTGAATACACTGGTTCTCGTCCGATCATCGAAGTTAAGTAACATTGAGCCTGGTCAGTATTTAGGTAGGTGACCGTTTGGGAATACCAGGTGCTGTAAATGTAAGGACCAAGAATGATCCACCAGTCCTCCAGGTTTGGGGTTTGGGCACAGAGCTAACAACCCTGCCCCATAAAAAACAGTTTGTTACGGAAACAGTAACAAAAAGTTACTGCCCTGCACACCATTGGGTGTATAAAGGGTGAGATGTATATATATATATATAATATCTAATTTATACAAAGAATAATTGTTTGTTTCTCACTGCTTGATGATACTTGAGTTTCATGGATTGATCATGAGTTGGACACAAATTAAAACTGTCTGATTAAACTTCTATATTTATAGTCTACTAGTTTTTACTATCTTATATATGTAAAAATTAAGACAGACAAGTTATTCCATGGTTAAGTAGAAGTTTAGGCCTATTTCAGGCGAACCATCTTCAGTTTCCGTCTTTATTGTATAGAAGATTTTACACGAATTACAGATTAACCATGGAATAACTTGTCTGTCTTAATTTTTTTTTCTTAATTTTAATATTTGCTCTAGATGTATTTATATACATATATATTTTGAGCTCTCCTAGAAAGTTATCCTCTCACTTTATATACACAATGAGACATTGTAGTTTCAATGTCGAAACAAATGTACAATTTTTAGTGGATATATAAAAAATTTGTACATATTCTAAAATATAATTTATAATATAATATTATAAAATATAATATTATAATAATTTATAATATATATATATATATATGAATAAGTATAGTTTTAAGAGGTGCTATATTTATAGCGGATGTGCATTGTGGTGTAGTGGATATCGGCTCGGAATGAGAAATCAGGGAGCCGAGTTCGAATTCCAGTTGAATTCATTGCATTCACTTACGCGCAAGTACCCTTGG
The DNA here is from genome assembly GCA_037127315.1 of Ascarosepion bandense. Taxonomy (NCBI): domain Eukaryota; kingdom Metazoa; phylum Mollusca; class Cephalopoda; order Sepiida; family Sepiidae; genus Ascarosepion; species Ascarosepion bandense. The sequence continues at coordinate 646,464 of JBBBDQ010000498.1, forward strand.
GAAAGGTATTTATCCGTCTCTTCCTTCCAGTTATGGGTTAAATAACAGGACAGATTGGGTTCTATAGCCTTGGCTGGCAACCAGTCTACTGCAGAAAGCAATGGCAACCTACTACGGGATAATCTTCTACCCAGTCAGTCATGTCTCTTTTGAGACATGATTGCTTAAGTGTGTTTCATGTATGGCACTTAACTGACTGATATTTATAGGATAAAATATCAGAGATAGAGCATATGTAAATATAAAATTAGTGAACATTGAAGTCAACACTCAAAGGCGACAAAATATTTCATGCTAAGCGGAATCATGTGGTCTGATGGTTGCGCTTAGCATGAAACAGTCTGTCGCCCTTGAGTGTTGACTTCAATGTTCACTCTTTTATATATATATATATATATATATATATATGTATTAGTTATATAGTTATATAAAATAACATTACAGAAAATAGTTCTATGTGGATATGGAAGAAAAGAAATATTCCATGGAGTGTTTCAGCGAACATGACGGCATGACATGATTGATTGTGAATGTGTAATGAGGTTCACGTTGCATTCTCGGAATGCAAGGTTTGCCGTTTTTTGTTTTTCGTAAATTTAATTTCACCATTAGACATTTGAACAAGTATAAAAACACATGTATTTCGTTATAATGGGGCCTCACATCAGTGGTGGGGTGGCGGTGTGCAAGTGAAACCGTTGAGAGGAAGGCCCCGAAACGGTGCACATTCTCTCCTGATAACCCCAATTAAAATATAAATTCAAAAGGATCAAAAGAAGTTCAATGAAGTCATATGCCGTAGAGAAGCTCGGCGGAAATGTTATTGGTATGAGAAGCATTTTATATTCAGCTTGCTTTAGGTGAGTGTCAATTACTTTCCAGTAATTTCCTTCTATATAAATAAATATATCATCAGATATATATTTATATATATATATGATGATATATTTTTATATGTGATTTAATATTGTTTTTACATTTTTATAACTATTTATATTTCTATTCAGATTTGGGAGTAACAGTTTGAGGAATTGAAGAGCCAAGTTTGAATTCAAGTTGAGTTCATTGCATTCACATGTTAATACCCTTGGGAAAGATATGAATCCTTCTCTTCTGCCCAGATATGGGTAAATAGCAAGACAATGTTCCATAGCCTTGGTTGTCAACTGGTCTAGGTAAAGGACAACTCTGAATTCAAACCTGCTGATGCCTGGTAGGTCCTGCCTCTTAAGGCAAAGCTAGAAAAAAATCACCTTACATGGACCTCCTTACTTTGAGTCATGAGTGAAAAATAATTAATTCCTTGGGCTTAGTTCAAACAAACACCAGCCTGAGACATGGCATGGCCTGGGGAACCTCTCTGACTTTGGACCATTCTCCAATAGGTGTATTACTTACAGCACTAGATGATAGTTGGTTAAAGAATAATTGTGAATTCTAAGCATCAACTTATAGTGTATATTTATTAATTGAAATAAAAACCATTAGAAACTGCATATTGTTGCCATCAATCAGTCAGTTAAGTGCCATACATGATACAGGCTTTGGGCGATCATGTCTCAAAAGAGACATGACTGACTGGGTAGAAGATTATCCCGCAGTAGGTTGCCATTGTTTTCTGCAGTAGACTGATTGCCAGCCAAGGCTATAGAACCCAATCTGTCTTATTATTTAACCCATAACTGGAGGGAAGAGACAGATTAATATCTTTTTCAAAGGGATTTGTGCGTAAGTGAATGCAAGGAATTGCCATCAATAAACACGTATAAATCTCTCATTTATAACATTACATTGTGATGAACTGCCAGAAGTTCTAACACACTAACTAGCATCCATTCTCTCAAACACTCTTCCCATCTACCCAACCCTCATCCTTGGTATCCTTACCCATCTATCACCCTACTTCTGACATTTTCTATATCTAACCACTCTTTCTCATCACCTTCCCCTATGTAACCCCCTGCACAATAGTGGCAGTGGAATGCCTTGCTTGGGGTGAAATGATTAAAAAAAAAGTTCTTAGTATTATTTAGCAAAAACCTTGGAAATAAATTAACATAATCAAAGATATAAACAAATAATATATATTTATTTATTTGAATTTGATTGTAATTTAGGATAGCTAAAATTTGTTAGGCTGGGTATTTGAGAATTTACAAGTCATACTTTGGTAGTAGTCATGTGGTTGTCAGCTGTTGGGAGTGTGGTTACTTTGGAAATAGGTGTGGCATCAATCTGTGGTGTATTCTCTGCCCTTCAGAAGGGCGGAAAAATGTCTTAAGTAGATAGTGTCTTCAGTGGACATGCTTGGCTGATTTCTCTGGCTGATTTTCCCTGTCTACTGCTGCTTGTCTATCCATTTAAGAAAGGGGTTTCAGACTACTTAGTGCAAAGTTTTACTATTATCTCTAAGTCTCTTTGTTTTGTTTTTTTGTTGGTCAAAATTCTTTTATTTTCTGGTGTTCCTTTCTTTTTTTCACTCTTTTTTTTTTCATACCATAAGTTATGTGTAGTGAGTCAATTAAGTGCCATTTCATGATATACACTTTAGACAATCATGTCTCAGAAGAGACATGACTGACTGGGCAAAAGATTATCACACAGTAGGTTGCCATTGCTTTCTGCAGTAGACTGGTTGCCAGCCAAGGCTACAGAACCTAATCTGTTATTTAACCCATAACTGGAAGGAAGAGACGGATTAATACCTTTCTCAAGGGTATTTGTGTGTACGTGATTGCAAGGAATTCAACTGGAATTTGAACTCGGCACCTCTATTTATTGTTCTGAGTCGATATCCACTGAACCACAATGCACATCCTAGTCAGTTAAGTGCCATACATGAGACACGCTTTGGGCGATCATGTCTCAAAAGAGACATCACTGACTGGGCAGAAGATTATCCTGCAGTAGGTTGCCATTACTTTGTGCGGTAGACTGGTTGCCAATCAAGGCTGTAGAACCGAACCTGTCCTGTTATTTAACCTATAACTAGAGGAAAGAGATGGATTAATACGTTTCCCAAGGGTATTTATGCATAAGTGAATGCAAGGAAGTCAACTGGAATTTGAACTCGGCACCTCTATTTATTGTTCTGAGTCGATATCCACTGAACCACAATGCACATCCTAGTCAGTTAAGTGCCATACATGAGACACGCTTTGGGCGATCATGTCTCAAAAGAGACATCACTGACTGGGCAGAAGATTATCCTGCAGTAGGTTGCCATTACTTTGTGCGGTAGACTGGTTGCCAATGAAGGCTGTAGAACCGAACCTGTCCTGTTATTTAACCTATAACTAGAGGAAAGAGACGGATTAATACGTTTCCCAAGGGTATTTATGCATAAGTGAATGCAAGGAAGTCAACTGGAATTTGAACTCGGCTCACCGATTTCTCGTTCGTAGTCGATATCAACTGTGCCACAAGGGCAATTTCTAGCCACAATAACTCAGGGGTCATCAAACTTCTGATGTTTTAAGGCCATGTTCTGTCTTATCTTCTTCCATTTTTTTATTTGAAGGTTTCCTTCTCTTTAGTTGAGGGAGAAATATAGGGAGAGAAGGATAGTGAGGGAGAGAGAGAGAGAGAGAAATAGATAAGGGTTTTAAAGAAAAGCAAATACCTTTTTTAAATTTCAATTCTTTTTATTGTTTGGTTGGTATATTTTATTTTCATTTACTATTTTATTTTACCTTTGGGGTCATAAGAGCATTTCATGGAATTCTGGATTCATCCATCAGCCAATGGGTGTATAATCCTGGGGAGGATCTCCAAATGTGGATTCTACATCATGTCAGAATGTAAAAAACTCTCTTCTTCCTTATTTCAGTATTGTTTATGGATCTACCTATTGTATATTTTTTCCATGTATGCACATCTTAGGTACTTTTGCTATGTATTTACTTGTTGGAGACAGCCACTAATAGCTAGTGGGCACATATGTGGGTTTGATGGTCTGATATGACATTGAGGGCAAAGTCTATTCTGGCAAATTTTATATTATATCTTTTACTTCTGGTAGAATAGAATACAGGATCCCTGAAACTGAAGGCATTTTAAGGTACAGCTTGCTTACTAAAGACCATCTTTTATAGAAAATTTCCAAGATGCTTGAATAAATATTAGAAAATTGGGTGAAGTAGAATTTTATTTCTTCAGAAACATTTGTGAGATATGCGATCAATGTTGAACATAGATGTTGCAGGTTTTAGTGTGCTTTGTTCATTTCCTGTAGTAATCATCATCTGAGAGATGCCTTTCTGCCTTCCAGAAGTATGGCTGTTGCTAACATCCAGGGGAGTGACTGATTGTGCCTTCTCAGATAAATGTTCTCAGCTGATATGAAGTAGAAAAGCTATACTGAAATGGAAAGACTATATTGAATCCATTGCTAGGTCAGCTGCTAAGAAAGTTGGTTCACTGTGTCATACTAGACAATTCCATCAGAGTGAATCATTGGGACTTTTTAGGCTTACAATCTCAGCTGACATGAAGTTGAAAGACTATATTGAATCCATTGCTAGGTCAGCTGCTAAGAAAGTTGGTTCACTGTGCTGTGCTAGATAATTTTTCTCTCCAAAAACTATCTTACATTGTCGTGAACAAAACAAGATCTAGATTTAAAATTCAAATGCTAAGCACTGATTCATTGATTTTGTTAGAAAAAAAAGACTCGAATTTACAAACTTTGCTTAGTACACACGCAAAAGTGAATCTAAAACAAGACTTGAGAAATTTCACTCCTTGATGCAAAATGTTTTTTGGCCAGTAGAAAACTAGGAAACATCTAAAAAGAAAATTCAAATAAGTGTACCATTTTCACATGTTTAGAATATTGGTGCCACATATGGTTCAGTGCTGATGCGATACATTTAAAGATTACCAAGAACATCGAGAAACATTGAGTTAAATTATGTATACTATCAAAAAAGTGAAATTGAAATTTTGCTTTCATGAATTCTTCAATATTTTGATGTTACTGGAAAAGCTACTCAGTCCTGGAGTTTTGTGTCGAGCAAAAACAAAACAAAACAAAAACATACAAAGGAAGATGTCTGGAGAATACACCCTTGTGTAAATTAATTGAAACAAAATGAATAATGTCTTCCTAGGATCTTTCACGCTTTCCCTGATCACATACATGTCATCTTTTGGCATTGTTTTTTTCTTCTGACCACATTTTCCTTTACATTTTGGACTGAGGAATCCAGTTTTTTTCTTTGCCTTGATGATATGACTGACACTTGAAAGGCAACAATATCCATGATTTCTGTGTAAGGCTTGCCAGTGTGTTTGTGTAGTGTTACAATTTTCTTACACTTCCTTGGAGTAACATCCATTACAGACAGTGACCAAAAGATAACTAATCAACAGTTGAGATAATAGTCTCTGGGTGTGATAAAAATTTGATGCAACATGGATGACACAATATTTTTCAAGGCCAAACAAATTTTTCCACAGATACCTTAAAAATATATTCATATTAATGCACACTACTGCAAATGAACTAATCTGAGGAAAAACAGAAATTGATTACACCCTATCACTCCAGTGGGTCTAAAACTAACCATATGCTAAAAGAAAGGAAACTAAAGCGGTTGTTTCAAGTGATTTGCACAAGAGCGTAAATATGTCAAGTTCTCTGTGCCATCACTATGGTTGTTTACTGCATCATGTTTGCAACTTGAAGACTTACATTCTGATATAGCCTAATTAATTTTCTTAAAAAAAGTCTACTATGAATGATTTTATCTGGGCCATTTATTTTTTCTGTGTGGATCCAACACTTTTACTGTCAAAACAGGCAAATGTAATCACTAATTCTACTCTAGCAGTTTCTTGCCTCATATTTCTCACCTGTAAATCTTTCTTTCCCATGCTTGCTTCCATGATAGCTACAATCTCCAAAAGTTTAAATGCAATGTCAATTACCATCTTCTATCTTTGTTACTCTCACCTTTCTCTTATCCTTTCTACATTACCTAAACTAATTTTTTTTCTGTTATCTGTCTCCTCTCAATGTAACCCCACACCCCGTGCACCAATAGCAGCATTGCCTTGCTTGGAGTGAAAAGATTATTAAAAAAAGATCAGTTGTTCCTAAATGTTATAGCATGTACCATAGGTACGATAGGTCAACTGGAATGATTGAAAGACAGTCAAAGATTTACAGTTTCAAAAAATTCATGTGCCAAAAATAAATATGATTTCAAAACTTAAAATATTATTATGGATTTACTTGTAACTGCATACATGAGTCCCAGTATAAATAATTATTGACCATTTTTATCATTGTGATATTTTTGCATTATGTCAAGTATTAAGAATATAGTAACTAGGGTCTGCAAATTAGAGGAGAGAGTTATCAGCAGTTACCTTCCTTTAACCCTCTCTCTTTACATTCTTTGCTATAGAGATGCTTGCATCTTTTCACAGAGACTTTGTTTTAGTGAGGCACAAGCAAACTTTCATTACGAAAATGTGGCCCACAGGAAAAAGTTTCGGAATCACTGTTTAGTAAAAAAAATTAAATTAAAAAGAATGTTAAGAGCAGATATTAGGAAAATGACCATGCAATAAAAAAAGACACTAAATTAGAGAAAGAAGCAATAAATTAAATGTAAGAAAGAAAATTCAACAGCTACACAAAATTCCATTTTAAAACATTCTGCTCTAAATGCTCTTTAGTTATATAAGCAAGTACTAACAAAATATTTTGCTTACTCTAGAGCAGTGCGCCTCATGGATGTGAGGTAGAAGAGGATAGCAGGCGAGGCAAAATGATTGAAAGACAATCAAAGATTTAGAAACAGTTTCAAAAAATTCATATACCAAAAATAAATATGATTTCAAAACTTAAAATATTATTATGGATTTACTTGTAACTGAATGCATGAGTCCCAGTATAAATAATTATTGACCATTTTTATCATTGTGATATTTTTGCATTATGTCAAGTATTAAGAATATAGTAATTAGGGTCTGCAAATTGGAGAAGAGAGTTATCAATGATAATGTTCTGACTTTGGATTGTGGTTATGTCTTTTTAATCTTCTTTCTGCCTTTTTTTAAATGTATTTTTTATCTCATAAAATTTGGTGAAGTGAAAGCAAATCTTCATTCTGAAAATGTGACCTAGAAAAAAAAGTTTGGGTACCACAGGCATAGACAGTAAATTCTAGAAATGAGAGCTTCAAGGTGATCCCCTGATGGTCGAAAATAAATGAGCTACCAAATGATCACATGATGGCTAAAAATAAATGAGTGCTTCAAAGTGATCACCTGATGGCTGAAAATGAATGAGAGCTTCAAAGTGTTCATCTGATGGCTGAAAATAAATGAGAGCTTCAAAGTGATCACATGATGGCAAAAAAAAAATAAATGAGAGCTTCAAAGTGATCACCTGATGGCTGAAAATAAATGAGAGCTTCAAAGTGATCACTTGATGGCTGAAAATAAATGAGAGCTTCAAAGTGATCACCTGATGGCTGAAAATAAATGGTCATTGGTTGTGGTTTGACCTGGAGGGATAGGCTCTGCCAGGTTTGCTTGTCCAAGACACATAATGAATAAATCTTTGGCTTTCAAACGTATATATGTGGAGTGAATTAATCAGGTGCTCAGTTGTGCAGTAACCCTATGACCACACCTTATCATATGACTGATAATGATGGAGAATGTGATTTTCAAAGCTCTTGTTAGCGTTTAGAAAATTTTGGAAATCTGTTGACTTCCTTGTTCAAATACTAGATTGATTAATTTGTTTTTTTATGACTTATCAACCCATTGCAGGTTATTTAAACCTAGAAAATATTTTTAGATTTTAGATTTTCTTTGGGTGATAATAATGATATAATAATACAAGTCCAACTAATTAACCAATAGCTGGGAGAGAACTGGTGGATTCGTATTTTTCCTAATTGTATTTGCATGTAAGTAAATATAATGAACCTGACTTGAATTGAAACTTGACTCCTTGACTTCCAATTCCAAGTCACTATACATTATACTACTTATACGTCCAAGCTTACAGTAGCTGGTATTCTCAAGCAGTCACCTATCTAGGTACTGACCAGGTTTGACATTGCTTAACTTTGTAATCGAACTAGTATATCTGTGTGGTATGGAGATAAGACAAAGTAAGCAACAATAAATAATGAAAACAAAACTATTAGCATAAATCAACAAATCAAAATTGTCACTTAAAAATGATAATATACAGGAACATTGTTACATAATTTATTCCAAAATAAGCTTTGTTTGGTAATATTGACTATGAGTTCCTGTTACCATCCTTTTTACTAGCCAATAAACGTCATGTTCATTTACATTGTTGTCGTATTTTACCAAATTGCTGCAACATATGGTCTGGTGCTTCTGCTACGTATTTAGAGATTCTTCATAAAATACAAAGAAGAATTTGCAATGTTATTGGTCTTGATCTGGCACTTCAGCGTTAGTCACTTTTCTGCTGCTACAACTTAGCTTCCTCATCAGTTAAGCGCCATATGTGATACACACTTGGGGCAATCATGTCTTGAAAAAGACATGACTGACTAGGCAGAAGATTTTCCTACAGCAGGTTGCCGTTAATTTCTGCAGTAGACCGGTTGCCAACCAAGGCCATAAAATCCAATGTGCCCTGTTATTTGACCCGTAGCTGAAGGGAAGAGACAGATTAATACCTTTACCAAGAATATTTGTACATCAGTGAATGCAATGAATTCAACTGGAATTAGAACTTGGCTCCCTGATTTCTCATTCTGAGTTAATATCTATTGCACCAAAACACACATCCATGCTTCCCTGTCAGTTAAGTGCCATAAGTGATACACGCTTGGGCGATCATGTCTCGAAAGAGACATGGATGACTGGGCAGATGATTATCCCGCAGTAGGTTGCCATTACTTTCTGTGGTAGGCTGGTTGCCAGCCAAGGCTATAGAACCCAATCTGTCCTGTTATTTAACACATAACTGGAGGAAAAAGATGGATTAATACCTTTCCCAAGGGTATTTGCGTGTAAGTAAATGCAATGTATTCAACTGGATTTCAAACTCGGCTCCCCAGCTTCTCGTTCCAAGCCGATATCCACTGCACCACAACGCATATCCATGCTTCCCTGTAACTTTTCTATAAATATTTTCATGGTAATTCTCTGATAAGCTTTTCTTTTTAGTTCCTAGTCATTATGAATTTAAATGCAGTACTAAAGTGACAGCAGGGTCTCATTATTTTGTAGTTGAAATGGCTAGATGTAATCATAAGTTCTATTTTAATAATTTTGTCGATTCCACCCTTACTTGTAGAACAGTTTTCCAGCTTCTTGCTTTCCAGTCTTCAGACTGGACCAATAATATCGTAGATTCTTTGGATTTTATCAAGATTTTCTAAATATATAGCAGAAACACCAGATGAAATATGGCAGTAATATTCAAAGCAAGGACAAATGGTAGACTTATCTAAACTTATTTATAAATGGAACTATGTCTGCGTGTTGTGTGTCTGTGTGTGTGTGTCCATTACCTATAGACTCTGAAACGGCTGAACCGATTTTCTTGAAACTTTACACAGTTGTACTATAAGTGTCTGTGAGTGTTCTTAGCTAGATTTTGTGTCGAGGTACCCCTGATAAATATTGAAAATCGATAATCGAAGAAATTGGGTTATAAGAGTGGTCCGATTTTAATCAAATTTGATACACTCATAGACAAAGACATAAGAAACGATATTTAGAAGTTTCAAGGTTGCAGTTCTTACAATAGTGCAGAAAATTGATAATATATATATATATATGTTTGTGTGTGTGTCTGTTTATCTGCCTGTATGTCTGTATTTTTTTCAGCCCTTTTATTTTAGTTTTTGCTTCGGGTTTGGCTCTAAGTAGGTATAATTGTAGTTCTTAGTCTCAGCCATGATACCATTTACTCAGAGGACTTATTTAGCCTTCAAAATTCAGTTTATGACAAAAAAAACTTATTTGATATTGATATCAGGAAATCAAAATTTGACTTACATCCATTCATTTTTCTTTCAGTCTACGATTTTGCTTTAACTGGAAACAACTATTGCTTTTTAGTCTTTCGTGCCAACGTCCAAAGGGTCTGAGCTCCAGGACCATGGATTAGTTTTAAAGCTTTCATTACACACAAGCAATGCCGGGCTATACTGCTAGTACTGTATATTCCAATACAAACATTTTGGAATGCTTTATTAAGAAATTGTCTTTCTATAAATATTTAAAAACTCGGATGTATATCTCTACATCTATTTTTTCTCCTTACTTTTAACCAAATCCTACACTCTTTTCTCTCAACGCAAAATTTGCCTCTATAGATTAATTTAAGAAAAAAAAATACAGTTCATTTTAAATGAAACAAAACATTTCTGAAAGTAAATAAAATTTATCTCTATATATAAAAGGCAATCTGTGTGTTCCCTATGCATGTCTACATTTTTTAAGCTATGCCATTCAAACTTTCTAGGGACACATATCTATAGGGAAGCCAGGTCAACACGTACCTTTTGAGTTTAAGTTCAGCAATTTTTGGTTTCACACGTTTTGGCCAGTGGAGCCAATTGTTTACATTTGCTCCTTAAGACATCTAAGATCAAAGATGGTTGCTAAATTACATCACAGAAATCAAATCACACATGTCAAACGCGACTAAAATATTTTTTATTAAAAAAAAATGAGCCTTTATATTCAGTTTTTATTCCGATGTTTTAAAAATTCATTTTGTCAACAAAAAAATGTAAATATTTTTCCCCATAATTTTGAAACAAAAGAAAAAATTTTAAAAATGTTTTTTTTCAAACAAAAACAAAATATGTGAAAAAAAAAAGTGCCAATGGTTAATTTAATTATTTAAGTCTTTTTTTTTCAAATTTAATATTTCATACTTTAGAAAATAAAATTATCAAAAAAATAAAGCTTTTTTCTTGCTAAATATTTCATGCAGAAAATCAACTGTCTGTAATTCGTGTGGCATTAATGTAACTTTTTCATCTAAAATTAAATGTCTACATTTTAAAATATTCTTCGAAAATTTCTGAACTGAGAGCGTAATAGCTTTCATATTTCTAATTTCAGTAACACAAAACTTTATACGCCGTTCGAATATTACAGCAACATGCATTCAGTGCCTTCATCTTAATGCTGAAAATGGTTACTAACAGCCTCAGCTCTCCTTTCCAACTTTCAATAAATGATTTCCATCTACTCCTCTCATTGGCATCTTCTCTTACTACTAAAATATTCTGAGTTGCACGGGCAACACTGGGCTATGATGCTAGTAAACATTAAGCCAAAGAGTTTCCTTAATAGCACTGTATTCATTGAATGTTTATTTGTCTTCTTTTAAAATATATGCAAATTTTTCAAAGAGTTTGAAACTTAAATTCATTTAAAATCTCATCTGCTATCAGCAATTTTTGTTTTCCTTAACATATCACATTGATCTTCGTTTTTTGTGTCACTTTCCAATAATCTCTACTTTGATTCTGGACCATAACAGTATCCGATCACACGTCAAGATGCCTGTAATGACAGAACTACACACATTGTGGTTAAATCACAATGAAATCACAAATTTAGGTAAGACATGCACTGACACTTTTGCAAGAAAAATGGTCACTGCTAAATTTGGGATTTTGTCATGAGTCATAAGATGTTTCGTAAATTCTGTAAATTAGTTTTATTAAATCAACATTGAGTGGTAAATGTTCGTTTTAAGTCCCTTCGCTTTTCCCCCACTTCAAATTTATCCAAAATAGCAAATCTATATGCTGAACTCAACAATTAGTTATTGAAGAAACTTATCTTTTTATCTAAAAGTCCATAAAAAAATGAACTATATTTTGCACTTTTTCTCTCCCGTAACTCTCACGAAGTCATGTAATTAACTGCAGAATGACGGTCTATATAGGCAGAAATTTTGTTTTGAATTTTGGTTGATTTTCTTCCTTTACTAAAACTTCCAGCGATGTTCTTCCGCTAATGAAAGTAATAAGCGTAGAAATACATTGCTTTCATTCCCGGAAGTACATTGCCGGAAGTATCAGTAAATGAAGAAAAATCGACAAAAATTAGTGTACATACGCAGTATGTCATTCTGCAGTTAATTATATGACTTTGTGAGAGTTACGGGAGAGAAAAATTGCAAGATATAGTTCATTTTTTTTATGGACATTGAGATAAAAAAGGTAAGTTTCTTCACTAACTAACACTTGATTTGAGTTCAGCATATACATTTGCACAGAGATAATGCTATTTTGGGTAAATTTGAAGGGGAAAAGCGAAGGGACTTCAGACGAACATTTACCCATTGAGTTTATAAAAAACTGAAGTCATAGTTCATTTGTATTTTGCTTTTTCAAATAATAAAAAGATTTGTCTATATTTCTGAGATGTGGTATTGTAATTATTTACACTATTTACATTGTTTGGACTTATCTTTGTTGCCATATTCATGATTTTTTGGCTGTTGTACACTAACCTTCTTCAGGTAATTGGAATTTTGAATTGAACCCTTTATTTTGTTCACTGGGATAAATTGTTCTAGTTTCATGAGTCATGCTTCTTCAAGATATCTCAGTATCAGTCACCTCCCTTTAACTCAAATTTTTTGTTCATGCTGCTGTAGCTAGGTATTGAACTCACAACTCTTTGAGTCAAGGCACTGAATCCAACTAAAGCTGTTATCAACTGGGCCATGTGTTATTGAGGACATTAGTGTATAAAGAAATGGATTGTCTGCTGCTTACAACATCAAGCAATAGTCATAAGTGATGACCTAGAGATATATGAACAAGAAAAGGTTAGCATAAGTAACTAAAATAATAAATAATGTACCCAGGGTACATGGCAGTAGCTCCAACAAACTGGGGTTGAAGGGTGCATAAGGATAACATCACTCAGAAAACAATCTTGGTTTTCCTACCCAATGTGAAGGGATTATCAAAAAACATACAAAAGATTTGTGGTCTATATAACATGAGGGTGAGGACATGACTAAGGACTGTGCTTATGCCATCCTCTCATAGAGGAGTACATGACTAAGGACTGTGCTTATGCCATCCTCTCATAGAGGAGGACATGACTAAGGACTGTGCTTATGCCATCCTCTCATAGAGGAGGACATGACTAAGGACATGACTAAGGACTGTGCGTATGCCATCCTCTCATAGAGGAGGATATGACTAAGGACTGTGCGTATGCCATCCTCTCATAGAGGAGGACATGACTAAGGACTGTGCGTATGCCATCCTCTCATAGAGGAGGATATGACTAAGGACTGTGCGTATGCCATCCTCTCATAGAGGAGGACATGACTAAGGACTGTGCTTATGCCATCCTCTCATAGAGGAGGATATGACTAAGGACTGTGTGTATGCCATCCTCTCATAGAGGAGGACATGACTAAGGACTGTGTGTATGCCATCCTCTCATAGAGGAGGACATGACTAAGGACTGTGCGTATGCCATCCTCTCATTGAGGAGGACATGACTAAGGACTGTGTGTATGCCATCCTCTCATAGAGGAGGACATGACTAAGGACTGTGCGTATGCCATCCTCTCATAGAGGAGGACATGACTAAGGACTGTGCGTATGCCATCCTCTCATTGAGGAGGACATGACTAAGGACTGTGTGTATGCCATCCTCTCATAGAGGAGGACATGACTAAGGACTGTGCGTATGCCATCCTCTCATAGAGGAGGACATGACTAAGGACTGTGTGTATGCCATCCTCTCATAGAGGAGGACATGACTAAGGACTGTGCGTATGCCATCCTCTCATTGAGGAGGACATGACTAAGGACTGTGTGTATGCCATCTCATGCAACGGCAATAAGAAATATAAAGAAGAAAAGGACTGTCCGTTTAAAATAAAACTTCAAAAACACCACAGGAGAGGAAATAGAAAAATCAGGCATATAGAGGGAAAAGGGATATCACTGCTCCCTGTAGGATAAAATTAAAATAATAGACAAAGAACACCACTGGAAAATACGAAAACTTAAGTAATCAGCACATATACTCGACCACAAAAATTCCGTAAGCTGAGAAATAAATACAATATGGGAACCAGTAATATGGAGTGCTTTAGAAAACAATTACAATCTATATGATTGTAATATGAGCTTTGGTAAAAAAAAAAATGGTAACTGAGATGTTAGGTTTATATTTCCCAAAAATTCATACATTGATGTCCTCAAAGGCACATGGCCCAGTGGATAAATGCGTTGGCTGGATCCAATGACTTGACTCAAAGATTTATAGAATTAGTACAATCTACCCCCACCATGGATTAAATAATGTGCTTGCTTTGAAATTCTAATAAATATCACCTGAAGAAGGCTAGAACATACAACAGTTGTGAATATGGCAATAAAGATAAGGACAACAATCTGTGCAATGAAAATAGTGTAAATTATCATTCAATTTCTGTGATAAACATGCTTAATTTTCCTTATGCAAATACTTTTTGGTAAGTGATAATGATTGTCTTCATGAGAATTGTATTTAATTTGTCGATGGAACAGACTGCGCTGGTATGGCTACCTTCAGCGCATGGACCAAGATGTGTGGCTTAGAACAGTTGAGAGCATTGTCATCCCAGGCTCCTACCCTAGAGGTCACCCCACCGGAAAAGTGGACTGACTGCATCAATGAGGATGTGAAAAGCACTGGCCTCAAGCCTGAGCAAGCAATAGATCGTAGTGGTGGCGAATGAACATCAGACCTGGACGGCATGGCAGAACTTCCAAGCCTTGGACACGGGGAAGACAGGGAAGCAAAACTGAGTAGTAGTAGTAGTAGTAGTAGGCTATTATAAATAAATATACTAAAAGTAATTTCATTTCTCAGAAGGAAAATATAACAGAGTGATATATCCCAGAAATATATATATATTATTTGAAGTAGCTAAGTAGTTTTGGCAAGTAACCGTAATGGACTAGTACTCGTCTTAGTCGTATGCAGTATGCTTAGGCATAGGCTTATGCAATAGGTATAGTCAATAGGTATTCCAATAGGTGTAGTCCTAGGTGTCCCCGCCTTAGTCTGTATTTATGGCTGACACCAGCCAATTATATTACTGTGAGGGGGAATCAAGGTGTATGCATATTCATTACATCACAGAACCAAATCCGGATTAGATATACTGTTTTTATCCACTTCTGGTACTTAGCATCAGGAAAAAGACAGCTGAAATTTCTGGGACATTTAATGAGGAAGGAGAGCTTGGAGAATCTGATACTCACAAGACAGACAGAGGGAAAGAGAGACAGGAGAAAGCAATGTGTGACATACTTGATGGGCTTGAGCAAATGGATGGCAGAGCAGGGTTTGGGAGGGGTAACAAGAGGAAGGGTGTTAAGAGTTACAAGGGATAGGAAGATGTGGAAGGCCATAATTGCTTACGTCCTGAAAGAACATGGCGCATAAAAAAAAATAGTATCTAATGAAACACAAGAAGTAGTTATGTAGGATCTAATGGCCCCTTAAAGAAGTAATGAAGGTTATAATAGCCCCTGAAAGAAGGGGTGTAAGCTCCAACAGACCCATAATAAATGTTATGTAGGCACTGATAGAACCTTGAGAGAAGTAATGTAGGCTCTAATGAGCCCCTGAAAGAAGTAATAAAAGCTCTAATGTGCCCTCAATATAGGTGCTAATAGAAACTTTAGAGAAATAATGTAGGCTTTAATAGGCCCCTGATAGTAGTGTAGGCTCTAACGAGACCCTGATAGAGATAATGTAAGCTCTAATAGGGCTCTGATAGAAGGAATGTAGAGTCTAATGATTCCTCTGATAGAAATAAATTAGGCTTTAATAAGCTTCTGATAAAATTCAAGTTCTAATGGGCTCATGAGAAAGTAATATTGGCTCTAATAATCTCCTGAATGTAGACTCTAGGCTCACATATGAAAAGTTTTGTGCACTCTCTGTGGATGTGCGTTGTGGTACAGTGGATATCGGCTCGGAACGAGAAACCGGGGAGCCGAGTTCGAATTCCAGTTGAATCCATTGTATTCACTTATGCACAAATACCCTTGGGAAAGGTATTAATCCGTCTCTTCCTTCCAGTTATGGGGTAAATAGCAGGACAGATTGGGTTCTATAGCCTTGGTTTTGCAACCAGTCTACCGTAGAAAGCAATGGCAACCTACTGCGGGATAATCTTCTGCCCAGTCAGTCATGTCTCTTTCAAGACATGATCGCCCAAGCGTGTATCACGTATGGCACTTAACTGAATAAAATCTTGAATAGATTATTTATTTTTCTTTCCTTGTTATCTTGAATGGTAATAAGGGAAAAAAATAAATAACTAATGGTGAAATTAGCCATTTTTACGCAGGAAAGCTTTGGTGTTCATTGAATTAAGAATTGGTTGAAATTTTAAAAATGTTTTTTCTTCTTACATCCACTTACTGTTCCAGTTCTTTTGAATAGTGATGGGAATTTTCTTCCAAGTCTTTTTTGTAAAGTAGTGTAGAAATTTAGCATCTTGATTATGTCATTATTTTCCCTTCTAGTTACATATGTTAGTGATTTTAGTTGTTACTGCTGTTGGAACTCTTCAAATGATGTGGTTTTTGTTATTTGGGAAAGCTTTTTGTTGGTAGGCAGAAAAGTTAAAAACATTTTAAAAAGTCTTTTTAATTCGAAGCCAAACAGCATAACTAAACAACATATAGTGTTAGGTGCTGTAATCTATTTATTTATGTAAGTAAATTGTATTTGTTTTGGCTTATGGCCTATCACGTTGAATACACCGGTTCTCGCTTGATCACCGAAGTTAAGCAACATTGAGTCTGGTCAGTAGTTAGATGGGTGACTGCTTGAGAATATCAGGTGCTGTAAGCGTTTAGTGATGGATGTGCGTTGTGGTGCAATGGATATCAGCTCGGAAAGAGAAATCGGTGAGCCGAGTTCGAATTCCAGTTGAATACCCTGCATTCACTTAAGCACTGGTACCCTTGGGAAAGGTTTTAATCCGTCCCTTCCCTTCAGTTATGGGTTAAATAACAAGGGTAGAACTTGGGGACCCTGCTCTTAAAAACAAATCCTAATGAATCTTGATACTCAAAAAGAAAAAAGTATTACTAGACACAAAACTCATATAAAAACAGCAATAAATTGTTGAAAGAAAAAGGTATTCAGTCAGTTAAGTGCCATACATGATACACGCTTGGACAATCATGTCTCGAAAGAGACTTGACTGACTAGGCAGAAGATTATCCTGCAGTAGGTTGCCATTGCTTTCTGCGGTAGACTGGTTGCCAACCAAGGCTATAGAACCCAATCTGTCCTGTTATTTGACCCATAACTGGAAGGAAGAGACGGATTAATACCTTTCCCAAGGGTATTTGCACATATATGATTGCAATGAATTCAACTGGAATTCAAACTCAGCTCTTTGATTTCTCATTCTGAGTCGATATTCACTGGACCACAACGCACATCCTAAAAAGGTATTACCAGCAATAAATAAATAAAATTTAGTTGGCAATAAATAACCCGCCGAGATTGATATGCCATAAAAACAAAACAACCAACCAACCAACCAAAGTATTTGTTTCAATGCATATATTTGGGGGGGTGCATATACTTTATCAAGTTTACACTTTCTTTTGCAGGTGTATTTATTAATTCCATAGCAAAGAGTTGTCCCAAATTGAAATATCTCAGTATGATGAACAATGATGCTGCTCCTAGTTACTTCAATGGTGGGACCTACCAACAATACATTGATTACAGGTAAGTTAAATGAACAAAACCTTTATTGAATGTCTCAAGCCAGAATTAGTGAATTAATATTTTTCCAATCAGACAATTTGAAAGCACACATAAAAGTGATTTGGTGCAACACATCAAACATTATTTTAATATAGAGGTGAGGTTGCGGTTGAATTTTTATGTCTATACTTATAAAAATGATTCTGAAAAACATTCTTGTTGTTTCATCAAAATCTGGTTAAATGAATGAAGAGGAACATAGCTGTTATATTATTATTCTTCAATAAGTTTAGATTAGTATGGCACAAGATCAAGTGGATGAAAATGATGTGGGAGATGAGGATCTTCACAAATAGTGACGAATTGCTTATCAGCCTAGAAAATTAATTTTGAAATCCTGGTTTTTACTTGAGCTGAAACATATATATGGCAGTGATGGAAAATTTGTAAATATTTCAACTGTGATGCTGGCTAGAATACGGTTATTTTTATTGTAATGGAAAGACTGAAAATTATGTAGATTAAAGTAGACTGGGGAATAAATCCTAATACCATTTTTTGCCAAAATGTTGTGGTAACAAAAATGGCATTAAATAAATTATGGAATGAGAGAAAATACATTAGCCAAGATGTGTGGGGTTAAGGCCCAAGAATACATTAGCCAAAATGTTGGGGTGGTGTCCAAAAAATACATTGGCCATAATATGTTAGGATGCAGTCAAATAATTTGCTGGCCAAGGTGTGTGGGTGGAAGAACAGATAATACATTGAACAAATTGCAGAGAAAGAAACAGTCAATGCATTTGTCATCTTTGGAATTTAAAATAAATAATAAATTATATTTTTAACAATTTTTTAACAGAATACTTATCAGAAAATACAAATTCTGTTTAAGTACAATAATGAAAATCTTCAAATTCTTTAATCTCACTGAAGATGGAAGCTGAACTGCCTTTAATTGAATTTCTAGTTGCTTTTATATAAAAACTAGCAATATATCCTGGCATTGCTCGGGTGTAATGAAAGCTTTAAAACTAATCCATGGTTCTGGAGCTCAGACTCTTTGGACGTTGGCACGAAAGACTAAAAAGCAATAGTTGTTTCCAGTTAAAGCAAAATCGTAGACTGAAAGAAAAATGAATGGATGTAAGTCGAATTTTGATTTCCTGATATCAATATCAAATAAGTTTTTTTCATTGTAAACTGAATTTTGAAGGCTAAAAAAGTCCTCTGAGTAAATGGTATCATGGCTGAGACTAAGAATTACAATTATACCTACTTAGAGCCAAACTCAAAGCAAAAACTAAAATAAAAAGGCTGAAAAAATACAAACATACAGGCAGATAAACAGACACACACACACACACAAACATCTTGCCTTATATATATATATTATCGATTTTCTGCACTATTGTAAGAACTGCAACCTTGAAACTTCTGAATATCATTTCTTATGTCTTTGTCTATGAGTGTATCAAATTTGATTAAAATTAGACCACTCCTTCTACAACCCGATTTTTTCGATTATCGATTTTCGATTTTTCTCAGGGGTACCTCAACACAGAACCTAACTAAGAACACTCACAGACGCTTATAATACAACTGTAAATTTTCAAGAAAATCGGTTCAGCCATTTCGGAATCTATAGGTAACAGACACACACACACACACACACACACACACACACACACACACACACACACACACACACACAGTTCCATTTATAAATAAGTTTAGATTTGAGTGTATAAAAGTATATTATATACAGTATAATAGGAAATCTATTCAAACTGCTTGTTCCTGAAATATGAAATTACTTATTGAACGACGGTCAAAATCTGTCTCTTATTATAAGAGAAAAAGCAGTGCAAATTTTGAGAGAACAATATTTATGAAAAGAAAGCAAAAGAACAGGGCAAAATAATATGAAGCAAGCAAAATATATACAAGAGAAAACTAGGTAAAGCAACAATAATAAGACATTGGCCTCCCTAAAGACATTTGGGGAGGGCAATGTTTTAGTGGTCATTACTCTGAACTGAATCCAATAGATTTCCTGAAATATTTCTAATTTACACATATATTTTTAAATCAAATTTTTAAAGTTAAAATGAAGCAGAAAATCAGAATTGAATTAAAATTTCAAGAATGTTATGAAATTGAAGCCATCTATTATTTGGATTTAAAACTGCAAAGCCTATACTATAAGGCAAAATGGGAAAGCCTATACTATAAGGCAAAATGGGAAAGCCTATACTATAAGACAAAATGGGAAAGCCTATACTATAAGACAAAATGGGAAAGCCTATACTATAAGACAAAATGGGAAAGCCTATACTATAAGGCAAAATGGGAAAGCCTATACTATAAGACAAAATGGGAAAGCCTATACTATAAGGCAAAATGGGAAAGCCTATACTATAAGACAAAATGGGAAAGCCTATACTATAAGGCAAAATGGGAAAGCCTATACTATAAGACAAAATGGGAAAGCCTATACTATAAGGCAAAATGGGAAAGCCTATACTATAAGGCAAAATGGGAAAGCCTATACTATAAGACAAAATGGGAAAGCCTATACTATAAGGCAAAATGGGAAAGCCTATACTATAAGACAAAATGGGAAAGCCTATACTATAAGGCAAAATGGGAAAGCCTATACTATAAGACAAAATGGGAAAGCCTATACTATAAGGCAAAATGGGAAAGCCTATACTATAAGACAAAATGGGAAAGCCTATACTATAAGGCAAAATGGGAAAGCCTATACTATAAGACAAAATGGGAAAGCCTATACTATAAGGCAAAATGGGAAAGCCTATACTATAAGACAAAATGGGAAAGCCTATACTATAAGGCAAAATGGGAAAGCCTATACTATAAGACAAAATGGGAAAGCCTATACTATAAGGCAAAATGGGAAAGCCTATACTATAAGACAAAATGGGAAAGCCTATACTATAAGACAAAATGGGAAAGCCTATACTATAAGGCAAAATGGGAAAGCCTATACTATAAGACAAAATGGGAACAATAGTAAACAATGAGAACATATGGTCTACTCAAGCCAGCTTTATTGTTAAGCACATTTTTCAAGGACAGTGTAGCTTTTAAATGTGTACCACCTTCAATAGTTTTATTGCACGGACCTTTATAGAAGAGGCAATGCCATAAAACTAGAACTCTCTCTCGTGACTAGATCTGCAGTTATTATGCAAGAATTTATTGTGCTTTTTCTTTTGTTTGCTTCTCCAGTCATAGGTGGACCTGTTATAGATACGAAAACCTCTTTATAAATCAAAGCTTTTATAATTGATTATTAACCTTCATTTGACAAATAAAAATGGGAATGCAAAATAGAAGAACAGTTTTAATTTAAATAGAAGAACAGTTTTAATTTTATAAGAAAAACAGTTTTAAATGGGAATGAAAAATAGAAGAACAGTTTTATTTAAAATAGAAGAACAGTTTTATTTTAAATAGAAGAACAGTTTTAATTTAAATAGAAGAACAGTTTTTAAATTTTATAAGAAAAACAGTTTTAAATGGGAATGAAAAATAGAAGAACAGTTTTGATTTTAGTTTCAAATCATCCCAAGTTTCCTTGATAAAATGTGTCTGTTTTTCATCATGTTGGAGTTAATTTGGAACTGAGTATATATCTGGGTTTTTTAGATTAGGTAATAGATACATCTCACTGCTGCTGCAGACACTCTGTGATAAAGGTGGAATACCCATTATTGGTCAAACTGACAAAATGGGCATCCGCCTTCTGCATTTGCCTTCTGCATCCAGGTTTCATAATTTACACAACTCTTTTGAAGCACATCCATATATATCTATATGTACCATGTTGCATATGTACTGTAATAGTATCAAGAATTTCTTCACACAAAACCTAATGCATTGTAACTAACAGTAAGTGTACAATAATTCCATCCAATATGCAAAGGCTGATATATATATATTTTTTGGATATATTGGAATGATCTTCAGAGATATTGGAGAGCATATATAGTATAATGATATGCTAAAAATCTGCCTTCTTCTACCGAGAGCCCGTAGCTCAGAGGTAGAATTGCCAACTGATGCCAATTTGGTCGGGTTTCAATCCTGGGTAAAAAGCAATTGGCTGTTTAACCATACTGATGAGCTGTGATACAGTGAAACAGATCTGTCTGCAGATTAATATATATATATATATATATATATATATATATATATATATATACAAAATAAAATAAATTTTCAATATTCAAAATTGTTGAATGATCATTTCGACCTGAAATCCCGAAGAGAGATTTCACATCTCATCAGTACATATTTCAAAAAAGAAAATAAAAAAAGGGAGATAAAATAAAATAAAAAATTAATTTAAAAAGAAACAAAAATGACAAGATTTGAGAAATTTACGTCACAAAAAATTTGGAAGCAAATAATGTCTATTTTTAGATATTACTTTTAGATAGTGTTGAAAGTGAAAAAATGGAAAAATTGGCTTTGTCTAGGTTTACAAAGGAAAGGGGTTAAAGGAAAGGAAAGGAAGTGTTGTTAAATTGAGAATTGGGTTAAACAAAATTGAAAGGGAATGGAGGCGGGAGGTAAGAAAGATAAGGAAAAGGAAAGAAAAGAAAACATTTCATATATTAGAGACGCTCGATACGTGTCAAACAAAACTAACTTTATAAATGGGTTAAAGTATTAGAAAAAAGACTGTTTAGAAAAAGCATATTTAGGGGAAAAAAGTAGATATAAGATTTAAATAAAGTTAATTAAGTTAATTAATTGGCTGTTTAACCACACTGATGAGCTGTGATACAGTGAAACAGATCTGTCTGCAGATGAAAATACCTCTAGGTACAGATAAACTAAATAAAATAAATAAATAAAATAAAATAAAATAAAATTAAATTAAAATTAAAATTAAAGATTAAAGAAAATTATAATTAAAAAACTTTAAATATTAAAAAAAGTTTTATAAAAATTTATGATGCGAAAAAGATATATATACTAGCAGAGGAAATTGGGGGTTAAATTAGTAAAAGAATTCATATTTTATAAAGGTAGACTGAGAGAGGAAGGTAGAGGGGTTAAAATACTATTTAAAATTAAATTAATTTATCAAAAACCATTAAATTTATATTTAATATCCTAAAAACTAAAAATTAGAATTTAAAATTTAAATGTTTATAAAACTCGCCTTATGACGGCACTTACTAGTGAATTCCTTTCTAAAATTCAGGAGTAGGTGCTGGTAAGGGTACTTTAATATGAGAATTTTTTCTAGCAGACACAGACAGCACCTATCATGAAAATTCCTTGGAATATAGGCTGAACCTATTAGTTTCCAGCTAATTACAGGGTCCAGCCCTTCTTTCTTCATTTTCCAGAATCTCCGTGAAAGTGCTGTCTGGTATTTTTGACCTGGTTTCGAAAACGAATACCTGTGATTGTAATATCTCTGCTTAAAAGGTCCCACGGACATACAAACATAAGTCCGGTAATTATTTTTGTTGTTTGATGGAGAAATGTGGGCTTCATAAATTACCTGTGTGGATTTATATTTGCCTTCCACCAGGCAGGCATCCACAGAGCTACAATTGCATTTATTTAAAATTCCAGACTCAGAATCAGTATTACATAAATTCATTAGAATATGTCTATTATGGGAATTTATGATATTGTCCATATTTGAGGTACAAGAGTAGCTGATTTTTAGAGTGTACCTATTAAAAATTTTTCGTAAAGGATTATTGTTATAAAAATTATTTTATAAAAATTAAAAAAAAAACATCAGCAACAGTACATGAAACACGTAGGTGATTTAAATACAATTTTCCTCTTGTCTTCTTTTTATCTAATCATCCTGTCCTTAATCTCAGATCATAACTGAGTATATTTTTACACACACACACACACACACACACACACACACATATATATATATATATATATATATATATATAGTGTAGCAATAGATTTTTCATCTATTTACTAATATCTATATCTATATATATATATATATATATATAGGTATGGATGCAAATATATATATATATATATATATATATATATATATATATACATGTACAGAGCAATATTTGTCTATACTTTAGAGACGTAAGTTAAAGGGAGATAACTACATGGCATCCAGAAGTGGCATCACAAATGGAATGAGAATGTTATAACCCAGGAATCAAAATAAAGGGTTCAGTCCAAAATTCCTAGCACCTGAAGAAGGCCGGAGTGTGCAATAGCCGAAACATCATAAACATGACAATAAAGATGAGGACAACAGTTCAAAAAAGTGTAAATAATCTTATTTCTTTCTTTTCTTCTGCAGGCAATATGTCATTAGCCAAATTCCATCACTTGAAATTCTTGATGACAAATGCATCAACAATGAAGAACGCAAAGAGGCAGAAAAGATCTACCAACGAGCAATTTTGCAGAGTACCCGTCGTGCCAAAAGGGTAAGTTTCTTTTCTGATATCTCAGCTGCCTGACCCCCTTGTGCTAAAAAGTCACCATTTCCAAGTGAGCACTGTTATGCTTTCACTCTACCCCAGCTTCTTCTCTTGGCTCCCACCTTTGATTGTCTCACCACTCTCCACTGGATTCCCTCGTTCATGCATTCACACACAGATCAGGAACTTTCGGCTCACTCTCAGCTACTCCTTATCTTTTTACTTATGCTTCCCTGTTTCTTGGCCCCACCTTTAAACACAGGTCAGAGTACGAACTGAAAAAGGATGATGGAAGAAAGTTATGCAAATAAAGAAGCATACACAGATAGAAAACAATGTTTTTTTTTTTTTCCAAAATTAGTTAATCTTGGCTTTCATCTAAATTAATTGGAATTTTTCATTGAGTACTATTTCCTCTTGTCCAGTATATATTCAGCAAAAAACTTCAGAAGAATTTGCAGTGAATTGATATATACCAGTGGTGGGATTCAAATGTTTTAGCAACAGATACTCTCTTGTTTTACAGCTCAAAAGTTTTACCTGTGAAATTAAGAACTTTTTCTCTCTTCTTTTATATCATAAATATTTTGCCTATTTAATTAGGAATCGGTTTTCTCTTGTATAGAATGTTCATTTGATGCACTGGATATTGGCTCAGAATGAAAAATTGGTGAGCCGAGTTCGAATTCCTGTTGAATTCCTTGTATTCACTTACGTGCAAATACCCTTGGGAAAGGTATTAATCTGACACTTCTCCCTCCAGCTATGGATTAAATGGCAAGGCATACTGGCTTCTTTGATTAGCAACCAGTCTACCACAGAAAGTAATGGCCACCTACTGTGGGAAAATCTTCTGCCCAGCCAGTCATGTCTCTTTGAGACATGATCGCCCAAGCGTGTATCATGTATGGCACTTAACTGATTGACTCTCTTTTGTTTTACAACACAAAAGTTTTACCTATGAAATTAAGAGCTTTTTCTCTTTTCTTTTATATTCCAAATATTTTGCCTATTAAATTAGGAACTGGTTCTCTGTTCTATTTTTGCATTTCTGAATATGTTGTCAATCAAAAGAAATCAACAAAGCAATTATAGTTGGTTTCCATTTGATCTGTCCATGATGAGAGGTTAATATAAGCAACAGAATAGTTGTTCTCTGTTTTTGGTCCAAAATGACCAAAATAAGACCGGTTCTGAACCTATCCATTGCAGTGGATAAGTAATGTTTGACCATTACCTGGGCGTACGCGCTCAGGTTCCCCACGTTAAAAAAGACCTTGTGTCACACCTCTCTCAAGTGGGGGAGAAGAGTAAATATAGAGGAAGGAAGTACACATGACAATAGAGATAAAATACGAGACATTTGAATAAATGTACAAGACTAATTTCCAATAACCATTTTATTCTCGTTTAGAAAGTATTTTGTATTGACCATAATAGTAAATTTTTGTTCATATTTAAACAATGACAAAATATTTATGTAGCTTTTTAATGTTCAAATCATAAATCATTTTTGTAAAAACGTTCACTTAAAAGTAAGTCATGATAAATGTTGATAATTAAAAAATTAAACAATATTGAAGAAAATGGATAAAACCATCACATAGTAATTAAATGGGAATCAAAATTTGGAGAGAAATCTGATGTGGACTGTGTGGCAGTTGAAAAAGACATTTTGAGGAAACAATTTTTGTTTTGCTTAATTATGGGTCATCACAGGCTACAGAAGAAGATTTTTATTTTTAAGTGAGAGAATTTTTTAATGATTGAATTCAGGTGGAAGATCTTTTCATTGGTTGAAATCATGCAGGAGAAGTTTTCATTGGCTGAAATAAGGTGGAAAAAGTTTTTATTGTTTACTTATAGGTCATCACAGGCTTCATAAGAAGATTTTTGCTTTTAAGTAAGAGAACTCTTCATTGGCTGAAATCATGCAGAAGTTTTCATTATTTGAAATTAGGTGGGAAAGATTTTTATTGGGTGAAATCCTCTCTTTATTTTATTTTTCAGCCAAAAACTATGTGTTGAGCCATTGTGCAAAGAAATATTTGTTTATTTTCTCTACCAATCCATTAACTTCTGTTTTTGCATCTAGTCTACCACAAGTTAAATAAACAAATTTTGTGAACTTGTGTAATTTTACCAAACGGTTTGGTCAAAGTTGTTGAATCCCATCACTGACTTTTACTTAAAAGTTGAAGGCCAAGACTTTTACCCTTAATTTCAATGCCAGTTAAGAACAATTATTTTGCCTAATTAATTTTACATTCAAAGTAATTAAATTTTGTTATTGTTAATTAATCTTGTTTTAATATAGTATTTCTAATCCTTAGGATTTTGACTATGTTTTTATTTTGTTTGATAAAGAAAACTTAATAGTTTGTTAATATCTAATTGTAAATATGAAGTTCTATTTGCATGTCGTTATTAAAGTCTAATCAAAATATCTCTTGAACTAGTAAAACCATTGTATTACAAATGCTATGTCCTTCATAGTTTTTGGGGGGTTAATGTGGATTACTTGACAGTGATGGCTCACTCTATATATTGAATTTGATTACATGGGAAGAAGTTTTTGACTTTGACCTATGGCAATGTTAAAAATCTAACCGTTTATGATCTGCATACTAAAGTACTTAATCTTCAAGTGATGTTTTTTGTCCTTTTTTGTGGAAAAATTATGAATGGAACTTTAGAAAAAATTTGACTGTACAAAAGTATGTAAAAAAAAAATGTATATCAGCTGCGTTGAATTGTTAGAATAATAAAGAAAAAATTGAAGGAACACTTTTACTGGTGCATTTTTATATCATTGTAGCCTGGCTGTACTGGCTCATTTTGGGGTAAAAGAAAAGGAAATTGCCATTTACTTGAAATAAATGACTATACTGATAGGGATTTATTATTTTGGTTTTGATTGGATATTCTGCAGTACAGACTAAGATAAACAACATCCTCAATACAAAATATGATAAAAATACATCTCAAAGCAGGTCATATTGGATTCTATTATATGCCTACACTAGTTTGGAAGAAGCACTAAGCACTAATCAATTTATAACATGAATGCTAAGGACCAACACATCCCGGTATCTTCAAAATGTATATATATATCAACAGCAGGCAGCATAAGTTTTGAAAAGACAAACAAGTATGTCTTAAAAACAAATGTATATACGAACAGCAGGCAATGTAAGTTTTGAAAAGATAAATAAGTACATCTTGAAAAAGTATATATATATATATATGTGTGTGTGTGTTGTAACCCTAAAAGGTTACTGCATGAGTAATTGCCAAAACAGAGATTGGGAATAATAGTATATCAACAAATACAAGACTTGCATGCTGCGAGAAGTAGATACACTGCTCATGAACTGCTAATCAGTAATCGCTCTACTCTTCCCTTTACTCCAATAGTGTCCATGTATTTAAGAGGATAGGAACATACCATTACTGTATTTAGGTAGGCATACAACAATATGTCAACAGCAGACAATGTAATTTTCATAAAGTTGCATAAGTATGACCTAAACTGTTAGAAATCCTTGTGAAAATTAAATAATTGTCATATTTTAATGAAATTTTTATTCACGAATGAATTAAATTATTTTTGAAATTTTCTTTTTAGAAATTCCTGGTAAAAATATAATTCCAAAACAATGTGTTTTTAATGTCAAAAACATTCAAAAAATCACTATTCTAATCTTTGGTTCACTTGGTGACAGAAGAAAAATAAAATTTTTAAACAAAATTTTGAACATGCTAGAAAGGATTATAAAATGTAATAAAATAATAAAAAATACTTTGGTCTTTCCTTTTAATAATAACAAACATGACGATAAAACTTTGTTTGGGCCTTTTTTATCAGGGTATAATTTTTTAAAAAATTTTTGGCCGTACTTATTTTCTATCCTCCTTATCCTCATGATATACACCATTTACTTCTTCCTTTATCCCCTTAAAACAAAGAAATAATGAAAGAGTCAGATAAGAATTTTATCACACCAATATTTCGAGATAAGCAGAAACGTCTGACTGATATCAACACACAGGGTCAGTGAAAGTGTCATGTGGTTGATCAGCATCATCTTCATCATCATTGTTTAATGTTTGTTTCCCTGCTAGCATGGGTTGGATGGAGTTTTCTTGATGGCTCTTTTCCAGGCTGCCCAATTCTTTGTAAAGCCTGGCTGTATTTTTAACTTACTTAAATTGTCTTTGATAAGCTGGATCCATGTTTTACAATGTCTACCTATTTACTTTAAATAACTTGTGAATTAGTGATATCTCCTCTTAGAATATCAAACAATATTTATGATTAGAATAGTTTTTGAATTTCTACTTTAATATCTTCAGGAATTCTGAGAGGAAATGCTATAGTTTATTGAGATTTGTTTTCTTAACCTTTATTAAGTTCTATTAACACATTTTTATCTGATGCCTTTTTGTTTTTCCAAAGACATAAAACTCAAATAAATTATACATTTTATCATTATTTTATTTTACTTTTTATCAATGATTTTCACCCTGTACAAGTCCCAGGAGCCACTCAAGGTTGATGGGTTACTGAGTAAGGGGCACAGTTTATGATGATCTGTGGTGAAGATAACAGTTAACTCTAGACTTAAACAGACTAAAATTGTCGGGATCAAGGAAGCATAGTTCTGCAAAGAAGCAAATTGTGAAAAGAAGCTGTTTGAGTTGAGCTTGTATCTCACCAATGGAATATGGAAAGAATACAATATGCATTGCATGCTGGATGTTAGCCTTGAAGGTTAGAACTGGTGGAAGTAAAGAATGTGGTTCATCTGAAAACTTCCCATGGAAATAAAAAAATAAATGCTGTTTTATCATTTACATCTACCAGCATATATCTTATCTTGGAAGTTGGCTCCACAAAGCATTGATTCCAGGGAAAAAGTTGCTCAAGTGGAACTTACATTGCACTAATGGAATAGGAAGAGAATGAGGGTAGTTCATTACAGTTTGTATGACATGACGGGTCTTAGCTGTAAAGGTTAGGGTTAGTGGAGCCAAGTAATATAGTTTGTCTGACTGCATTCCGTGGAAATAGCGGTAGAGTAGCAAGAGAATTACGATGTTTCATCTTCGGTAAAAGGAGACAGGTACATACTAGAGTGGTAAAAGGAACCAACCATTTTCCAGTAACTTTAACAATGGATTGTATGTATGAGTTAAAGTCAGGGTTAAGTTTAAATTCCAATAGGTGGTTAAGGTATGGGATTTCCCAGAGAAAAAACTTGTTCATTGCGATAGGTGAAAATTCAGAGACTGCTCAGTGATAATGAAATGTCACTAGTTTAGTTTTCAAGGCATTGAATATGACAAATCAGTTTTTCTCCCTTCCTGAGAAATAATCTCCAATGACCCCAACATGTATTGGGGTCCCAATATGTATTGAGGTCCCAATATGTATTGGAGTCCCCCAAATGATGCCAAAGTAGGCTTTGCACTCAGAGTTACATCAAAGCATCAGAGAAGCTAAGTGTATCAGTGAGTTAACCTGGAAGATGCCATACCAGCCACCAGGTACAGATATCCACCTTCAATATATGTGGCTGCCTCTGATAGGTAAGCATTTGGTTGACCCAGCTGTGATTTGTACAGTTGGGATAACCAAATGATTGGTAGCTTGAAAAGGACCTCCAATCCATGGTGGACTGGGGCAAGAAATGGCTCATAAAGTTTAATGCTTCCAAAACGATGCTGCTATCTAATAACCACCACAGACAATTGTTCCTCCCACCCACCACCCATTAACATGGATCAGGCTTCTCTCCCTGAAAGTGAAACACTGCGCCTCCTCGGGTTAATTCTCACACCAGACCTCAAGTGAAATAACTATGTAGAATCCATAGCTAAATCCACTGCTAAGAAAGCCAGTTCTCTGTGCAGAGCCAGGAAGTTTTTCCCGTTCCAAACAATCCTGCACATATACAAGTCTACCATCTGCTCGTGCATTGAATATTGCTGCCATATCTGGTCTGGTGTTCTTGCTATCCACTTAGGTGTCCTCGACTGAATCCAACAGAGAATTTGTAATGTGATCGATCCGAACTTGGCAGCTACGATACAGTCACTTTCTCACTGATGCAGTGTGGCTTCCCTGTGTCTCTTCTACAAATACTT
Source organism: Ascarosepion bandense (assembly GCA_037127315.1). Taxonomy (NCBI): domain Eukaryota; kingdom Metazoa; phylum Mollusca; class Cephalopoda; order Sepiida; family Sepiidae; genus Ascarosepion; species Ascarosepion bandense. The sequence goes on from JBBBDQ010000498.1 coordinate 676,826, forward strand.
TCACGGCTTTTGCTCCGATGAACTTAGCTCACTGGTACCCCATATATACGAATTTCTTCGAGCCACAAAATTAGCAACTAGGTCCCACCCTTTTACAAAGGGGTTTGTGTAAGGTTAATACCCCTTCCTTAAAAAGACAGCATCAATTCTGGGTAAGTTGGTTTTGAATTCAGAGTTTTTCCTCCTCCTAGATTGGTTGCCAACCAAGGTTATAGAATTCAGTCTGTACTGCTATTTACCCATAGCTGAGGGAGTAAAGATGGATTCATACTTTTTCCAAGGGTAATAGCATATAAGTGAATGTAATGAGCTCAACTGGAATTTGAACTCGGATCTCCAATTCCTCAGTCCAAGCTGCTATCCATTACTCCACTGTGCCTCCACTAACATAATTTAGCTGTGCAATTTTCTGTTAAATATTTGTAAACATTTTGCATCAACTATGACATCCACCTGTGTGATGTAGAAAAGAAGGACAATGTAACATGTTGTGAATCTCAGTGAGAATCCCATGTGATAGTTTGATTAAAAGTCTAAGTCAAATTCATTAAGAAATTTTCCTATGTCTAGTCTGTTTCTTATCATACAAAACGGTCTTCATGAGAAGAAATTGCACTAAAAGAAAGAAAGAAACACCCCAATAGCTTATACTTCTGAGATGAGGTAGTATTTACTTTATTTATACTGTTTCAACTGGTGTCCTCATCTTTATTGCTATGTTTATGATGTTTTGGCTGTTGTATGCTCCAGCCTTCTTCAGTTGCAAGGAATTTTGAACCAAACCCTTTATTTCAAAATAAAGAGTTTGGTTCAAAATTTCTAGCACCTGAAGAAGGCCAGAGTGTACAATGGCTGAAACATTGTAAACATGTCAATAAAGATGAGGACAATTTCAACAGTTTCTGCCACTTTTGATAAATCTCATGCCATGAAGGCATCGGGCACATGAGATCCACCTTGTCCCTCCATCTTTTATGGTCTTGGTAGATCTTTGAAACATCTTCCATCACCAGAGTAATCAGTGGATCTTCCTGGTGGATGATATCCTTCCAGTGGCTGAATGGTCTGCAATGAGGTCATTGCCAGTTTGTAGATGGTTGTTCAAACTGAGAGATGACTTTGATAGGGTGGTCACTGTGACTGAGGTAGCGAATACTGCACTGAGTGATGGTGCGGAGGATGTTGGTGATTCATTTGGCAGAACCCCTCATTGGACACAAGATCAGGAACATAAATTTTTTGTGTGTACACTTTATCTGTTTTCTCTTCTTTCCTTTTTCATTGTGGACAAGTTGAATGTATTAAAAGGGCCAAATTCTCACTTCTTTAACCTTCCAAAAATTAAAAAAAAACAATTTAATTTTTACGTATTCTCTCACATCCTTTACGCTTGTACTTCACTTTAAAAACTCAGTATTTTAAATGCAATATACACTGTTTTACTATTTGTCACGAATTTGTTTTTCATCTTTAATTACAAATCTTGTTTTACAAATTAAATAAATTTTTTTCCTCTTAATCTATTTTATTCTTTGACCATCTCTGGTGTCTTCCTTCATTAATTTGTTTCATCATATGATAAAAATACTGTGTTTTCTTGTTCATTAGATTCAATCTTCTAACTAGCTTCAACTTTATCTATGTACTGTGGCATTTCAGATCATGAACAATCATGGCTCTCCACATGTCTCACTCTATCCTTTGTAACTATGAATAATGATATAATAATATTCACTTATTTGCGCAAAGACCCTTAGGAAAGGTATTAATCCATCTCTTCTTCCTCCAGATATGGGTTAAATAGCAGCACAGTTTAGGTACTATAGTACCTAAACTGCCTTGGTTGAAAACCAGTCTACTGCAGAAAGTAATAACAGACTAATGTGGAAAAATCTTCTGCCCAGTCAGTCATGTCTCTTTTGAGACATGATCGTCTTAAGCGTATACTATGTATAGCACTTAACCAACTGACTGAATATCCCTACTGCTTCCCATTCTGCCATTCATTCATATAAGCTCATCATTGTCACCCACTGTCTTTTTTGCTTTTGATGTCTCTCTGTTTTGTCATCTGTTTATAAAAACCTGCTGGGAGGGTTACTTGCTCTTTCTGTCTGCCTCTCTTGCCTACATTATGTTTCATGAGTGTCAAATTTTCCAAGCTATTTTTCTTCATTATATGTCCAGTAAATTTAAAGTATCTCATTCTGACTTTATGTATAAGTGTCTTTTTGTTTTCATTTTCCTTAAAACTTCCTCGTTGCTTACATGCTCCATTCATGCAACATCAATCTACACATAAAATTCTAGGACTTCTGTAAGTCTGTCCACTACATCTTCAAAAATAGCCATACATTGACCAATTGAAACCAAATTTAGGGGAGAAGTGCAAACAGGTAAGAGTACAGGTGATTTTACTAGTTTTAGTACAATAGATTTTCATTATTTTTTTTGGAAAAATTAAATTTTTATTATTTAAAACAGAAAATACTCCCACTATTTTAAAAACAATTTAATGATTAAAATAACGAATAATTATTTAATAAAAATGCAATATTGTTTTTGCATATCTCTTCTTTAAGTTTTTATATACAAGAATCCAGTTTCCAGTTTGTCCTGTGTTTGCGAGAACTATAAACAGATCACAAGATCAAATGCTTCAAAAAGTTGAAAATTGGCTCCAGAAAGAAATATATCTATGCATAGCTAATTGTATGTTGCATGCTCAAGAGTAAGAACTCCTATGAATTTAGTCTTCACTGCTAAAAAGAGAAAATGAAAAAAATAAATTTTCTTAAAAAATATTGTTTATGATAAAGTTCTATAAAATGAAATTAAAGAAATTATTAAACTGCACAGTATGGGTTTTATCAAAGCATTTTTCCAAACAAATCAGCTTATTCAAATTTCATTGATTGGTTTGCAAAATTGAATAAAACATAGAGTTTGTAAATCTTGACAAAAACGTTAGCAATAACTTCAACAATACTAAATACTGTGAAGATTTCAACATACATCAGCACAATTAAAACAAAATTAAAATTCAAGTACATTAAATTTTTTAAAATTTAATACAATTTTTATTTTTTTGCTTACATTGTTATTCTTCTTTTTCTTCTTCTTTTTCTTCATGGGCAAAGTTCATTCAGGTTATAGGCAATCATGGACTTCCACTAATCCCTGTCTTTTGTCACTCTTAATACTTTTCGTCTTGGTATCTCTCCCAAACCCCACTCTGCCATCCATTTGTTCAAGCCTATCAAATATGCCTCGCACTACTCTCCCCATCTCTTTTTCCCTCTATCCATCCTGTGAGTATTAGATTCTCCTGACCCTCCTTCCTAAATATGTGTCTCAAGAACCTCAGCTGTCTCTTCCTGAAGTTAAGTATGAGTTTTCTTTTTGTTTGGGTCTGCTTTCCCGACAACTATAATCTCCAGGTGTTTAAATGTAGGGTCAGTAGACACCTCCTATCACACTAACTTACAATTATTCTCAGAACACTCACATCTACCCAACCCTCATTCTTGGTATCCTTACCCACCTATCACCCACCCTCTGACATTTCCTATATTTAACCATTCTCAGTATCCTTACCTGTCTATCACCCACCCTCTGACATTTCCTATATTTAACCATCCTTCCTCCACTCTATGTAGCCCCCTGCGCAGTAGTGGCAGTGAAATGCCTTGCTCGGGGTGAAACGCTTATAAAAAAAATTTAAAAAAATACTCTCCAACACCTTGTCGTTGCTCACATGTTTAGTCCATGGTATTCTTCTGTAGAACCATATTTCTGCTGCCTCGAGCCTCTCCTTCGTCCAACATTCACTGATATACCAAAGGAAAGATATCACATAGTAGTCCAGCACTCTTTTCTTTGTTTCAAATGAGATTTTTCTGTCTCTTGGTAATCTGGTTAGCTTTTGAAATGCATTCTTGGTCATGCACTTTCCCTCCTCTGTCAGAACCCTTCTCAGATATTTAATTTTCTTTACTTGCTGTATTTTAGTTTCTTCAACCTGTAGTTGGCATTTTGGGGTCTTCTTTTTTGCTGATCAAGAAATAACAAAAATAACAAATAATAATAGCACTCATCTCCCATGACCAGTCTTGCTGCTATTACTAGGCAGTAATTCTTAATTGGAGTAGATAGACTAAACTATCGCCCGGCTCACACCCCACCCACATCTATTGAACAGGTGAAGAGGCTCATCCCTTGTTCCCTGTTTAGGATGTGGTTTCCAGTTTTCTCTTTTCCAATCTTTTCGCTCCTTTTTCTTTTTTTTTTCAATTGGAGTAGATAGACTAAACTATCACCTGGTTCACACTCCACTCACGTCTATTGAACAGGTGAAGAGGCTCATTCTTTGTTCCCTGTTTAGGATGTGGTTTCTGGCTTTCTTTTTTCAATCTTTTCACTCTTACATAGCCCCCTGCACATCAGTGGCATTACCGCCTTGCTTGGAGTGATATGATAAAAAAAAAAATTACAAAAGGAGTAGATTGTTGATTCATGGTGACCTTATCAATTCTCATATTCAAATAGTTACTAAAGTAAAGTCAAGATAGAATAAAGAGGGTTATGTCTTTTCTGTTCAGCTTTCAGTAAGTTTAACGCAAATATTTACAGGGACTGTATACTAGTGTAAACCATATCATTACATTATCATATTCCAAAATTGAACCATCAACTTCAAAACATCTTAACTTGCTATGGTGACATTTTTTTTGACACTGGATTTTGAGTAAAGACAAATGTACCCATATCATTTTATTTATCCATATATTAATATTACTTGTATTAACAAACTAAGTTAAGACAAAAATCCTGCATTGTAAATACTGTAAATACATTAGCAGAAATAGAAAGAGAAATGTTGCCTGGATATCTTATTCTGAAAAGTTATACTTTCTCTGAATAAAATCAAAGATTAAACTGCTATAATTGAACAAATTTTAAGCAAAAGGATTCTGTAAAAGAATACAAATGTCTTATTACTGTCTGAATTTCTGAGAAACATTGTTATAATTCTATAGTATTCTAGTATTCTATAGCCATGGCTGATAACCAGTCTAAGAGAAGGAAAACTCTGAATTCAAACCAATCTGGAGAGGGTTAGGACCCATCAGGCAGTTATGCCCAAAGAAACACCACTTCTACTGTGTCTATAGTACATGTGGTACCCGCACGACTCTAACAAGTCACAGGATATCTAGAACTGGATTGTTATAATTATAGGTATTATAATTTCTTACTAGAAGTATTGTCAATTATTATTCATTTTTGACTAGTATTTCTTTAATCTTATTTCCCTTGCTTTTTATCCCAAGTCCCAGATCATCATTCTACAATCATTACTAACTCTACCTATATTGTGTTTTTGACTCATTTTTGACTAGTATTTCTTTCATCTTATTTCTCTTGCTTTTTATCCCAATTCCCAGATCATCATTCTACAATCATTACTAACTCAACCTATATTGTGTTTTTCATTCATTTTTGACTAGTATTTCTTTCATCTTATTTCTCTTGCTTTTTATCCCAATTCCTAGATCATCATTCTACAATCATTACTAACTCAACCTATATTGTGTTTTTCATTCATTTTTGACTAGTATTTCTTTCATCTTATTTCTCTTGCTTTTTATCCCAAGTCCCAGATCATCATTCTACAATCATTACTAACTCAACTCATATTGTGTTTTTCATTCATTTTTGACTAGTATTTCTTTCATCTTATTTCTCTTGCTTTTTATCCCAAGTCCCAGATCATCATTCTACAATCATTACTAAAACTGAACTCTATTGTGTTTTGATTCATTTTTGACTAGTATTTCTTTCATCTTATTTCTCTTGCTTTTTATCCCAACCTAGATCATCATTCTACAATCATTAACTCAACTTATATTGAAGTTTTTGATTCATTTTTGACTAGTATTTCTTTCATCTTATTTCTCTTGCTTTTTATCCCAAATCCCAGATCATCATTCTACAATCATTACTAACTCAACCTATATTGTGTTTTTGATTCATTTTTGACTAGTATTTCTTTCATCTTATTTCTCTTGCTTTTTATCCCAATTCCCAGATCAGTCATTCTACAATAATCATTACTAATCAACCTATATTGTGTTTTTGATTCATTTTTGACTAGTATTTCTTTCATCTGTATTTTGCTTTTTATCCCAATTCCCAGATCATCATTCTACAATCATTACTAATCAACCTATATTGTGTTTTTCATTCATTTTTGACTAGTATTTCTTTCATCTTATTTCCTCTTGCTTTTATCCCAAATCCCAGATCATCATTCTACAATCATTACTAACTCAACCTATATTTATGTTTTTCATTCATTTTTGACTAGTATTTCTTTCATCTTATTTCTCTTGCTTTTATCCCAATTCCCAGATCATCATTCTACAATCATTACTAACTCAACCTATATTGTGTTTTTTCATTCATTTTTGACTAGTATTTCTTTCATCTTATTTCTCTTGCTTTTTATCTGATTAGATTATCATTTCTATATCTGTTACTAACTCAACTCTATATTGTGTTTTTCATTCATTTTTGACTAGTATTTCTTTCATCTTATTTCTCTTGCTTTTTATCCCAATTCTGATCATCATTCTACAATCATTACTAACTCAACCTATATTGTGTTTTTCATTCATTTTTGACTAGTATTCTTTCATCTTATTTCTCTTGCTTTTATCCCAATTCTACATCATCATCTCCACAAATCATTACTAACTCAACCTATATTGTGTTTTTGGATTCATTTTTGACTAGTATTTCTTTCATCTTATTTCTCTTGCTTTTTATCCCAATTCCCAGATCATCATTCTACAATCATTACTAACTCAACCTATATTGTGTTTTTCATTCATTTTTGACTAGTATTTCTTTCATCTTATTTCTCTTGCTTTTTATCCCAAGTCCCAGATCATCATTCTACAATCATTACTAATCAACCTATATTGTGTTTTTCATTCATTTTTGACTAGTATTTCTTTCATCTTATTTCTCTTGCTTTTTATCCCAATTCCCAGATCATCATTCTACAATCATTACTAACTCAACCTATATTGTGTTTTTCATTCATTTTTTGACTAGTATTTCTTTCATCTTATTTCTCTTGCTTTTTATCCCAATTCCCAGATCATTCTACAATCATTACTAACTCAACCTATATTGTGTTTTTCATCTTATTTTGACTAGTATTTCTTTCATCTTATATCTCTTATTATCCCAATTCCCAGATCATCATTTTACAATCATTACTAACTCAACCTATATTGTGTTTTTCATTCATTTTTGACTAGTATTTCTTTCATCTTATTTCTCTTGCTTTTTATCCCAAGTCCCAGATCATCATTCTGTACAATCATTACTAACTCAACCTATATTGTGTTTTTCATTCATTTTTGACTAGTATTTCTTTCATCTTATTTCTCTTGCTTTTTATCCCAATTCTAGATCATCATTCTACAATCATTACTAACTCAACCTATATTGTGTTTTTGATTCATTTTTGACTAGTATTTCTTTCCTCATCTTATTTCTCTTGCTTTTTATCCCAATTCCCAGATCATCATTCTACAATCATTACTAACTCAACCTATATTGTGTTTCTGATTCATTTTTGACTAGTATTTCTTTCTATCTTATTTCTCTTGCTTTTTATCCCAATTCCCAGATCATCATTCTGCAATCATTACTAACTCAACCTATATTGTGTTTTTGATTCATTTTTAGACTAGTATTTCTTTCATCTTATTTCTCTTGCTTTTTATCCCAATTCCCAGATCATCATTCTACAATCATTACTAACTCAACCTATATTGTGTTTTTCATTCATTTTTGACTAGTATTTCTTTCATCTTATTTCTCTTGCTTTTTTATCCTAATTCCCAGATCATCATTCTACAACCATTACTAACTCAACCTATATTGTGTTTTCATTCATTCTTGACTAGTATTTTCTTCATCTTATTTCTCTTGCTTTTTATCCCAATTCCCACATCATCATTCTACAATCATTACTAACTCAACCTATAATGTTTTTGATTCATTTTTGACTAGTATTTCTTTCATCTTATTTCTCTTTGCTTTTTATCCCAATTCCCAGATCATCATTCTACAATCATTACTAACTCAACCTATATTGTGTTTTTCATTCATTTTTGACTAGTATTTCTTTCATCTTATTTCTCTTGCTTTTATCCCAGTCCCAGATCATCATTCTACAATCATCAATGAATTCAACCTATATTGTGTTTTTCATTCATTTTTGACTAGTATTTCTTTCATCTTATTTCCTCTTGCTTTTTATCCCAAGTCCTAGATCATCATTCTACAATCATTACTAACTCAACCTATGTTGTGTTTTTCATTCATTTTTGACTAGTATTTCTTTCATCTTATTTCTCTTGCTTTTATCCCAATTCCCAGATCATTCTACAACTGGCTACTAACTCAATCCATATTAAGCTTTTTCATTCATTTTTGACTAGTATTTCTTTCATCTCCATTTTTGCTTTATCCCAAGTCCCAGATCATCATTCTACAATCATTGTCAACTCAACCTATATTGTGTTTTTCATTCATTTTTGACTAGTATTTCTTCTATCTTATTTCTCTTGCTTTTTATCCCAATTCCCAGATCATCATTCTACAATCATTACTAACTCAACTTATATCAGGTTTTTCATTCATTTTGACTAGTATTTCTTTCATCTTATTTCTCTTGGCTTTTATCTTGAATTCCCAGATCATCATTCTACAATCATTACTAACTCAACCTATATTGTGTTTTTCATTCATTTTTGACTAGTATTTCTTTCATCTTATATCTCTTGCTTTTTATCCCAATTCCCAGATCATCATTTTACAATCATTACTAACTCAACCTATATTGTGTTTTTCATTCATTTTTGACTAGTATTTCTTTCATCTTATTTCTCTTGCTTTTTATCCCAATTCCCAGATCATCATTCTACAATCATTACTAACTCAACCTATATTGTGTTTTTGATTCATTTTTGACTAGTATTTCTTTCATCTTATTTCTCTTGCTTTTATCCATCTTTGATCATCATTCTACAATCATTACTAACTCAACCTATATTGTGTTTTTGATTCATTTTTGACTAGTATTTCTTTCATCTTATTTCTCTTGCTTTTTATCCCAATTCCAGATCATCATTCTACAATCATTACTAACTCAAATCTATATTGTGTTTTTCATTCATTTTTGACTAGTATTTCTTTCATCTTATTTCTCTTGCTTTTTATCCAAGTCCCAGATCATCATTCTACAATCATTACTAACTCAACCTATATTGTGTTTTTCATTCATTTTTGACTAGTATTTCTTTCATCTTATTTCTCTTGCTTTTTATCCCAAGTCCCAGATCATCATTCTACAATCCACCATTACTAACTCAACCTATATTGTAGTTTTTTCATTCATTTTTGACTAGTATTTCTTTCATCTTATTTCTCTTCAAGCTTTTTATCCTAAATTCCCAGATCATCATTCTACAATCATTACTAACTCAACCTATATTGTGCTTTTGATTCATTTTGACTAGTGGTTTCTTCATCTTATTTCTCTTGCTTTTTATCCCAATTCCCAGATCATCATTCTACAATCATTACTAACTCAACCTATATTGTGTTTTTCATTCATTTTTGACTAGTATTTCTTTCATCTTATATCTTCTTGCTTTTATCCCAATCTCAGATCATCATTTTACAATCATTACTAACTCAACCTATATTGTGTTTTTCATTCATTTTTGACTAGTATTTCTTTCATCTTATTTCTCTTGCTTTTTATCCTGAATTCCCAGATCATCATTCTACAATCATTACTAACTCAGTCCTTATATTGTGTTTTTGATTCATTTTTGACCAGTATTTCTTTCATCTATTTCTCTTGCTTTTTATCCCAATTCCCAGATCATCATTCTACAATCATTACTAACTCAACCTATATTGTGTTTTGATTCATTTTTGACTAGTATTTCTTTCATCTTATTTCTCTTTTGCTTTTATCCCAATTCCCAGATCATCATTCTACAATCATTACTAACTCAACCTATATTGTGTTTTTCTATTCATTTTTGACTAGTATTTCTTTCATCTTATTTCTCTTGCTTTTTATCCCAAGTCCCAGATCATCATTCTACAATCATTACTAACTCAACCTATATTGTGTTTTTCATTCATTTTTGACTAGTATTTCTTTCATCTTATTTCTCTTGCTTTTTATCCCAAGTCCCAGATCATCATTCTACAATCATTACTAACTCAACCTATATTGTGTTTTTCATTCATTTTTGACTAGTATTTCTTTCATCTTATTTCTCTTGCTTTTATCCCAATTCCTGATCATCATTCTACAATCATTACTAACTCAACCTATATTGTGTTTTTGATTCATTTTTGACTAGTATTTCTTTCATCTTATTTCTCTTGCTTTTTATCCCAATTCCCAGATCATCATTCTACAATCATTACTAACTCAACCTATATTGTGTTTTTGATTCATTTTTGACTAGTATTTCTTTCATCTTATTTCTCTTGCTTTTTATCCCAAATCCCAGATCATCATTCTACAATCATTACTAACTCAACCTATATTGTGTTTTTTGATTCATTTTTGACTAGTATTTCTTTCATCTTATTTCTCTTGTTTCCTTTATCCCAAATCCCAGATCATCATTCTAAAAATCATTACTAACTCAAACTATACGTGTTTTTGATTCATTTTCTTGACTAGTATTTCTTCTATCTTATTTCTCTTGCTTTTTATCCCACCCTAGATCATCATTCTACAATCATTACTAACTCAAACTATATTGTGTTTTTGATTCATTTTTGACTAGTATTTCTTTCATCTTATTTCTCTTGCTCTTTATCCCAAGTCCCAGATCATCATTCTACAATCATTACTAACTCAAACTATATTGTGTTTTTGATTCATTTTTGACTACATTTCTTTCATCTTATTTCTCTTGCTTTTTATCCCAATTCCCAGATCATCATTCTACAATCATTACTTGCTAACTCAACCTATATTGTGTTTTTGATTCATTTTTGACTAGTATTTCTTCTATCTTATTTCTCTTGCTTTTTATCCCAAATCCCTGATCATCATTCTACAATCATTACTAACTCAAATCCTATATTGTGTTTTTGATTCATTTTTGACTAGTATTTCTTTCATCTTATTTCTTCTTTGCTTTTTATCCCAATTCCCAGATCATCATTCTACAATCATTACTAACTCAACCTATATTGTGTTTTTCATTCATTTTTGACTAGTATTTCTTTCATCTTATTTCTTTGCTTTTTATCCCACTCCCAGATCATCATTCTACAATCATTACTAACTCAACCTATATTGTGTTTTTGATTCATTTTTGACTAGTATTTCTTTCATCTTATTTCTCTTGCTTTTTTTATCCCAAGTCCCAGATCATCATTCTACAATCATTACTAACTCAACCTATATTGTGTTTTTGATTCATTTTTGACTAGTATTTCTTTCATCTTATTTCTCTTGCTTTTTATCCCAAGTCCCAGATCATCATTCTACAATCATTACTAACTCCAACCTATATTGTGTTTTTCATTCTATTTTTGACTAGTGTTTCTTTCATCTTATTTCTCTTGCTTTATCCCAATTCCCAGATCATCATTCTACAATCATTACTAACTCCAACCTATATTGTGTTTTTCATTCATTTTTGACTAGTATTTCTTTCATCTTATTTCTCTTGCTCTTTTATCCCAAATCCCAGATCATCATTCTAAAATCATAACTAACTCAAACTATATTGTGTTTTTGATTCATTTTTGACTAGTATTTCTTTCATCTTATTTCTCTTGCTTTTTATCCCAATTCCCAGATCATCATTCTACAATCATTACTAACTCAACCTATATTGTGTTTTTGATTCATTTTTGACTAGTATTTCTTTCATCTTATTTCTTCTGCTTTTTATCCCACCCAGATCATCATTCTACAATCATTACTAACCTAACCTATATTGTGTTTTTGATTCATTTTTGACTAGTATTTCTTTCATCTTATTTCTCTTGCTTTTTTATCCCAATTCCCAGATCATCATTCTACAATCATTACTAACTCAACCTATATTGTGTTTTTGATTCATTTTTGACTAGTATTTCTTTCATCTTATTTCTCTTGCTTTTTATCCCAATTCCCAGATCATCATTCTACAATCATTACTAACTCAACCTATATTGTGTTTTTGATTCATTTTTGACTAGTATTTCTTTCATCTTATTTTGCTTTTTATCCCAATTCCCAGATCATCATTCTACAATCATTACTAACTCAACCTATATTGTGTTTTTTTCATTCATTTTTGACTAGTATTTCTTCTTATCTTATTTCTCTTGCTTTTATCCCAACCTAGATCATCATTCTACAATCATTACTAACTCAACCTATATTGTGTTTTATCCATTTTTGACTAGTATTTTTCATCTTATTTCTCTTGCTTTTATCCCAATTCCCAGATCATCATTCTACAATCATTACTAACTCAACCTATATTGTGTTTTTTGATTCATATTTGACTAGTATTTCTTTCATCTTTATTTCTCTTGCTTTTTATCCCAATTCCTAGATCATCATTCTACAATCATTACTAACTCAACTCATATTGTGTTTTTGATTCATTTTTGACTAGTATTTCTTCTATCTTATTTCTCTTGCTTTTATCCCAATTCCTAGATCATCATTCTACAATCATTACTAACTCAACCTATATTGTGTTTTTCATTCATTTTTGACTAGTATTTCTTCATCTTATTTCTCTTGCTTTTTATCCCAATTCCCAGATCATCATTCTACAATCATTACTAACTCAACCTATATTGTGTTTTTGATTCATTTTTGACTAGTATTTCTTTCATCTTATTTCTCTAGCTTTTTATCCCAACTCACAGATCATCATTCTACAATCATTACTAACTCAACCTATATTGTGCTTTTCATTCATTTTTGACTAGTATTTCTTTCATCTTATTTCTCTTGCTTTTTATCCCAATTCCCAGATCATCATTCTACAATCATTACTAACTCAACCATATTGTGTTTTTCATTCATTTTTGACTAGTATTTCTTTCATCTTATTTCTCTAGCTTTTTATCCCAATTCCCAGATCATCATTCTACAATCATTACTAACTCAACCTATATTGTGTTTTTGATTCATTTTTTGACTAGTATTTCTTTCATCTTATTTCTCTTGCTTTTTATCCCAATTCCCAGATCATCATTCTACAATCATTACTAACTCAACCTATATTGTGTTTTTTCATTCATTTTTGACTAGTATTTCTTTCATCTTATTTCTCTTGCTTTTTATCCCAATTCCCAGATCATCATTCTACAATCATTACTAACTCAACCTATATTGTGTTTTTGATTCATTTTTGACTAGTATTTCTTTCATCTTATTTCTCTAGCTTTTTATCCCAACTCACAGATCATCATTCTACAATCATTACTAACTCAACCTATATTGTGCTTTTCATTCTATTTTTTGACTAGTATTTCTTTCATCTTATTTCTCTTGCTTTTATCCCAAATCCCAGATCATCATTCTACAATCATTAATAACTCAACCTATATTGTGTTTTTGATTCATTTTTGACTAGTATTTCTTTCATCTTTATTTTGCTTTTATCCCACTCCCAGATCATTCTACAAATCATTACTAACTCAACCTATATAGTGTTTTTGATTCATTCTTGACTAGTATTTCTTTCATCTTATTTCTCTTGCTTTTTATCCCAATTCCCAGATCATCATTCTACAATCATTACTAACCAACCTATATTGTGTTTTTGATTCATTTTTGACTAGTATTTCTTTCATCTTATTTCTCTTGCTTTTTTATCCCAATTCCCAGATCATCATTCTACAATCATTACTAACTCAACCTATATTGTGTTTTTCATTCATTTTTGACTAGTATTTTCTTCATCTTATTTCTCTTGCTTTTTATCCCAAATCCCAGATCATCATTCTACAATCATTACTAACTCAACCTATATTGTGTTTTTGATTCATTTTTGACTAGTATTTCTTTCATCTTATTTCTCTTGCTTTTTATCCCAATTCCCAGATCATTCCCACAATCATTACTAACTCAACTCAAGTATTGTGTTTTTGATTCATATTTGACTAGTATTTCTTTCATCTTATTTCTCTTCTTGCTTTTTATCCCAATTCCCAGATCATCATTCTACAATCATTACTAACCCAACCTATATTGTGTTTTTGATTCATTTTTGACTATATTTCTTTCATCTTATTTCTCTTGCTTTTTATCCCAATTCCCAGATCATCATTCTACAATCATTACTAACTCAACCTATATTGTGTTTTTCATTCATTTTTGACTAGTATTTCTTTCATCTTATTTCTCTTGCTTTTTATCCCAATTTAGATCACTATTCCCAATCATTACTAACTCAACCTATATTGTGTTTTTGATTCATTTTTGACTAGTATTTCTTTCATCTTATTTCTCTAGCTTTTTATCCCAACTCACAGATCATCATTCTACAATCATTACTAACTCAACCTATATTGTGCTTTTCATTCATTTTTGACTAGTATTTCTTTCATCTTATTTCTCTTGCTTTTTATCCCAATTCCCAGATCATCATTCTACAATCATTACTAACTCAACCTATATTGTGTTTTTCATTCATTTTTGACTAGTATTTCGTTCATCTTATTTCTCTAGCTTTTTATCCCAACTCACAGATCATCATTCTACAATAATTACTAACTCAACCTATATTGTGCTTTTCATTCATTTTTGACTAGTATTTTTTTCCATCTTATTTCTCTCTTGCTTTTTATCCCAAATCCCAGATCATCATTCTATAATCATTACTAACTCAACCTATATTGTGTTTTTGATTCATTTTTGACTAGTATTTCTTTCATCTTATTTCTCTTGCTTTTTATCCCAATTCCCAGATCATCATTCTACAATCATTACTAACTCAACCTATATTGTGTTTTTGATTCATTTTTGACTAGTATTTCTTTCATCTTATTTCTCTTGCTTTTTATCCCAATTCCCAGATCATCATTCTACAATCATTACTAACTCAACCTATATTGTGTTTTTCATTCATTTTTGACTAGTATTTCTTTCATCTTATTTCTCTTGCTTTTTATCCCAATTCCCAGATCATTCTACAATCATTACTAACTCAACCTATATTGTGTTTTTCATTCATTTTTGACTAGTATTTCTTTCATCTTATTTCTCTAGCTTTTTATCCCAACTCACAGATCATCATTCTACAATCATTACTAACTCAACCTATATTGTGTTTTTGATTCATTTTTGACTAGTATTTCTTTCATCTTATTTCTCTAGCTTTTTATCCCAACTCACAGATCATCATTCTACAATCATTACTAACTCAACCTATATTGTGTTTTTCATTCATTTTTGACTAGTATTTCTTTCATCTTATTTCTCTTGCTTTTTATCCCAAATCCCAGATCATCATTCTACAATCATTACTAACCCAACCTATATTGTGTTTTTGATTCATTTTTGACTAGTATTTCTTTCATCTTATTTCTCTTGCTTTTATCCCAATTCCCAGATCATCATTCTACAATCATTACTAACTCAACCTATATTGTGTTTTTGATTCATTTTTGACTAGTATTTCTTTCATCTTATTTCTCTTGCTTTTTATCCCACCCCCAGATCATCATTCTACAATCATTACTAACTCAACCTATATTGTGTTTTTCATTCATTTTTTGACTAGTATTTCTTTTCTATCTTATTTCTCTTGCTTTTTATCCCAATTCCCAGATCATCATTCTACAATCATTACTAACTCAACCTATATTGTGTTTTTGATTCATTTTTGACTAGTATTTCTTTCATCTTATTTCTCTTGCTCTTTATCCCAAATCCCAGATCATCATTCTACAATCATTACTAACTCAACCTATATTGTGTTTTTTTGATCTACTTTTGACTAGTATTTCTTTCATCTTATTTCTCTTGCTTTTATCCCAATTCCCAGATCATTCTACAATCATTACTAACTCAACCTATATTGTGTTTTTCATTCATTTTTGACTAGTATTTCTTTCATCTTATTTCTCTCTAGCTTTTTATCCCAATTCTAGATCATCATTCTACAATCATTACTAACTCAACCTATATTGTGTTTGTCATTCATTTTTGACTAGTATTTCTTTCATCTTATTTGCTTTTTATCCCACTCAGATCATCATTCTACAATCATTACTAACTCAACCTATATTGTGTTTTTGATTCATTTTTGACTAGTATTTCTTTCATCTTATTTCTCTTGCTTTTTATCCCAATTCCTTGCATCATCATTCTACATAATCATTACTAACCAACCTATATTGTGTTTTTCATTCATTTTAACAGTATTTCGTTCATCTTATTTCTCTAGCTTTTTTATCCCAACCTACAGATCATCATTCTACAATAATTACTAACTCAACCTATATTGTGTTTTTCATTCATTTTTGACTAGTATTTCTTTCATCTTATTTCTCTTGCTTTTTATCCCAAATCCCAGATCATCATTCTACAATCATACTAACTTCCAACTTATATTGTGTTTTTGATTCATTTGACTAGTATTTCTTTCATCTTATTTCTCTTGCTTTTTATCCCAATTCCCAGATCATCATTCTACAATCATTACCAACTCAACCTATATTGTGTTTTTGATTCATTTTTGACTAGTATTTCTTTCATCTTATTTCTCTTGCTTTTTATCCCAATTCCCCAGATCAATATTCCTCACAATCATTACTAACTCAACCTATATTGTGTTTTTCATTCATTTTTGACTAGTATTTCTTCTATCTTATTTCTCTTGCTTTTTATCCCAATTCCCAGATCATCATTCTACAATCATTACTAACTCAACCTATATTGTGTTTTTCATTCATTTTTGACTAGTATTTCTTTCATCTTATTTCTCTAGCTTTTTATCCCAACTCACAGATCATCATTCTACAATCATTACTAACTCAACCTATATTGTGCTTTTCATTCATTTTTGACTAGTATTTCTTTCATCTTATTTCTAGCTTTTTATCCCAACTCACAGATCATCATTCTACAATCATTACTAACTCAACCTATATTGTGCTTTTCATTCATTTTTGACTAGTATTTCTTTCATCTATTTCTCTTGCTTTTTATCCCAATTCCCAGATCATCATTCTACAATCATTACTAACTCAACCTATATTGTGTTTTTCATTCATTTTTGACTAGCATTTTCTTCTATCTTATTTCTCTTGCTTTTTATCCCAATTCCCAGATCATCATTCTACAATCATTACTAACTCAACCTATATTGTGTTTTTGATTCATTTTTGACTAGTATTTCTTTTCATCTTATTTCTCTTGTTTTTTATCCCAATTCCCAGATCATCATTCTACAATCATTACTAACTCAACCTATATTGTGTTTTTCATTCATTTTTGACTAGTATTTCTTTCATCTTATTTCTCTTGCTTTTTATCCCAATTCCCAGATCATCATTCTACAATCATTACTAACTCAACCTATATTGTGTTTTTTCATTCATTTTTGACTAGTATTTCTTTCATCTTATTTCTTGCTTTATCCCAATTCCCCAGATCATCATTCTACAATCATTACTAACTCAACCTATATTGTGTTTTTCATTCATTTTTGACCAGTATTTCTTTCATCTTATTTCTCTTGCTTTTTATCCCAATTCCCAGATCATCATTCTACAATCATTACTAACTAACCTATATTGTGTTTTTGATTCATTTTTGACTAGTATTTCTTTCATCTTATTTCTCTTTGCTTTTTATCCCAATTCCCAGATCATCATTCTACAATCATTACTAACTCAACCTATATTGTGTTTTTCATTCATTTTTGACTAGTATTTCTTTCATCTTATTTCTCTTGCTTTTTATCCCAATTCCCAGATCATCATTCTACAATCATTACTAACCAACCTATATTGTGTTTTTGATTCATTTTTGACTAGTATTTCTTTCATCTTATTTCTTGTTTCTTTATCCCAATTCCCAGATCATCATTCTACAATCATTACTAACTCAACCTATATTGTGTTTTTGATTCATTTTTGACTAGTATTTTCATCTATTTCTTGCTTTTTATCCCAATTCCCAGATCATTTTATCTTCTACAATCATTACTAACTCAACCTATTGTGTTTTTCATTCATTTTTGACTAGTATTTCTTTCATCTTATTTCTCTTGCTTTATCCCAATTCCCAGATCATCATTCTACAATCATTACTAACTCAACCTATATTGTGTTTTTCATTCATTTTTGACTAGTATTTTCTTCATCTTATTTCTCTTGCTTTTTATCCCACCTTGATCATCATTCTACAATCATTACTAACTCAACCTATATTGTGTTTGATTCATTTTTAATTAGTATTTCTTTCATCTTATTTCTCTTGCTTTTTATCCCACTCCCAGATCATCATTCTACAATCATTACTAACTCAACCTATATTGTGTTTTTGATTCATTTTTGACTAGTATTTCTTTCATCTTATTTCTCTGCTTTTTATCCCAATTCCCAGATCATCATTCTACAATCATTACTAACTCAACCTATATTGTGTTTTTCATTCATTTTTGACTGTATTTCTTTCATCTTATTTCTCTCTTGCTTTTTATCCCAATTCCTGCAGATCATCATTCCTACAATCATTACTAACTCAACTCTATATTGTGTTTTTGATTCATTTTTGACTAGTATTTCTTTCATCTTATTTCTCTTGCTTTTTATCCCACTCCTTAGATCATCATTCTGGATAATCATTACTAACTCAACCTATATTGTGTTTTTGATTCATTTTTGACTAGTATTTCTTTCATCTTATTTCTCTTGCTTTTTATCCTAATTCCCAGATCATCATTCTACAATCATTACTAACTCAACCTATATTGTGTTTTTGATTCATTTTTGACTAGTATTTCTTTCATCTTATTTCTCTTGCTTTTTATCCCAATTCTAGATCATCATTCTACAATCATACAATCAACTCCATATTGTGTTTTTGATTCATTTTTGACTAGTATTTCTTTCATCTTATTTCTCTTGCTTTTTATCCCACTCCCAGATCATCATTCTACAATCATTACTAACTCAACCTATGACAAGTTTTTGATTCATTTTTGACTAGTATTTCTTCTATCTTATTTCTCTTGCTTTATCCCAATTCCCAGATCATCATTCTACAATCATTACTAACTCAACCTATATTGTGTTTTTGATTCATTTTGACCAGTATTTCTTTCCCATCTTATTTCCTCTTTGCTTTTTATCCCAATTCCCAGATCATCATTCTACAATCATTAATAACTCAACTCATATTGTGTTTTTGACTCATTTTTGACTAGTATTTCTTTCATCTTATTTCTTCTTGCTTTATCCCAATTCCCAGATCATCATTCTACAATCATTACTAACTCAACCCTTATATTGTGTTTTTCATTCATTTTTGACTAGTATTTCTTTCATCTTATTTCTCTTGCTTTTTATCCCAATTCCCAGATCATCATTCTACAATCATTACTAACTCAACCTATATTGTGTTTTAGATTCATTTTTGACTAGTATTTCTTTCATCTTATTTCTCTTGCTTTTTATCCCAATTCCTGATCATCATTCTACAATCATTACTAACTCAACCTATATTGTGTTTTTGATTCATTTTTGACTAGTATTTCTTTCATCTTATTTCTCTTGCTTTTTATCCCAATTCCCAGATCATCATTCTACAATCATTACTAACTCAACCTATATTGTGTTTTTCATTCATTTTGACTAGTATTTCTTTCATCTTATTTCTCTTGCTTTTTATCCCAATTCCCAGATCATCATTCTACAATCATTACTAACTCAACCATATTGTGTTTTTGATTCATTTTTGACTAGTATTTCTTTCATCTTATTTCTCTTGCTTTTTATCCCAATTCCCAGATCTATCATTCTACAATCATTACTAACTCAACCTATATTGTGTTTTTGATTCATTTTTGACTAGTATTTCTTTCATCTTATTTCTCTTGCTTTTTATCCCACTGATCATCATTCTACAATCATTACTAACTCAACCTATATTGTGTTTTGATTCATTTTGGACTAGTATTTCTTTCATCTTATTTCTCTTGCTTTTTATCCCAATTCCCAGATCATCATTCTACAATCATTACTAACTCAACCTATATTGTGTTTTTGATTCATTTTTGACTAGTATTTCTTTCATCTTATTTCTCTTGCTTTTTATCCCAATTCCCAGATCATCATTCTACAATCATTACTAACTCAACCTATATTGTGTTTTTGATTCATTTTTGATCAGTATTTTTTTCATCTTATTTCCTTTGCTTTTTTATCCCAATTCCCAGATCATCATTCTACAATCATTACTAACTCAACCTATGTTAGAGTTGTGTTTTTCATTCATTTTTGACTAGTATTTCTTTCATCTTATTTCTCTTGCTTTTTATCCCAATTCCAGATCATCATTCTACAATCATTACTAACTCAACCTATATTGTGTTTTTGATTCATTTTTGACTAGTATTTCTTTCATCTTATTTCTCTTGCTTTTTATCCCAATTCCCAGATCATCATTCTACAATCATTACTAACTCAACCTATATTGTGTTTTTGATTCATTTTTGACTAGTATTTCTTTCATCTTTATTTCTGTTTTTATCCCAATTCCCAGATCATCATTCTACAATCATTACTAACTCAACCTATATTGTGTTTTTCATTCATTTTTGACTAGTATTTCTTTCATCTTATTTCTCTTGCTTTTATCCCAATTCCCAGATCATCATTCTACAATCATTACTAACTCAACCTATATTGTGTTTTTGATTCATTTCGACTAGTATTTCTTTCATCTTATTTCTCTTGCTTTTTATCCCACCCCAGATCATCATTCTACAATCATTACCAACTCAACCTATATTGTGTTTTTCATTCATTTTTGACTAGTATTTCTTTCTATCTTATTTCTCTTGCTTTTTATCCCAATTCCTAGATCATCATTCTACAATCATTACTAACTCAACCTATATTGTGCTTTTCATTCATTTTTGACTAGTATTTCTTTCATCTTTATTTCTGTTTATCCCAATTCCCAGATCATCATCCTACAATCATTACTAACTCAACCTATATTGTGTTTTATCCATTTTTGACTAGTATTTCTTTCATCTTATTTCTCTTGCTTTTTATCCCAAATCCTAGATCATCATTCTACAATCATTACTAACTCAACCTATATTGTGCTTTTCATTCATTTTTGATTAGTATTTCTTTCATCTTATTTCTCTTGCTTTTTATCCCAATTCCCAGATCATCATTCTACAATCATTACTAACTCAACCTATATTGTGTTTTTCATTCATTTTTGACTAGTATTTCTTTCATCTTATTTGCTTTTTATCCCAATTCCCAGATCATCATTCTTTCACAATCATTACTAACTCAACCTATATTGTGTTTTTCATTCATTTTTGACTAGTATTTCTTTCATCTTATTTTCTTGCTTTTTATCCCAATTCCCAGATCATCATTCTACAATCATTACTAACTCAACCTATATTGTGTTTTTCATTCATTTTTGACTAGTATTTCTTTCATCTTATTTCTCTTGCTTTTTATCCCAATTCCCAGATCATCATTCTACAATCATTACTAACTCAACCTATATTGTGTTTTTCATTCATTTTTGACTAGTATTTCTTTCATCTTATTTCTCTTGCTTTTTATCCCAATTCCCAGATCATCATTCACAATCATTACTAACTCAACCTATATTGTGTTTTGATTCATTTTTGACTAGTATTTCTTTCATCTTATTTCTCTTGCTTTTTATCCCAATTCCCAGATCATCATTCTACAATCATTACTAACTCAACCTATATTGTGTTTTTCATTCATTTTTTAATTAGTATTTCTTTCATCTTATTTCTCTTTGCTTTTTATCCCCACTCCTAGATCATCATTCTACAATCATTACTAACTCAACCTATATTGTGCTTTTCATTCATTTTTGACTAGTATTTCTTTCATCTTATTTCTCTTGCTTTTTATCCCAATCTTCAGATCATCATCCTACAATCATTACTAACTCAACCTATATTGTGTTTTTGATTCATTTTGACTAGTATTTCTTTCATCTTATTTCTCTCTTGCTTTTTATCCCAATTCCCAGATCATCATTCTACAATCATTACTAACTCAACCTATATTGTGTTTTTCATTCATTTTTGATTAGTATTTCTTTCATCTTATTTCTCTTGCTTTTTTATCCCAATTCCCAGATCATCATTCTACAATCATTACTAACTCAACCTATATTGTAGTTTTTCATTCATTTTTGACTAGTATTTCTTCATCTTATTTCTCTTGCTTTTTATCCAATTCCCAGATCATCATTCTACAATCATTACTAACTCAACCTATATTGTGTTTTTGATTCATTTTTTAATTAGTATTTCTTTCATCTTATTTCTCTTGCTTTTTATCCCAAGTCCCAGATCATCATTCTACAATCATTACTAACTCAACCTATATTGTGTTTTTCATTCATTTTTGACTAGTATTTCTTTCATCTTATTTCTCTTGTTTTCTAACCCAACTTCAAGATCATCATTCTACAGGCATTACTAAGCTCAACCTACCAATCAAAGATCTGTACCTTGATTAGAATTTTTTGAAAGTGAAATAAAAATTTAAAGAATTTCTGATAAAGCTAAATAAATACCAAAATGTGTAAAATTTATATTTTCTTACTTATTCATTATTTACTCTTTATGTCCAAATATTAAAAATGTTGAATTTGTTTTGTGTACTTTCTTTATTTGTTTTTATCATTTTATTTTTCCTAATTGATAGAATCTTACGCACCTGGAAATGCAGTAGTTTTATCTTCAAACATTCCTTTTTTTCACATAATACAACATTGTTTTATATTAAACATCTAAATCCCTGTTATCATAACTTACTCATTATTTTTTGTTTTTATTCTTGAATGTCTCTTTCTTATCAAAAGTGTTCATTTAAAATCTGTTTCCTTAAAGATAACTATTTTCCACAATTCCTATAAATGACTATATCATTTGAAACCCTTGCTTTTTGTTTTCTTCCCTTGTCCAAACACTGTGATGCCTGTGTTTCAGCATGTTTCACTATCTTAATTTATAGAGACATCTATATTTGAAAAGGCATCTTCACTTTGAGCATCTCATTCTTACCTTATATCTCTTATAGTTTTTAACATTTTGCTTATGCTAATTGAATAAATTAAATAGGTTTTGGCTTAATTAGTATTTATTTCTGAGATGAGTAACTTTCAATAATCTTGGAATTATTTTGAACTTTTGTTCTCATCTTGGTTGATATAGGTGTTATAATAGACACAACATTTCAACCAAGTACCCTTTTGGTCATCATCAGGTGTCCATAGATTGGCTGATGTGGAATTTTTTTTTTTTTTTTTTAATCATTTCACCCCAAGCAAGGTGGAAACACCACTGATGTGCAGGGGGCTACATAAATGTAAAAAGACTAATTAGAAAAGAGTGAGGAGTACAAACTAGTTAGAAGGGAACAATAGAAAGCTGAGAAAGCAGGTGCGATGACAGATACATAGGTGGAGAGAAAGGGAAGGTTATACGGGGATGGGGAGAGAGCTAGAGTCCAGCGGTTAGTAGATGAGTATTGACTTTGCATTTAAATTTCTGGAGGTTGTAGCCGTCAGGAAAGCAAGAATATGGGAGCAAGTTCCACAGGCGAGAAGTGCGAGAGAAGAAGCTGCAGGAGTAGAATTGTCGTCTGCTTTTGGCTAACCTGACTGTGAATGGGTGGGACCCAGTTGCCAGTCTGGTTGCATGAGTAAACACCTGTTGAGGAGGCATCAGTGACTTAAGTTCATCTGAGCAGAAGCCATGAAAGTATTCATAGAACAGACAAAGGGAGGGCACATTTCGACGATGGGGAAGTGGCTGCAGTCGAGCTGCCAGATCAGTACCTATCACAATACAGACTCTCCTTTGGAACCTGTCGAGAACACTGAGGAGAACGGCAGGGGCGCCTGACCATAAATGGCAGCAGTACTCCATGCACGGATGGATGGTTATCTCATTGATTATTGTGAAATATCTTGTGAAATCAATTATTTTTCTTTCATGTTGGAATTTAGTTTGTCACTACCAAGTCCAAGGATCGAACTCATGAGGGGGCTGAGTTTATTGCCTGGTATCTGAAGCATCCCCAAAATAGAAAGTGCCAAGGGAGTTTGGGCATTTTTCTATGGTAGTGCCAAGAAACCCACCTTAAATGGGTCTTGTTTCACTGCTAGTTGTAGGGTGGGGATGCTGGTAAATAACTATAAATCCATTTGCCATTGGCTGGGATTTATATTCTTTTATTTAAGCTTGAGCCACAAGGAGCTCTCTTCCAAGGCAGTACGTCTCTCTTGGGAGTTTAGCTGGGGAGTTATTGCCTGATGCCTGAGGTGTTCCCAAAAGGGGAAGTGCTGAAGGGGTTGAGAATTTTTTCACTGTATTGCCGAGAAACCCACTTTAGATGATACTGACACATGTATAACCAACTACTCTATCCACTACACCACTGTCCTGAAAATATTCCACATCAGCCAATCTATGGACGCCTGATGATGACCAGAGGGTACTTGGTTGAAACGTATCTATTATAACACCTATATCAACCAAGATGAGAACAAAAGTTCGAAATAATTCTAAGAGTTTTGGCTTAAGTTAGCAATTATTCTATTATTAATTTATTTATTTTTTCCTGCAATATAAGGCTCAAGAACAACTCAAGGTAGTGAGTGATGTACATGATATGAATGTAAGTAGAGGAAGTATGAAGTGAAGATTATAAGGATATAGAGGATATAATGTTTGATGAGGTTATGATTGTAGCCTTTAGAGAGGACAATCCACGCAGGAGTTTCTTTCACGAAGTAACAATTCTTGGGAAGAAGTTGAGTTGAAGGAAAGGCAATTAGAGTGATTTGGCCCTGTGGTCAAAGCATGAGTTCTATAGCTTTGGTTGGCAACCACTCTACCCCAGAAAGTAATGGCATCCTACTGTGAGAAAATCTTCTGCCCAGTTAGTCATGTCTCTTTCTAGACATGATCACCCAAGTGTGTATCATGTATGGCACTTAACTGGCTGACTGAAATGGGATGGAGAAAATAATAAACTTACTCAGTTGGTGAATTAAAGAGTGAGTCACGTGTATTATCTGCACCATGTGCATCCAATGAATAGAGTGCTAATTTTAGCACCCTATCTTAGCCTGAAATAAAAGAGATCTAGACTCTTGGGATTCACAGCATGCATGCTCCCAGTTTTTTTCTTTTTACTCATAGCCAAAAACTCAAAAGTATTTCTATGACTGATAGAGATATTAATGTATGTGTTTAGCTGTTAAGTAGTTTTAAATAGCTCAAATCTATATTTACTACCCAACACAATTATTGAACTGATAACCTTCAGCAAATGTAAACTTGTGGTTCAATAAGTTGACCTGTTCCACCTACAGTTGAAATGGGTTCTGCCTATTGAGTTCTATATAAACCTATGGTTTTTCCACTGGGGTGGGGGCAGATTAATCTATTTGCTTTTGGCTGAGATTTATATTTTGATTTTAAACCAAGCCCCCAGAAGCTTTCCCCTGGGCAGTACCTTCTCTCAAGAGGGGGCTGAGTTTATTGCCTGGTATCTGAAGCATCCCCAAAATAGAAAGTGCCAAGGGAGTTTGGGCATTTTTCTATGGTAGTGCCAAGAAACCCACCTTAAATGGGTCTTGTTTCACTGCTAGTTGTAGGGTGGGGATGCTGGTAAATCCATTTGCCATTGGCTGGGATTTATATTCTTTTATTTAAGCTTGAACCACAAGGAGCTCTCTTCCAAGGCAGTACGTCTCTCTTGGGAGTTTAGCTGGGGAGTTATTGCCTGATGCCTGAGGTGTTCCCAAAAGGGGAAGTGCTGAAGGGGTTGAGAATTTTTTCACTGTATTGCTGAGAAACCCACTTTAAACTAGCCTTGTGTTACATCTGGTTGTAGGGTGTGCATGCCAGTAAATACCTATAAATTTATTTGCCTGGAGAAGTTAGATCAGATTAAATTAATTCTAGCAAAATGGTTTAATATCTGCTACAACAGCGTTACTCTATTCTTAATCTAATCTGAATCTTGTAAAGTTAATGTTGGTAGGAAAATATTAACAATACTACAGTTCAAGGAATGATATCCCAAAAGTAAAAATTCTTTTGTAGTACTGTAATTATTGCTTATATAATGATAAATCAATATCCTATCAAATTTAAATCCTTCTCTGTATCTCATATCAGTCAGTTAAGTGCCATACATAATACACGCTTGGGTGATCATGTCTAGAAAGAGACGTGACTGACAGAATATTTTCCTGCAGTAGGTTGTCATGTGGTAGATTGGTTGCCAACCAAGGCTATAGAACTTAATCTCTCTTGCTAGTTAACCCAGAGCTGGAGGGAGAAGTGACAGATTTATACCTTAAGGGTAGTTGCATACATGTGAATACAACGAATTTGACTAGAATTTGAACTCGGCTCTCTGATTTCTCATTCTTCACCACAATGGACATCCTTAAATCTTTTTATCCTGTAATATAAGGCTCAAGAACAACTCAAGGTTGTGAGTGATGTGCATGATATGAATGTAAGAGGAGGAAATATGAAGTGAAGATTATAAGGATACATTGGCAAAATCAATAAGTCTATAGCCTAATGATGAAAAAACTAATTAGCATAAAGTTATTTAGTTTCAACATGATATGCTTTGTTAATGCACACAATTCAGTTAGGTTTGACATATGTATCCACCTCTTCCATGGACCAGGCTTGCCTCCCAGAGAGTAAAACACTACGCCTCCTTGGTCTCACACTTTCAGCGGACCTCAAATGGAATGACTATATCGAATCCATTGCTAAATCCGCTGCTGCCATATCTGGTTGGGTGCCCCTGCTATTCTCCTTGGGCTTCTCGACAAGGTACAGTGGAGAGTCTGTAATGTGATCGATACTGTCTTGGCAGACCGCCTGCAGTCTCTCTCTCACTGGTGCGACGTGGCTTCCCTATGTCTCTTCTATAAATACTTTCACGGCTTCTGCTCCGATGAACTTAGATCACTTGTGCCCCCTAGATACGAATTTGCACGAGATACTAGATTAGCAACTAGATCCCACTCTTTTACAGTGAAACCAATAAAATGCAACCGCAACTTCTACTCCAACAGTTTCTTTTCTCGCACTTCACGACTGTGGAATTCCCTTTCACAAGATTGCTTCCCTGATGGCTACAATCTCCAGGAGTTTAAATGTAAGGTCAATAGACACCTCCTAACACACTAACTCGCTCCCATTCTTTCAAACACTCTTCCTATCTGCCCAACCCTCATCCTCGGTATCCTTACCCATCTATCACCTTCCTTCTGACATTCCCTATATCTAACCAATCCTTCTCTTTACCTTCCCCTATGTAGCCCCATGCGCAATAGTGGCAGTGGAATGCCCTGCTTGGGGTGAAATGACTAAAAAAAAAAGCTATGGGTGAATTAGTAATACTTGTATCCATAAATCATTATTATCTCAAAAAATAATTCTTACACTCTAAAAATATTTTCTGGCTTTAAATAACCTACAAAGAAACCATAGAAAATGAATGTATTAATCAAATTACTACATTTGTCAGTATCAAGAAATATTGATTGTTTTATCTTTTTAGTCATGTTCATAATATAAATACAGTGTTAAATTGATTTCTGAATTTTTAATGAGTTATCTGTACTTTGTTTTTATTTACAAATGTCAAGTTTGAAACTGTGTTCATATCATTGTACTATGATGAATAGGAAAAAGGACATCAGTTGTATACAGTTATCAATAGCATAAGTACAGTTCCAAATCTGATATTTTTAACTAAAAACAGACTCTTTAAGAAATCAGTGTTTGATTTGACAGTGTATTTATGTTATAAACAGAACCCTTCACTTCTGAAATAATAAGCAATCAATTTTACTTAATTATGGCAAATGCTGTCAGTTGAAAAATGTCCGTTGAATGAAAGCCTCGAAAAAAGTTTAAATTTAAGATCCAGATATCCCATGACTCATTAGGGTTGTAGGAGCATCATACGTATTGCCAACTCAGTAAAAGTGGTGTTTCTTTGGGCACGACAGATTGATGCAGCCCAACCCTCACCAGACTGTTTTGAATTCAGAGTTTTCCTTCTCCTAGACCAATTACCACCCAAGTCTATAGAACCCAATTTGTCATGCCATTTTACCCATAATTTTATTTTTGGTGGGCATATGCACTATGCGTCTTCAAAAATGTGAAGTAATGGATTTAACTGTTTTCTTTTGATTTTTCAACATATTTGTTTTGTGTGTGTTCACTTGGTAAAGTAGTAATTCTTTTAAGAAAAGTGAGGTTATGTGCGTCGTGGTGCAGTGAATATTGGCTCAGAATGAGAAATCAGGAAGCTGAGTTCGAATTCCAGTTAAATTCCTTGCATTCACTTATGTGCAAATACCCTGGGGAAAGTTATTAATCCGTCTCTTTCCTCCAGTTATGGGTTAAATAATAGGACAGATTGGGTTCTATAGCCTTGGCCGGCAACCAGTTTACCGCAGAAAGCAATGGCAACCTACTGCGGGATAATCTTCTACCCAGTCAGTCAAGTCTCTTTCGAGACATGATCGCCCAAGCGTGTATCACGTATGGCACTTAACTGACTGACCTATGTTTAATAGACTATGCAAAGGTGTTTGACAAAGTATGCTATAAGGAATTGATAAAAATACTCAGCAACCTCAAGATATTTGGGAAAGACATTAGAGTAATCAAGAACCTCTGTTGACGGTAAATTGCCTGTATATAGACAGGAAAAAAATCCAGCAGATATACAAAGATAGAAAGGGGCATAAGACATGGATGTGTCTTTTCACGAGATTTATTTAACTTGTACAGCAAGTCTATTCTGATTACCCTAGAAGTTATGCCAGGATTTGTCATTGACAACCACAATCTGAACAACATAAAATACTTAGATGATACAGTGCTGAAAGAAAACTACAAGATCACCCAAGTGTGTATCACGTATGGCACTTAACTGACTGACTAAATATAATAGTTGGAATCATGATTAAAGCTTCTACTGGGCATAAAGTAGGGGATCGTTTTTCTATTGTTATGAAGTAATAAACTGAGCCCCACTAATTAATACTTATTAATATAATACTTCTCTTCCCCTCTAGCTAAGAATCAAATAACATGACAGATTGGGTTCTATAGCCTTGGTCGGCAACCAGTCTACCGCAGAAAGCAATGGCAACCTACTGCGGGATAATCTTCTGCCCAGTCAGTCATGTCTCTTTCAAGACATGATCGCCCAAGCGTGTATCACGTATGGCACTTAATTGACTGATCGAATCTAATGGTTGGAAACATTATTAAGGGTTATGTGGGCATAAAGTGGGGGATCAGTTTTCTATTGTTATGAAGTAGTAAACTGATCCCCCATTAATTACTACTTAATAATATAATACATCTCTTCTCCCTCTAGCTACGAATCAAATAACAGGACAGATTGGGTTCTATAACCTTGGTCGGTAACAAGTCTACTGCAGAAAGCAATGGCAACCTACTGACGGGAGAATCTTCTGCCCAGTCAGTCATGCCTCTTTCAAGACATGATCGCCCAAGCGTGTATCACGTATGGCACTTAACAGACTGACTGAGGTTAAGAAGAAACTGTAATGTAGATTTATATTTTGATAAATGCAATACTCATCTAAAGAGAAAGTAATTTACAACAAACATAAGAATATTATCCACAAAAATATTATCCAAAAAAAATAGACAGAAATAGATACATAATACAAAGTCTATAAATGTTTTCTTTTGATTTTTCAACATATTTGTTTTTGTGTATGTTCACTTGCTAAAGTAGTAATTCTTTTAGGAAAAGTGAGATTAAGAAAAAAATGTACATTTATATTTTGATAAGATTCAACAGAGAATTTTTCTTCTGAGTAAATTAATTTCTCTTTAGATGAGCGTTGCATTTTTTAGGTCAAAATTGTGGTTACATTTATTTCTGTATATGACTAGTGCATTTGATAAATTGTTATGTATAAGGTTTCTTTTGTGTTCATAGGTAGATTCTTTTTTAATTTCTGCATGTTTCCTCAGTCTATTGTGAGGAACAGTTTTGATAATTTATTTTATATATATCTGCTTCTGGATTATTATTGTTATGAGTGTTTTTAGTTCTGATCATATTCACAATGGTTTTGGAAGTGGTTGTGACTATTTGGATGTTGCTTAGATGGGATAAGTCATTTTAGATAGTGGAATTTATGGAGTTGGTATTATGTATCTATTTCTGTCTAGTTTTTTGTAGTGGATAATATTCTTATGTTTGATGTGGTTGTATATTTTATAATGAAATGTGACACTCTCAAAAAGTGTTATTATCAATATTCTTTAGTAAAGGTCATTAAGAACAAAGAAAAGAGTGCTGAATTATATCAGTTTTCATATATGACACTGAAGGCTGGAAAATTTCCTCACAGATGACAAGAAGCTATGAGATGTTGTTCTACAGAAGGCTGCTGAGAATATCATGAATAGAAAGCAACAAGAAAGTTTGAAGAAAAATGGGAACAAAAACAACACTTGTACTTAAAAAAAAGACAGCTGAAATTTCTGAGGCATGTAATGAGGAAAAAAGATTTGGAGAATTTGACACTCACAGGATATATTGAAAGCAAAAAGGTCAGAGGGAAAGAGTGAGAAATCTACTTGTGATGGCAAAATAGTGAATGGAAGGAACAGTAAAGAGACAAATATTGCTTAGAGCTACAAAGGATAGGAAGTTGTGGAGAACCATGATTTTGACATCTTGAATGGACATGGCACATGCAAAAAATATGAAGATGAAAACCAGCCAAAAGCTCAGACGCTTTACAAGAACAATTAATACAAACGATTATCAACACCAACTCTTTGAAACTAATCCGTCAACAAGAAAAACTTAAAACAAAAATGTAAGACATAATTTGTCTGTTGTCTTCCATCAAAACTTACTTGAATAAATATAGTGACAAATGTGAAAATCAAATCTTACCTTGGAAAATAATCCATTGTCTTTGTGTTGTCAACAAGAAAATCAGAATCTAGGTTAAGTCAACCTCAGTAGGTCTTAAAATTTTGCAGTTGTTTGCGCTTCCTTAGCAGTTTTGACCAAACACAACCTTTCTTACCTCCAACAAAAGAATGCTACTTTGGAGCAACACCTTTGTGGGTGAAGACATAGCTGTATTTTGCAATGTGAATTTTTTTTTACCCTTCCGATTTACAGCCAACAGCATTTTCTGATGTTGATCATTTAACTTTTGACTTTTGACCCTTGGGCTTATAATTTTTGATATTTGAACCTTCCTATTTCAATTTAGCTCAGTAAGCATTTGCTGCCTCAGAACCACCAGTTTAAATTTACACTATAGACCAAAAGTTTAAAATCAACCTCTGGATTTAATAACTAATAATTTTCATGCTTTCTTTGCTTTAATAGATTCTAACTAAGCTAGGAAGCAGAAACTATTTAACCCATTAGTACATGGTGTTGAATTTGGGGAGGGGCAGGAGAGATGATCTAAAATTTAAAATCCGACAGTCCTAATTTTGCTGTTAACCAACAAAGTAGGTTGGGTAAAAAGAGCTAAAAACAATAAACAAATGTAGTAATGGGCTAACTTTTATTACTATTATGAAATATATAATTAAACTCTTCAAAGAGAAAAAATCCCTCTGGTCAAAGTGAGTGTTAAAAAATGTGGCCAACTTTCAATTTTTAGGTGATTTTGGGAAATCTAGAGGGTGGCCTCAAACTTTTGACCTGTAGTTTACATAATGCATATTATCTATACTCATGTATAAACTCACTTCATTTATAGCGTGATCAGTGAATATTCTGGCATGAATTTTAACCCCTCCTGAATAAATTATTTATGAGTTTATAGTGCAACCAGTTGCTGAAAATGCATGATGTTTAACCACTTCAAAAAACATTACCTGTATATCATATGAAACAAAAAAGGTTCATTAAAACTCAGTAAAATCTATACTTCAGTATTTTTTTTTAATCATATCACCCCGAGCAAGGCAGTAACGCCGCCGATGTGTAGGGGGCCACATAAAAGTGAAAAAATTGGAAAAAAGAAAGCCGGAAAACACATCCAAAGCAGGAAACAAGGGATGAGTCTCTTCACCTGTTCAATAGACGTGGGTGGAGTGTGAACCAGGCGATAGTTTAGTCTATCTACTCCAATTATATGATAGTTGTGCTTTTTCTTAATTTTTCCTGGCAAACACAGACATGTTGACTATTTTTTTTAAACAGTTAGATCTTTGTGTTACTGCTTTACTAGCAGTATAGCCCGGCGTTGCTCGGGTGTAATGAAAGCTTTAAAACTAATCCATGGTCCTGGAGCTCAGACTCTTTGGACGTTGGCACGAAAGACTAAAAAGCAATAGTTGTTGCCAGTTAAAGAGAAACTGTAGACTGAAAGAAAAATGAATGGATGTAAGTTTCCTGGCATCGATATCAAATTTTCTGCACTATTGTAAGAACTGCAACCTTGAAACTTCTGAATATCGTTTCTTATGTCTTTGTCTATGAGCTTATCAAATTTGATTAAAATCGGACCACTCCTTCTATAACCCGATTTTTTCGATTATTGATTTTCGATATTTATTGGGGGTACCTTGACACAAAACCTACCTAAGAACACTCGCAGATGCTTATAACTTTACAACTGTGTAAATTTTCAAGAAAATCGGTTCAGCCATTTCGGAGTCTATAGGTAATAGACACACACACACACACACACACACACACACACACACACACACACACACACACACAGAGTTCCATTTATAAATAAGTTTAGATTTAGATAACATGATAAAATATTTGTCTGTAGTTAACATACTTTTATACTTTGAGCCAGGTACTGACCCAATTTAATTCTGTTGATATTAATGTAACAAGAGGAAAATAGTAAACACAGAGAAATTTGACTGTAGATCAATTTACTTATTTGAATGACTAAATAATTAGTATTCAATCCAAAGAAAACCTTTCACCGCCAGACATCAGTGTCTTACCCTGTGTTTTCACCACCTTGCAAAATAACCTTCTTATCTGTTGGTGCACCATATTTTTGTGGTTATTGTCATCATCATCTTTTGACATAAAATCAAAGCCAGATGTGACTCAGTCCTGACTATCTGCTGTTATTTGCAGAATGAAAGTATGTCTGTCGCATCGTCTCCTTCATCAACCTCATCAAATTTTGTTGAGCTTTCTGTGAGTGAACTCAATCGTATGAACATTGCATTTCAAGATCAGAATCCTGACCACTACATCTGCCTATCACTGGGAGAAGCCACCAAAACAGGTGACAGATGGACAGAGGACAGAGTAAGAAATTGGTCCCAACAATACCACATGTGAAGATGAATGCCGCAGTACCAAAATATTCCTTGTAAATACTTTCACTCTATGCTTAAACAAGAGGGATTTTACAAAATATCAGGATATATACTGTATTAGTCTGTATTATTTAGCGATGTGGTGACATTCCTGTGAGATTCTAAATTGGAAAACTGTTGGTTCACATCCTGTGATATAATTCTTATTTATCTTTGGTAATATATTACAAAAATGGTTTTGTGGTATGGATTATCTCTCCTTATACATATTTAGTATTTAAGAGTCCAGTCAAACACACTCATAAGTTGAATAAATTGTTGTTGGTTGGTTGTTTTGTTTTGATGGCAAATCAACCTCAGCAGGTCATTTATTGCCAACTAAATTTTTATTTATTTATTGCTGGTAATACCTTTTTCTTTCAACAATTTATTGTTTTTTTTTTATATAAGTTTTTGCATCTAGTAATACCTTTTTCTTTTCAACTATCAAGATTCATTGGGATTTGTTTTTAAGAGCAGGATCCCCAAGTCCTACCCTTGTTATTTAACCCATAACTGGAGGGAAGGGACGGATTAATACCTTTCCCAAGGGTACCAGTGCTTAAGTGAATGCAGGGTATTCAACTGGAATTTGAACTCAGCTCACCGGTTTCTCTTTCCGAGCCGATATCCACTGCACCACGACGCACATCCGTCACTAAATGCTTACAGCACCTGGTATTCCCATCTAAGCACCTGGTATTCACCCATCTAAGTACTGACCAGGCTCAACATTGCTTAACTTCAGTGATCGAGCAAGAACCAGTGTATTCAACGTGATAGGCTGTAAGCCGAATAAATTGTAGTGAGAAAATGAACTCAGGTATAACTTATCTGAAGGTATATTTAAATTAGAATGGAATGTGTCTGACTTGATTTATTTAAATACAGAATACATATAATGAGAGATAATTTATACTACAAGTATATAAAGTCTTGTAAAATGTTATTCCTAATAAAATTACTGGGTTACTTCACAGAGAATTATGTTCACATTTTTTTCTAACTTAATGATTTTAAATTTCAAAGTAATATGAATGTATAGTTTATATGTTTATTATAAGTTTAATGGGAAGCTGAGTTTGAATTCCAGTTGAATTCTTTGCATTCACTTATGTATAAATACCCTTGGGAAAGGTCTTAATCCATCTCTTCTCTCCAGTTATGGGTTAAATAATAGGACAGATTGGGTTCTATAGCCTTGGTCGGCAACCAGTCTACCACAGAAAGCAATGGCAACCTACTGCGGGAGAATCTTCTGCCCAGTCAGTCATGTCTCTTTCAAGACATGATCATCCAAAGCGTGTATCATGTATGACACTTAACTGACTGACTGTCTAGTATCCAGTCTCTGAAGTCTTGACTATCTAAGGCACTTAACTGACTGAATATAATATTTGAAAACATGATTAAGGCTTCTACTGGGCATAAAGTGGGAGATCAGTTTTATATTGTTATGAAGTGATAAACTGATCCCCCACTAATTACTACTTAATAATATATTGCATCTCTTCCCCCTCTAGCTATGAGTGAAACAACAGGACAGATTGGGTTCTATAGCCTTGGCTGGTTACCAGTCTACCGCAGAAAACAATGGCAACCTACTGCAGGATAATCTTCTGCCCATTCAGTCATGTCTCTTTTGAGACATGATCACCAAAAGCATGTATCAGGTATGTCACTTAACTGACTGATGAGTTTGTTATAAGTTTATTATAGTCAATTATAGAAGCTACAATAAAGATCAAATATATTATTTATATGAAGAGACTGCATTGTATAAATAGAGTTGAGGCTTTATGGCACACCAAAAGGATAGTTGACAGATTTGAAGTTTTGGTAAAGAAAATTTCACTGAGATGAATATAAAAATATGAATTTAGTTGTGATAAAGACATTTTTTTATGTCTCAGTTCCAATATATTTTTTTAATCACTTCCTCTCAAGTAAGGCAATAATGTGATTAGGATGCAAGAGGTTACTGAACATGAAAGAAAAGGAGAAGATTTTAGTGAGAAAGGGGACAATTAAAGAACAGATTTCATGAAGACAGAAGATAGTGATTGACATTGCACTTATAGTTGGCAGGTAAGCAAGAAATTGAAAGAGTTCTACAGGTGAGAAGTGCAAGAAAAGAAATTATTAAAACAGAACTTACAGTTACATCTAGCTGTTTCAACAGTAAAATAATGAGACCTATTTGCCAATCTAGTCAGTCAGTTAAGTTGCCAGATGTAATACACGCTTGGGTGATCATGTTTCTTTCAAGACATGACTGACTAGACAGAAGATTTTCCTGCAGTAGGTTGCCATTACTTTCTGCAGTAGAATGCCTGCCAGCCAAGGCTATAGAGCACAATCTGTCCTGCTATTTAGCTGGAGAGTGAAGAGATGGATTAATACTTTACCTAAGGGTAATTGCATATAAGTGAATGCAACAAATTCAACTGGAATTTGAACTTGGCTCTCTGATTTCTCATTCTGAGCCAATATCTATTGCACCACTGCACACATCCACACTTATGCAAAGTTAAATTAATTTTTTTTAATCATTTTATCCTCAAGCAATGTGGCACTGCCACTAGTGTGCAGGAGGTTACAATGAGAGAAAGGACTGGGTACAAGGGGTATTGAAGAAAGGATAAAAAATGTATGGGATTCAAGAAGATAGAAGATAGCAAATGATGTTGCATTTAAATTTTTGGAGATTGTATCTGTCAGGGAAACAAGTAAATGGAAAGGAATTCCACAGGTGAGAAGTGTGAGAAAAGAATCTGTTGGAGTAGAAGTAGCAGTTGCATTTAACTATTTCAACAGTAAAAGGGTGGGACCTGGATACCAATCTAGAACCATGTTTAAATTCACATGGAGAGGCCACCAGAGAAAATATTTGTAGAAAAGACAGAGGGAAACCACATCATATTGGTGAGAAAGCGATTGAAGTCAAGATGCCAAGTCAGGACAAATTACATTGCAGATCCTTCTTTGGATTTTGTTGAAAACCTCAAGGTGAATAGCAGGAACACCTGACCAGATATGGCAACAGTATTCAATGCACAAACAAATGATAGATATATCAGGTTGCAAAGAAAGTTCTTTCATTTTTAACCTTTAAATTCAGATGCACATATCTCAGCTCAAACAAAAATTTATTAATAGGAATAAGCACCATCAGAATCAACACACTTTTGCCAACGCAAAACAAGTGTATTTATTCCAGTAACGTAAAAAATCTTGTGTTCTGGTGGCGATGAAGTCACTGAAGGCGTTTTTGATATCGCTCATGTTTTTGAAGCATTTCTCATGCAAGAAGTTGTTGAGATGCTTGAAAAAAATGGTAGTCGATAGGCAAGAGGTCTGGTGAGTATGGCGGATGAGGCAGAGTTTTGTAGCCCAGTTCATTCAATATCTGCAGGGTCATTTTAGGAATGTGCAGTTGGGGATTGTGATGGAAAACAATTAGGCCATTTCTGTTGACTAATACTAGCTGTTGTTATCGAAGTTTCTGATACATTTCATGTATTTGTTGACAGTACTTCTCCCCCGTAATGGTTTCATCTGGATTCAAAAAGCTGCAATGGATGAGACCAGTGGCAGACCACCAAACAGCCAGCATGACCTTGTTTTAGTGCAACTGTGGCTTTGGGAAGTGCCGTGAAGCTTTGTCGGCATCTAACCACTGAGCTGAGCATCGCCCATTGTTGTAAAGAACCCACTTTTCATCACAAGTCACAATCTGGTCGAGAAACAGGTCATTCTTGTTGTATAAAAGAAGGGAAGATGACACTTCATAACAGTGTTTCTTTTGTTTGTCGTTCAATTCGTGAGGCATCCATTTATCAAGTTTTTTGTTTTTTCAATCTTGCTCAAGTGGTTGGAAATCATTGTATATGTTATGTCTAATTCAGAAGCAAACTCTCGAACAGCTGTGCATGGATTGGCTTTAACTAAGGCTCTTAATTGATCTTTGTCAACATCTGATGGCCAACCACTGCACTCATCATCTTCAAGACTCTCATCACCACCACAAAATTTCTTAAACCACCATTGTGTTGTGCATTCAGTAGTGGTTCCTGGGCCAAATACTTTGTTGATATTGCGAGCTGTTTCAGCAAATTTTCGGCCTAGTTTGAATTGAAATAAGAAAATTGTGCAAATTTGCTTTTTGTCCATGTTGTATTCAACGCTCTGAAAAAAAAACATAAATGTTTTAAAACAATTATAATCAAAACGATTAGATAGAGCAAAAACACTCTTTAAAATGATATATAAAGTAAAAGTAACACAACGAAAACTTATTTGAAAATACATCATTTAACATCAAAATTAAAAATTCCCCAAGAACTTTCTTGACAACCTAATGTGCAAGTCTGATTCAGACAAGAAAAACTTCTGTACCAACACAGTCCAAATATGAAATATAACAATTATATTTTGGAATATAGTTTGATTTCTTTAAGAAATTGTATGATATTATATGGATTAATGTCATGAAATAATTCTTTCATGTTGACTGATGTATTGCTTGTAATTTTACTACAAATAAGTATTGTTAGTCATTTTACTATTGTTAGTAATTTTTCTTATATAAAAATGTATTGCTGGTATTTATACTATAAATATGCATTTTTATACTTTCATAGGGTTTGATTTTGTTTGGGGTTTCACTATTTGTCAATAGCTGGGACCCCAATAAGAGCTACCTGCCCAGATCAGGGTGGACCTGGGAACAACAGCAAATAAGGGGTGGTTTCATACTCCTCACAACCTCCAATCTCCCAATCAGATGCCTTGCTGCTAGATGTACTGTATTGTTTGAAATTTGAGCTCACATATTTTTTGCAGTCCCTATCTTATTTCTCATCAACAAGATGCATAACATCCAAAAATGGGATAGTGAAAGGGTCCTCCCAAAAACTAAGCAAAGTATTAAAAAACAAAATTTTATTAGAAACAAAAAAAAAGAGTAGTGAACTGCAATGTAATATCAGTCCTCCTATATAGCAGTGAATGCTGGAAAATATCTTTACCAATGGAGAAGAGATTTCAAGAAACAGAAATGTGGTTCTACAGAAGGATGCTGAGAATACCATGGGTTGAACATGTGATCAATGACAATGTTTTTAGAGAAAATTGGAAGCAAAAATGATACTTATGCTTAGTATCAGGAAGAGACAGTGGAAATTTTTAGGATACAATAATAAGAAAAGTGGGCTTGGAAAATTTGACACTCACAGGATAGGTTGAAGGCAAAAGGGACAGAAAAACTTACCTAACAAGCTTGAGTAAATGGATAGTGGAACAAGATTTAGGATAGAGGCAAGAAAAAAATAAAATTTATCCATGATTGCCAATGTCCTGAAGGAACATGGCACATAAAAGACCAAGAAGAATCTTATGAAAGTGAAGTTGCTGACCTGTTTTAATGACCAGCAATAAAATGATATTTGCTTGGAAGATAGGATTTTAGTCTTGATCACTTGTTGTCAAGAAGTGACTGCGGGCCTTGTTTTGCTTGAGGTCAACTCTGTTGTCTTAGTTGCTAAGACCTGTAATCCTAGTGTTGATCTCACAGGATATGTTTCAAATCACCTGCCTTTCTATATTCTGTTATTACTAAGTTTACCTATTGAGGAGTTACTGTTTATGAGAAACATTTTTTATTAATACAAATAAATTATGTTGTTTCTAGAGGAAACTTGTTCATTGTTTTGAAATTACTCTCAGATTTTTACTTCAGATCATTATATTGGTGTTTTTGAAGGATTATTGATACTATGAAAAATAGGAAACAATTTTCTTGGGAATAATTTTTGTAGATTAGCATTCATTAAGCAAGGTACAATATGTGTCAGAATTGAAAAATACTGATTGTTATAATTTTAGAACAGGATTGATTTAATCTGATCTGATAGAACTTTATCAGGTAAATAAATTTACAGATATTTACTGTTGCTCTAGATATGACTCAAGGTCAGTTTAGGGTGGGTTTATAGACAGTACCTGGAAAACTTCTCAAGCTTCCTCGGCACTTCTCGTTTTTGGGGACATCTCAGGTGTTGGGCAATAAACTGTTCTTGAGGGAGAGGTAAAGCCTGGGTGGATGGCCCCCAAGAGCTTGGGTTAAAATAATCTAAGCCAATGGATTTATAATGATTTTTTAAGTGTAGCTTCGATGTGGCACAAAGCCAAAAGTATGGGGCACCCAGTGATGATCGAACTCACAACTCAGTCATAATTGTTCTAAGCTTGCTAACCATTGCACCACACTGAGATGATAGCAAACAGATTCATAGATACTTACAGGTGCTTCTACCACATAACAGACGTGACACAAGGTTAGTTTAGGGTGGGATTATTGGCAATACTGTTGAAAAATTACCAAAATTTCTCAGCACTTCCTCTTTTTGGAGTCACCTCAGGTGCTGGGCAATAAAATCAGCCCCCTCCAGAGGAAGATTGACCCCCTAGAGCTTGGGTTAAAATATAAATCCTAGCCAAAGGTAAATATATTTTTATAGCCTGTAGGGGGGAAAAAAACAAAAAAACTAAAAAACCTAAGTTTATATAAAAATAATGAAGAATCCATTTCAGCTGCAGGTGGAACAGGTCAACTTATTAAAGCTTAAGTTTACATTAGCTGAAGGTTATCAGTTCAATACTTGTGCTGGGTAGTAAATATACATTTTAAGCTATTTAACAACTTAACACCTGTTCATTGGTAGATTGATATAGTATGAAATTGATCCTCGAGTCTTTAAAGAGTTATTGCAACTTAGATGTTTTTTTTTTTAAAGTACTTACCTCACTGACATCTGTGTATTTATTTTCTTTAATTTTCTGAATTTTTAAAACGTTTTTTAAAAACTTCCTTAAAACTTTTTTGGGGTTTAGGGACTTTTTGATTCTGACAAATGGCACACAAAAATTACTTAAAAAATATTTTTCCCTTTTTTTTTTCATGATGGACAAATCTGTCTGTATAAAATGTAAAAAAAAATATCTATTTCACCAGACAAATAATTGCTGGCAAATGTGGGTCTTCATGCTAACAAAAAAAATAAATAAATAAATAAAAATAAAAACTGTGTCAAAATGATAGTTTTTCCTTTGATACTGCTATTATTTTACTTACTTTTACTCATCAGCAGTGTTTGTTGTTTTTAAGAAGCAATGATTAGAATTTTAATAAAGCCTGAACATATAATGATTGCGAATAAATACATCTTTGGTTCTTGATAATTGGCAACAAAAATAATAAACACTATTTATTTATTAGATTGTTTATTGACACTAATTATTTATTATATTATTGGAATTGTTGAGAGAATATTGGCTACATACCAATTGCTTCAAACTTTATAAAATGATAAATAATAAGGATTTCTTTATAGTTGGTTGACATATTTTGATAACTTAATAAATGTTTATAAATTTATGAATTAAAAATTGCTTTTTCATTCATTTCTTTATAAATTGGTAAATGAAATTGTGTTGCATTAGTTTTAGGTTTTAGAATGTTGTAAATAGAAGATTATTCTTGTAAATAAGTACAAATATAAATAGTGTAAATATCAAATGCAAGCTTGGTAAGTGGAATCACTGTTAATTTTTTTAAAAATCTATTTTCGTTTTGCTTAAAAGTAATGAGATATATTTAAATTTTTCTTTTATCCTCTTGGTTTTCTGTAGAACTTGAACTGTTTAACTCATATCTTTGCACCACAAATTTGTGTATTACTTTTCTCAGAGCCTT
Source organism: Ascarosepion bandense (assembly GCA_037127315.1). Classification (NCBI taxonomy): domain Eukaryota; kingdom Metazoa; phylum Mollusca; class Cephalopoda; order Sepiida; family Sepiidae; genus Ascarosepion; species Ascarosepion bandense. The sequence continues at coordinate 718,331 of JBBBDQ010000498.1, forward strand.
TTTTTATTTTTGATAAAATGAGAAATTGTATTTTATCGTATTATTTGCACCATTTCACAGAAGAGAGATTCTTTTCTTCTTGTCTAATGGTAGATAACCTTATCTGCTAAGGGGAAAGAGAGAGAGAAAATAAATTAAGGTAGAGTTGTACAATAGACACTGCAAACAGAAGAAATAATCATTTTTTTTTCAAGTTTTTTTTTCCAGATTACTATAGATTATTTCTTAACAGCATTTACATTATTTGGACTATTGTCTTCATCTTTGTTGCCATTTGTAGGAAGTTTCGACTAATGTATGCTCCAGCCTTCTTTAGGTGCTAGGAATTTCGAACCAAACCTTTTATTACAATCACTGGGATATTTGAACACTATTCCTGGAGGGAAAAAGGGGATCACCGCCCCCTATGGGATGAAGTTGAAATTACAGATAGAGAAGGCCAATGGAAACTACGTAAACTTAAGGAATCAGCACCTATGCTAGGCTTAAAAAATCTCCTAAGCCAACCAAGCATAGAGATGAACACAATATGGGAACCAGTAATACAAGTGCCAGAGAAAATCATTAGTGTCAAAAATTGCAATATGAATTCTGGTAAAAAAGAAAGCTAGAGAAAACCATTTACATCAAAAAATTGCAATATAAACTCTGGTAAAAAAGGGTTACTGGACATTAGGTTTATAAGTCCCAAAAATTCAGTTGTTCTTGTTCACCACTGCTGTGGCCTGAATTCACAACTCTATGAGTCAAGTTAAGAACTAACCAACGTCTATATCCACTGGGCCATGTATCCTTAGAGTTGTGAGTTCAATACCAGGTTACAGCAGTGGTGAACAAATAACTTGCAGGGTTAGAGGGAGATAACTCATGACTTCCAATTGAGGCTTCCTGCAAGGAATGGCGTTCATATACCCCAGTGATCATAATAAAGAGTTTGGTTTGAAATTCCTAGCACCTGAAGAAGGCCGGAGTGTACAACGGTCGAAACGTCGTACAAATGGCAAGTAAAATGAGGACAATAGTCCATATAATGTAAATACTGTAAATACTGTAAATATTACTTCAGCTCAGAAATATAGATAATTGATTTCTTAAAATGTAAAAGAATAAATTTTATTTTGGAATTTGCAGTCACGAGTGAACAATATGAAAAAACACTGCAGTGTATGAATTTCTAAATTTTTTGTTTTTTTACATTATAAGAAGTCATATCGTAGGATTATATTTGTTTTGACTTAAAATAAGGGAATCAATTTACAATGACTTTATATAGCCAACTGGACTCCCTATTAACTTTTATAAAATTTAATAAACTTTTTGTTTAGATATTTGCAATCTGAGCTGTTTATTCTCTAAGTATTATATATTTCAAGTATTGTGAAAAAAAATGAAAAAGAAATGATTATTTCTGTTCACAGCACCACAGTTGAACATATGTCAATAATCCTGTCATTTTTTATGAGTAGTGTGCTGGTAATATATATGCCATAATAAAAGAATTTCTGTATGTTACTATTGTAAAATATTTCTAAAAAGAAATTCTGTGTCAAAATACCTTAAATTGATAAAACTTTTATCAAACATTACTCCCATGCCAAAAGAAGCAAAATTATAATTTTGCTTCATAGTATTTATAGAAAATGATCTAATGGACGATGAAATGACATTCCCTATAGTAAATAGTGTCACATATCTTGTCATGTAGCCATGTCCCTTGGTGTGTTCCCTCTTGCAATGCTGTCCTTGCATAAGTGCAGCTCACTTTGTCACCAAGTTGAAACAGGATGTGTCATGTCCATAATTCTCTGCACACTTGATGTTTGCTTGCAGAATGGATCCGGATCCGTTGAGTCGCCTCCCTTGATGGACAATGTTGACACGTTGGTAAGTGAATAAAACTCGGTAGAAAAGTCTGAGATCTTTGTATGTCTGTCTGTCTGTCTGTCTGTCTGTCTGTGATATAAATTTCAGATGACCATTTGTGAAGACAAAAGTTGACGGCATGAATAACTTTGAAAGATTTAAAGCAAGCAACAAATATTGGATTATGAAAAATCTTTTGAAAAACATGCAGAGCATAAATTCTAAAAACACTAACAAAACACTTTGCTAAAAAATAGATTTGTATAATGAAGAAACATCAAATGAAGACATGAGATATTATAAGTCTAAATGTTAAACAGACTTTTTTATTTATTTGTACACGTGTATTGGAAGAGTTCCCCATTTTTTTTGTATATATGAATTTTGAGATGCAATATAAAGGCATGTTGTGGGTGGAATATTGGTTTGCAAATAGATATTAAATGATGGAAAACAACAACAAACAAAATGAAGACTTGAGTAAAAAATATAAAAAAATGTTTATTTTTGTTAAAAAAAATAATGTGCACTAAGCAAAAAATATCTCTGCAGATTCATGTAGAGTTTTAGATGAGCAATGTCCTGAAAAGGATAGTTTTGTAATTTCTAAAGAGCATTGTTCTGAGGAAAACAGTTTAGGTAGTCGCCAAAGAGTGTTGTCCTGAAAAGGACAGTTTTGTAGTCGCCAAAAAGTGTTGTCCTGAGGAGAACAGTTTAGGTATTCATCAAAGCGTGTTGTCCTGAAAAGGACAGTTTTGTAGTCGCCAAAAAGTGTTGTCCTGAGGAGAACAGTTTAGGTATTCATCAAAGCGTGTTGTCCTGAAAAGGACAGTTTTGTAGTCGCCAAAAAGTGTTGTCCTGAGGAGAACAGTTTAGGTATTCATCAAAGCGTGTTGTCCTGAAAAGGACAGTTTTGTAGTCGCCAAAAAGTGTTGTCCTGAGGAGAACAGTTTAGGTATTCATCAAAGCGTGTTGTCCTGAAAAGGACAGTTTTGTAGTCGCCAAAAAGTGTTGTCCTGAGGAGAACAGTTTAGGTATTCATCAAAGCGTGTTGTCCTGAAAAGGACAGTTTTGTAGTCACTGAAAAGATTCTACAGTTTGATCCTAATAACCTGGTCTGTAGAAGGTATGTTTACCCAGCCTCCTCGTTGTGACGGGATATTACACAAGGTTGGATTTAATGCAGGGAACCCAAAGCGTGTACACTCAGGTCAGGAACAAAAATTACCCGGTCTCCATAACCATCAGTTTTGCTGGCATATGTATGACTACCAATCCCCCCTCTCTAGTGCAGTGGGGGTGTACAACCTAGGGCAGCTCTTCCCTGGGATGGGGCACCTCACAGTTTTTATTTTCTCCAGTTGCATCTCTATCCACAAAAAGAGCCACAACTGAGTTGCACTCTGCCTGAAGATAGAGATGTGACTGAGGAACCCTAATCCTACTCCAGCATGGGCCATGGTAGGTGATTGTCTAAGCAGAGCTTAGATGTGACACAAGGCTGAATTTATCTGGTAATAAATGAGGATCAAACTCACTACTCAATTGTGAGGATTCTAGCAAGACAAGCTTGCTAATCATTACACCACATCAAGATGCCTATGGGCTGTGGCTGGTGATTTTCTAAACACAGTTTAGATCTAGCACAAGGCCAAAAGTATGGGGAACCCAGTGAGGATCAAACTCACTACTTAATTGTAATGATTCTAGTGAGGACCATGTATATGCATTTGGGTTTCTACATAAAACCTTGACTTTGTGTCACATGTAGAGGGACAAAGGCTTTTTTATGCTTTGAAGCCTTTTATATCCTGAATCAGTCTTACAACAACACTGGTTAAGCTTTTTCCTGCAGTTTTTAAAAATGTGTATTGATAGATTTGTGTTGTAGTGCAATAAATATTGACTCGGAATGAGAAATCAAAGAACTGAGTTCAAATTCCAGTTAAGTTCATTTTATTCACTTATGCACAAATACACTTGAGAAAGGTATTAATCCATCTTTTCTCCCTCCAGCTATGTGTCAAATAACAGAATACATTGATTCTATAGCCTTGGTTGGCAGCCAAACTGCAGAAAGAAATAGCAATCTGCTGTGAGAAAATCTTATGCCTAGTCAGTTATGGATTGAAAGAAAGTATATCTCATACGGCACTTAGTTGACTGAGAGGATGAATAGCAGAATAGATTGGGTTCTATCGCCTTGGTTGGCAACCAGTCTAGTGCAGAAAGAAATGGCAACTTACTGCGGGAAATTTTTTCTGCCTAGTAAGTCATGGATTGAAAGAGACATGATCACCCAAGTGTGTATCACGTATGGCACTTAACTGACTGATATGTGTACCAGCAGTAACAGTAGTTGTAATACAGAAAAAAAGCAAATTCAACCATTGATAATACAAGTTCTGTAGTTATTTTAAAGGATGCTGATGACTTTTAAATAAAAATGAAAGGTTATAAAATATTTGTAAGTATGGTATAGCCATGACTCAGAAATAAATGAAGATGAGGAACCAGTATATTGTGAAATATACAAAGATTTTACTGAAGACTGGATGGCTATGATTAGTTATAAGGATTTATAGAAAATAATCAGCTAAAAAAAATGGCCTAAAAATTTTAAATTACTTTTTATTATTACAATTGGTTAAAAAATATTTTCTGTTAGTTTTTATTTGATAAATTAAGAGGGAAAAGATATCAAAATTTTTAGTCATGACTTCAATTTTCTTAGGGAAAATCCTCTGCAAGTAACAACAAGATATGAACTTAATGTCTAGTAAAAATGTCTCAAGTCAGGTCATGAAAGTGTATGAGTGACTCAACTCAGGTGGTGGAACTGTACTTGACTCAGATCATGGTAGTGTACAAGTGTCTCAACTCAGATGTTGTTACTGTATGAATGTCTTCACTCAAGTGGTAGAATTGCATGAATGTCTTTTGACTCAAGCAGAAGAACTATGCAAATGTCTCAACTCAGGTGGTGGAACTGTTTGAATGCCTTTTGACTCAGGTCATGGAACAGTATGAATGTCTTCACTCAAGTGGTAGAATTGTATGAATGTCTTTTGACTCAGGCAGAAGAACTATGCAAATGTCTCAACTCAGGTGGTGGAACTGTTTGAATGCCTTTTGACTCAGGTCATGGAACAGTATGAATGTCTTCACTCAAGTGGTAGAATTGTATGAATGTCTTTTGATTCAGGCAGAAGAACTATGCAAATGTCTCAACTCAGGTGGTGGAACTGTTTGAATGCCTTTTGACTTAGGTCATGGAACAGTATGAATGTCTTCACTCAAATCATTGAACTGTACAAATGTCTCTTGATTCAGGTAATGGAATTGCGGTGTAATGGATATCGACTTAGAATGTGAAATCGGGGAGCTGAGTTCAAATTCCAGTTGAATTCCTTGCATTCACTTGTGCACAAATACCCTTGGGAAAGGTATTAATCCACCTCTTCCCTCCAGTTATGGGTTAAATAACAGGACAGATTGGGTTCTATAGCCTTGGTCGGCAACCAGTATACTGCAGAAAGTAATGGCAACCTACTGCAGGAAAATGTTCTGCCCAATCAGTCATGTCACTTTCGAGACATGATTGCCCAAAGCGTGTATCACGTATGGTACTTAACTGACTGAATGGAATTGTACAAATGTCTTGTTTCAGGTTATGGAACTGTATGAATATCTCGACTTAGGTTTTAAAACTCTACAAGTGTCTCGACTCAGATCATAGAACTGGATGAATGTCTTGCCTCAGGTTATGGAATTGTACGAATGTCTTTCGAATCAGGTGGTGGAGCTGTACAGTACATGTATGGCCAAACAACAAATGTGCAAAAGTAGAGAGATTGAGCAAGTCTAATAAAGGAGACATGCATAAAGAAATAAGGGAACTGACAGAACAAAGAACATGCTCCTCGACAGGATGTATAAAATCCAAAGATGGAATGATCATATTAGAGAAAGACGAAATACTCCAGTGATGGGAAGAATATTTTAAAGATCTCTTCCACAACTAGAGAGAGCAACTAACAATACACAAAGATGCTGATGGACCGGAAATATTAAAATCTGAAGTGGAAGCTGCGATGGTCAAACTGAATAGAAACAAAGCAGCTGGACCAGACGGCATTTTAATAGAGATGTTGACAGCCTTAGATGCTTTTGGCATAGAGAAAATTACAGAAATAATAAATGAAATCTATAACAGGTGTAATACCAGATGACCTAAGCAGATAAATTTTAATTACACTGCTTAAGAAGCCAGGTGCAAATGAATGCAAACTCAACTGAACAATCAGTTTAGGGAGCTACATAACAAAACTCATCATTGGAATCCTGATGAATAAAGTACGAAGTAGAATCAGGCCAGAGATAAGACAAAAACACTGTTGTTTTGTCAGGGACACTGGAACAAAGAACATGATATCTATGCTTAGGATGTTATCAGAAAGGGCAATACAAATAAAAAAAGGATATGTACCTATGTTGCGTGTTGTGGCGCAGTGGATATTGGCTCGGAATGAGAAATCGGGAAGCTGAGTTCAAATTCCAGTTAAATTCCTTGCATTCACTTACATGCAAATACCCTTGGGAAAGTTATTAATCCATCTCTTTCCTCCAGTTATGGGTTAAATAATAGGACAGATTGGGTTCTATAGCCTTGGCCGGCAACCAGTCTACCGCAGAAATCAATGGCAACCTACTGCAGGATAATCTTCTGCCCAGTCAGTCATGTCTCTTTCGAGACATGATCGCCCAAGCGCGTATCATGTATGGCACTTAACTGACTGACCTATGTTTAATAGACTATGCAATGGTGTTTGACAAAGTACGCTATAAGGAATTGATAGAAATACTCAGCAACCTCAAGATATTTGGGAAAGACATTAGAGTAATCAAGAACCTCTGTTGACGGTAAATTGCCTGTATACAGACAGGAAAAAAATCCAGCAGATATACAAAGATAGAAAGGGCATAAGACATGGATGTGTCTTTTCACGAGATTTATTTAACTTGTACAGCAAGTCTATTCTGATTACCCTAGAAGTTATGCCAGGATTTGTCATTGACAACCACAATCTGAACAACATAAAATACTTAGATGATACAGTGCTGAAAGGAAACTACAAAATCTTTTAAAGTAGGTAGCCGAAGAAATTTGAAATAAACAAGAAAACCGAATGCATGGTCATCAGCAAACAGATGAGCCCAAAATGCCAATTACAGGTGGAGAATACTAAAATCACGCAGGTACAAAAATTTAAATACCTGGGAAGTGTTCTAACAGAAGACGGAAAGTGTAACACTGAGATACTAAGGTAAATTGGCATGGCAAATTACACATTCCAGAAGCTAAGTAAAGTATTGAGAGAGAGGAAAATTTTACTAGAAACAAGGCAGAGGGTACTGAATTACTTTATGATGTCTGTGAATGTTGGACAATCTCATCAAAGATGAAGGAAAGACTTGAAGCAACCGAAATCTGGTTCTACAGAAGTATACTGGATATAAAATGGGGATCAATTCCATATTACAATCAATATATAAACTGACCCCTCACTTTGTGGTCACATCAGTTTCTATACATTTATATTCCTGAGATCCAAAAGCATAAGGATGCATTCCAGGAGCTGAGTAGAGTATTAAGAAACAGGACAATTTCGCTAGAAACAAAGAGAGTACTGAATTGCAATGTGATGTCGGTTCTTCAATATGGCAGTGAATGCCGGACAATATCATCAATGATGAAGGAAAAGCTTGAAGCAACTGAAAAGTGGTTCTACAAAAGCATATTGGATATGAAGTGGGGGATCAGTTCCATATTAAAATTAATACATAAACTGACCCCTCACTTTGTGGTCACAGCAATATCTATACATTTATATTCCTGAGATCCAAAAGCACAAGGATGCATTCCAGGAGCTAAGTAGAGTATTAAGAGATTTCGCTAGAAACAAAGAAAAGAGTATTCGATTACTATGTGATGTCTGTTCTTCAATATGGCAGCAAATGCTGGACAATCTCTTGAAAGATGAAGGAAAAACTTGAAACAACTGAAATGTGGTTCTATAGAAGGATGCTGCAGATATCATGGATTGAGCATGTGAGCAATGATGAGGTTTTGGAAAGGATGGAAACCAAAAGGAAATTAATACTGAGCATCAAGAAAAGACAGCTAAAGTTCCTGGGACATGTAATGAGGAAGGAGGGTTTGGAGAATCTGATACTCACAGGTTAGATAGAGGGAAAGAGAGAAAGAGGAAAGCAGTGTGCAACATACTTGACGGGCCTGAGCAGGTGGATGGTGGAGTAGGGTTTGGGTGAGGTAACAGGAGAAAGCATGCTAAGAGCCACCAGAGATAGGGAGATATAGAAAGCCATGATCACCTATGTCCTGAAAAGACATGGCACATAGAAGAAAATGACTGTCTTGACTCCACCTGAGTGAAGACATTGTTATGGTTCCAACACCTGAATGGAGACATTCATATTAGTGTCCATTCTGTCCAAACTTAATGTCTTAGTAACCATTTTTTCCCAAGCTCATATTGCAATCATTGAAGCTAATGATTTTCTGTAGCACTCTGTATTACTGGTTCGCATATTGTATTCATTTCTATGCTTGGCTGGCTTAGGAGATTTTTGTGGCCTAGCATATGTTTTTTGGCTTTAAATAACATACAATGGTTTGTCAATTCATAAAAAACAATAAGTCAGCAAAATATTGGAATATAGATGTAATATTTTGCATTGTGTTAAAATTATGCATGCATACAAAATTTCAAATAATTTCAAAATAGCTGTGAAATGTGAATCTAGAGTATTTTCTTACTTAATTTTTCCCTTTAGTATTATAAATGTGTGTTGTGGGAGAGTGGATAACGACTCTGAACGACAAATCAAAGAGCCAAGTTTGAATTCCAGTTGAATTCCTTGCATTCACTTATGCACAAATACCCTGGGGAAAGGTATTAATCCATCTCTTTCCTCCAGTTATGGGTTAAATAATAGGACAGGTTGGGTTCTATAGCCTTGGTCGGCAACCAGTCTACTGCAGAAAGCAATGGCAAACTACTGCGGAATAATCTTCTGCCCAGTCAGTCATGGCACTTAACTGACTGATTATAAATTATTTCTTTTACTTACCTTTAATTATTAATTAACTTATATAAGGAAATCAATTTAGAATGAATTTACGTAACAAACTGAATCCTTCTCTCAAAACGTAAAGAATTTTTATTTTTTTTGTAGTCATGAATTGGAGAGCTTATTTGATAGTAATTCAAAAATAAATTTGAATAAAAAATTTGAATTATTTCTTGGAGAGTTGTGTTTTTTTTTTTTTACAAAAGTCAATTGTTTATATCTTTAAGCTTGTTAATAGCAAAGATAAATCTGCTGAGCTTTTTTCTGACAGGTAGGATTAGTTATTAGATCTTTGACAAATATTGTCAGCTTTCAAAAAGAATCACCTGATATTTATTAACTGGCATATTCAGAATAAACTCAACCCAAGATATATCCGTTTATCTTGTGCGTTAATCAATGTAACTTTCCCTATGTTTCTGCCTATTTGCTTCATGTGTTATACTTATTTCTTTTGATTCATGTGTTATACTTATTTCTTGTCATTCATGTGTTATACTTATTTCTTTTGATTCATGGGTTATACTTATTTCTTTTGATTCATGTGTTATACTTATTTCTTTTCATTCATGCGTAATACTTATTTCTTTTGATTCATGTGTTATACTTATTTCTTTTCATTCATGCGTAATACTTATTTCGTTTGATTCATGCGTTATACTTATTTCTTTTGATGCATGTGTTATACTTATTTCTTTTGATTCATGCGTAATACTTATTTCTTTTGATTCATGGGTTATACTTATTTCTTTTGCTTCATGTGTTATACTTATTTCTTTTGATTCATGTGTTATACTTATTTCTTTTGATTCATGCGTAATACTTATTTCTTTTGATTCATGTGTTATACTTATTTCTTTTGATTCATGTGTTATACTTATTTCTTTTGATTCATGTGTTATACTTATTTCTTTTGATTCATGCGTAATACTTATTTCTTTTGATTCATGTGTTATACTTATTTCTTTTGATTCATGCATAATACTTATTTCTTTTGATTCATGTGTTATAATTATTTCTTTTGATTCATGTGTTATACTTATTTCTTTTGATTCATGGGTTATACTTATTTCTTTTAATTCATGCGTAATACTTATTTCTTTTGATTCATGAATTATACTTATTTCTTTTGATTCATGCGTAATACTTATTTCTTTTGATTCATGCGTTATAGTTATTTCTTTTGATTCATGGGTTATACTTATTTCTTTTGATTCATGTGTTATACTTATTTCTTTTGATTCATGCGTAATACTTATTTCTTTTGATTCATGCGTAATACTTATTTCTTTTGATTCATGCGTTATACTTATTTCTTTTGATTCATGGGTTATACTTATTTCTTTTGATTCATGTGTTATACTTATTTCTTTTGATTCATGCGTAATACTTATTTCTTTTGATTCATGCGAAATACTTATTTCTTTTGATTCATGGGTTATACTTATTTCTTTTGATTCATGCGTAATACTTATTTCTTTTGATTCATGCGTTATAGTTATTTCTTTTGATTCATGGGTTATACTTATTTCTTTTGATTCATGCGTTATACTTATTTCTTTTGATTCATGCGTAATACTTATTTCTTTTGATTCATGCGTTATACTTATTTCTTTTGATTCATGGGTTATACTTATTTCTTTTGATTCATGCGTAATACTTATTTCTTTTGATTCATGCGTTATAGTTATTTCTTTTGATTCATGGGTTATACTTATTTCTTTTGATTCATGCGTTATACTTATTTCTTTTGATTCATGCGTAATACTTATTTCTTTTGATTCATGCATTATAGTTATTTCTTTTGATTCATGGGTTATACTTATTTCTTTTGATTCATGCGTTATACTTATTTCTTTTGATTCATGGGTTATACTTATTTCTTTTGATTCATGTGTTATACTTATTTCTTTTGATTCATGCGTAATACTTATTTCTTTTGATTCATGCGAAATACTTATTTCTTTTGATTCATGGGTTATACTTATTTCTTTTGATTCATGCGTAATACTTATTTCTTTTGATTCATGCGTTATAGTTATTTCTTTTGATTCATGGGTTATACTTATTTCTTTTGATTCATGCGTTATACTTATTTCTTTTGATTCATGCGTAATACTTATTTCTTTTGATTCATGCGTAATACTTATTTCTTTTGATTCATGCGTTATACTTATTTCTTTTGATTCATGGGTTATACTTATTTCTTTTGATTCATGTGTTATACTTATTTCTTTTGATTCATGCGTTATACTTATTTCTTTTGATTCATGCGTTATACTTATTTCTTTTGATTCATGCGTAATACTTATTTCTTTTGATTCATGCGTAATACTTATTTCTTTTGATTCATGCGTTATACTTATTTCTTTTGATTCATGCGTTATACTTATTTCTTTTGATTCATGCATTATACTTATTTCTTTTGATTCATGCGTAATACTTATTTCATTTGATTCATGCGAAATACTTATTTCTTTTGATTCATGGGTTATACTTATTTCTTTTGATTCATGCGTAATACTTATTTCTTTTGATACATGCGTTATAGTTATTTCTTTTGATTCATGCGTAATACTTATTTCTTTTGATTCATGGGTTATACTTATTTCTTTTGATTCATGCGTTATACTTATTTCTTTTGATTCATGCGTAATACTTATTTCTTTTGATTCATGGGTTATACATATTTCTTTTGATTCATGTGTTATACTTATTTCTTTTGCTTCATGCGTTATACTTATTTCTTTTGATTCATGCGTAATACTTATTTCTTTTGATTCATGGGTTATACTTATTTCTTTTGATTCATGTGTTATACTTATTTCTTTTGATTCATGCGTTATACTTATTTCTTTTGATTCATGCGTAATACTTATTTCTTTTGATTCATGGGTTATACATATTTCTTTTGATTCATGCGTTATACTTATTTCTTTTGCTTCATGCGTTATACTTATTTCTTTTCATTCATGCGTAATACTTATTTCTTTTGATTCATGTGTTATACGTATTTCTTTTGATTCATGCGTAATACTTATTTCTTTTGATTCATGTGTTATACTTATTTCTTTTGATTCATGTGTTATACTTATTTCTTTTGATTCATGCGTAATACTTATTTCTTTTGATTCATGTGTTATTCTTATTTCTTTTGATTCATGTGTTATACTTATTTCTTTTCATTCATGCGTAATACTTATTTCTTTTGATTCATGTGTTATACTTATTTCTTTCCATTCATGTGTTATACTTTTTTCTCTTGATTTGTACCATTTTCATAAATCTATCAGTCCCAAAGCATTCATTTATTACTATCTCTATAAGAAATTATGCTATGTATAAGAATTTTTGTAAACTATTTAAATATAACATGAGTTAGCATTATCCTCTTCTTCCTATGAATAGTTACTTGGTTAGTTTGTATTTGATAAATAGCTGAAATGAGGCTTGGATTCACTTCTAGTCGCTCTTCAGTTACCAAGACTAATGACAAGAAATGTTGTAAAATATTGCAACTAAGGAGAGATTAATTATTATCAAACCAAAAGAAAATTAATTTTTAAGCAAATTTTTACCCGGGGCTCAGGAATATTTCCAAATTGAAATAAACTCATAGTATGTTTGCCAAAGATATCCATATGAATGTCTTGCATGATTTCTCTCTTACATGATTCTATTTTTTCTTTCATTTTTTGCCAACTTAGTTGTGTACCAGATTTGGGGTTGTAGGAGCCTCGGTGGTGTTTGTCAAATTGGCCTTGTGCCAAACAAACCGAATTGCCCACAATTTAAAATATCAGAAGTTTGAAAGAATTGTTGGAAAAATAAATGTGTTTTGTTTGTACATTAAAGTAAAATTTTTATTAACAGAATAACAAAATTGTAAGAAGAAAAATATAATGTTTAAAGAGAAAATGTATGTCATTAAATGTTCCACAGAAATTCAGAGCTTATAATTGATAGTAGTAGAATCTGTGTTTGTAGAAAAATTGAAAAGGTTACTAATAAAGTCTGTGTTCTTTTATTTTTTATGGCTGGAGAAAAAGTGAAAAAGAAAGTCAAGCAATAAAGGAGATTGTACTTGTTGAAGTCAGTTGAAGTATCTTGTTGTTGTTGTTTTCTTTGCATGGAGTGAAAATGAAGAAGGGAAAATTGGAAGGAAAGGGAGAACAAATGCATGTTGACTAGACTTGACAGGGTCATTGATGACCTGAAATTTCTTCCTTACATTGCAATGAGGTCCTTCAGATTACTGCTCCCATCTCAGACTGTATTTACTAGCCTTCCCATGTAGGCCGGATGTGACACATGACTGGGTTATTGCTCTCTGCTGGGAAGCAGAGAGCTGACAGTGTCATAGCTCCCATCTCAGACTGACTTAACTGGTCAAGAGATGTGGTTAAGTACTGGATTTTAGTCATGTGATTGGCACAGAACAGCATACCCATTTTCTAGGTGTGAAAAAAATTGACTGGGGGTCATAGATCAATTTCCTATCCAATCAGAATCTAGAATCTTACTTTCACACTGACTTGTGAAATTTGTCATGGTCTGGGTTTTTCCAAAATGTTTTCAGTCATTTTGATCTGATTTTGTGGGAGTGCAGTTTTATTTTTGCTTTTAGTTGGACAATATATGATTTGTATCCTATAGGGTTTTCTGAGATTGGCATGTGTCTGCCATGAATACGACCTCACTGACTAATTTAACTCCAAATATCTGTGTCTCTTGATGCTGTCACAATGCAAAAAATATAAAGATAAAATAGATTTTCTTTTTAATCTCAATATGGCTGATTTTGATGTTAAAAGATTTTATCATCTAATGTTGGGAAGCAAAAACTTTGGGGTAAATTTTTGTTTTGTTCACCTAAGGCCTTTACCCCATCAAAATTTTCTAAAACATCCTTATTTCTGTGCAAATGTACATGCTGAACTCAGATCGATAATTGTTTATTGAAGAAACCTACCTTTCTTTCATGGTATCAACCATAAATACATCAGACTATATCTCACCCCTTACTACTGTTGTCATCTCTGATTCACCGCTGAATGAATTGAAGTGTAGGTTTCTTTTTTCGGTCGATTTTCTCCATTTGAGCGATTACTCTGTGAATTGTTCAGTTTCGGAACTCATTTTGCGTGTAGGGATCGAAAAAAGGACAACAAATTGTGAAACTATGCGTGAATTCAGTCTGCAGTGAATAACATTTTGAACCATGGTTACGGGGGTGAGATAAACAGCGACAAGAAGTTCCATATTTTTCTGCTCGATAAAATGAAAAAAGGTATGTTTCTTCAATAAACAATTACCGATTTGAGTTCAGCATATACATTTGCACAGAAATAGGGATGTTTTTGAAAGATTTGAAGGGGTAAAGGCCTTCGGAGAACAAAACAAAAATTTACCAACTTTTGTATGACTTTTTAAATCATTTCACCCCAAACATAGCAATAATACCACTAAGCTATAAAAGCTTCTGTGAGTAAAATAGAATAATAAAACATTAATGAGGAGGAAGGTATATAAAAGAACAAGAAGGACTATGGGATATGGCTTCCCTCTGTCTGTTCTATAAATACTTTCATGGTTACTGCTCCAATTAACTTAAATTACTGGTGCCCCTGCAACAGGTGTTTACTCATGCAACCAGTGTGGCAACTAGGTCTCACCCATTCATAGTTAGATCAACCAAATGCAGACGACAATTCTACTCCTGTAGCTTCTTTTCTTGCACTTCCTGCCTGTGGAACTCGCTTTCATATTCTTGCTTTCCTGACGGCTACAAACTCCAGGAATTTAAATGCAATGTCAATACCCATCTCTTAACCACTTGACTCTAGCTCTTTCTACACCACCCTGTATATCTTTTCCTTTCTCTCTACCTTTGCAACTGTCATCATACCTGTATTCCCATCCTTAACTGGTTCATCTTTCTCTTTGCTCTCCTCCTATCTAATTTATTTACTCTTATGTAGCCCCCTGCACATCAGTGGCATTACTGCCTTGCTTGGGGTGATATAATTAAAAAAAATAAAATAAAATATTAAATATGTATGTTTTTAATTTTTAATAATGATCTTTATGATGGCATCAGGTCACAACTTGGTAGCTATGCTGATGACACTGACATTTACTCATGTTTTTTCAGCAAAATCTGACAATTATCTGATTTTTGTAAAAATTTCCATATTAACGTTTGTCACCGGAAAAATACTGAGTTATATAATATTACGTTTTCCATTGTAAATTCTCGTAATGGTTTTGTTACCCTGTAACTCAAATCAAAACAAGATATTTTACCTTCGTGTTAGAAGGGATTAAATCATTTTTTAAATAAATTAAAAAATACTTTGATCTTTCCTTTTAATAATAATATAGACATTTTGATGGAAAAAAGTTTTTTTCTTTAAGTTTGGGGACTTTTTTATTCATACTATGCTGTTTTTTTTTTTTTAATTTAAGACACAATTGTAGCAGTCAACAAATTTTATTTTACTCTAAAAGAGTAAGGCAAGATGAGGGGGAAAATGGTCTAATCAGCATGTCCTTCCTTTCATGTGGCAAGTAAGTGGTCCCCTGTCTTTTTTTTAGCTGCTAGGGACCACTGTCTTATAACAAAACAGCCTTCTTTGACCTGTCAGCTTTCATTTAAAAAATCATTCATCAAGTCCGCTCCACTCAGCTGACCTCTTTGTCAAGGTTGTTTGACCTGGGTTTTTGTGAGGTCTGCTTTACTCAGCTGACCTTTTTTGTCAAGATGATAACTTTTAAAACGATTTCTGTAACATCCTACAGATGTTTTCTTAAAAGATATCAACTGACAACTGATACTGTTACAATACTGTGTTGATAGCAATTAAAGAAAGAAATTGTAGGAACCTCGAGTCAAGGTAAAAAAGGAAAGCAAGAAGAAAGAACTATCAGTTGTAAAATTGAATGTAACTTTCAAAACGACAATTTTGTATCATGTATATACATGTACATATCATATTCGTGGTTCTAAGTTTTCATGTAATCTCTTATTTTCTCGGGGGAGGGGGATTTATTTGTCTTGTAATTTTAGACTGAAGTTCGTATTTAATTACATTAAATGAAAATTTTTTTCCGACTGCTTGAAAAACCCAACTTACCCGAATGCTATGGACTCTTCTTATGTGCTTCCTGCCAGTATTAAACACAAGTCGGCTTAGAAAACTAAATCAGTGTCGTATAGCATAGAACAGAAGGAGGGTGCATCAGAGTCTGATCAGCTCTGATGGGGTCAACTCAGCAAGGATAGTATGATGTTGCAAGACCTGAAACTGCCCAGTAACCTGAGTAAAATACATCACTGACGACAGAATGTGCGTATTTTCAAAGTTTAGGTAAGAAAACATTCCAAGATGTGTGCTACAAAATCAGACAAGTACAGAAGTTCAGATATATGCGAAATGTTTTAACAGGACATGGAAAATGTGATATCAAAATCAGAAGGCACATTGCAATGGCTAAAAATGTCTTCCAAAAGCTAAGCGAAATATTAAGAAACAAGAAAAAATTCATTAGAAAAAAGAAAAGAAAACTCAAATGCTATGTAATATCAATATATGACAGTGAATGTTCAACAATTTTCTCACAGAAGTGGTAACTTGAGGCAACAGAGATATGGTACCACTGAAAGTACCATATACAGAACATGTAAGCAACAAGGAAGTTTTAAGAAAAATGGAAACAAAAAAGACACTCATACTTAAATTCAGAAAGAGGTAGTTGAAATTTCAAGGACAAATGGTGAGGAAAAAAAGCCTAGAAAATCTGACACTCACAAGATTTATTGAAGGCAAGAGGGATGGAGGGAAACAGTGAATAACTTAAGCTTGTGTAAATGGGTGGCAGAACAAAGAACAGAAGAGATAAGAAAAAAACAAATGTTGCAAAAAGTTATAAAGGATAGAAATTTATGGAGAGCCATGATTGCCTATGTCCTGAAGTGTCTAGGCACCAAGCAAATGAAACATTTCATTATAAAACTAGCAGTATAGCCCGGCATTGCTCGGGTGTAATAAAAGCTTTAAAACCAATCCATGGTCCTGGAGCTTAGACTCTTTGGACGTTGGCATGAAAGACTAAAAAGCAATAGTTGTTTCCAGTTAAGGTGAAACCGTAGACTGAAAGAAAAATGAATGGATGTATGTCGAGTTGAGAATCTTTTGTTTGAAATATTCTTAAAGTAAGTCTTTTTTTTTTCTTCTGTCTAATTTTAGATTTTAAGCTTTTCATGTTTAATTGGTTTTCTTTAATTCTGTTTTTGATTTTAGCAGAAATCTCTTGACTGGACTTTTACTACCATGTTTTTTTTTTCAAATGGAGTAGATAAATCTATCTATCGCCCGGTTCTCACTACACCCACGTCTATTGAACAGGTTAAGAGGCTCATCCCTTGTTCCCTGTTTAAGATGTGGTTTCCGGCTTTCTCTTTTCCAATCTTCTCACTTTGGTTTCTTTTTTTTTCTCAATTGGAGTAGATACATCTATCTATCGCCCGGTTCACACTCCACCCATGTCTATTGAACAGGTTAAGAGGCTCATCTCTTGTTCCCTGTTTAGGATGTGGTTTCCAGCTTTCTCTTTTCCAATCTTTTCACTATTACGTAGCCCCTTGCACATAAGTGGCGTTACCGCTTTGCTCAGGGTGATATAATTAAAAAAAAAGTCAAATTTTGATTTCCCAGTATCGATATCAAACAGGTTTTTTTCATTGTAAACTGAATTTTGTAGGCTAAATAAGTCCTCTGAGTAAATGGTATCATGGCTGAGAATAAGAAACACAATTATACCTACTTAGAACCAAACCCAAAGCAAAAACTTTAATAAAAGGGCTGAAAAAATACAGACATACAGGCAGATAAATTGACACACACACACAAACATCTTACCTTTTATATATATATATATATATATATATATATATATATATATATATATATATTATTGATTTTCTGCACTATTGTAAGAACTGCAACCTTGAAACTTCTGAATATCATTTCTTATGTCTTTGTCTATGAGTGTATCAAATTTGATTAAAATCGGACCACTCCTTCTATAACCCGATTTTTTCGATTATCGATTTTTTATATTTATCGGGGATACCTCGACATAAAACATAGCTAAGAACACTCACAGATGCTTATAGTACAACTGTGTAAATTTTCAAGAAAATCGGTTCTGCCGTTTCTGAGTCTATAGGTAACAGACACACACACACACACACACAGACAAAGTTCCATTTATAAATAAGTTTAGATCTATATGTTTGACTATTTTCTATGCTGCTTTTTTTTCTCACTAGTAACTCATGTCCCATTTCTCATTACTGTTATAGGGGCATCACATGAACTAGAGTAATGGTATGTCTTGGGACAGAGCCCAACCCTCTCCATGCTGGTTTAATTTAATTTTTGCTTTTCCTAAACTGGTTGCCAACTAAGGTTATAGGGTCATGTCTGTTCTGCTATTTATCCATAGCTGGTGGGAATAGAGATGGGTTCATACTGGAATCTGAACTCAGCTCTCTGGTTTTTAATTCTGAGCTGCTGTCCATTACACCACCATGTTTCCTGACAGATAACTTTTTTTTTTACTCATTTCACCCCGAGCAAGGCGGAAATGCCACTGATGTGCAGGGGGGGGCTACTTAACTGAAAGAAGATTAATTAGAAGAGAGAGAAGAGGAGTACAAACCAATTAGATAGGAGCAATAGAAAGATGAGAATGCAGGTGTGATGACAGTACTTTATTCATATCTGCTCAGAAAGAGGCATAAATTGTCTCCCTCTTGAACTATCAGTTAAGTGCCATACATGGTAAACGCTTGGGCGATCATGTCTTGAAAGAGACATGACTGACTAGGCAGAAGATTATCCCGCAGTAGGTTGCCATTGTTTTCTGCAGTAGATTGGTTGCCAGCAAAGGCTATAGAACCCAATCTGTCCTGTTATTTAACCCATAACTGGAAGGAAGAGATGAATTAATACCTTTCCCAAGTGTTCACAGAGGGGTGCTGGGATATTTCATTGTCTAAACTTATTTATAAATGGAACTTTGTGTGTGTGTGTGTGTGTCTGTGTGTGTGTCCTTTACCTATAGACTCCGAAACAGCTGAAGCGATTTTCTTGAAAATTTACACAGTTGTACTATAAGTGTCTGTGAGTGTTCTTAGCTCGGTTTTGTGTTGAGGTACCCCCGATAAATATCGAAAATCGATAATCGAGAAAATCGGATTATAGAAGGAGTGGTTCAATTTTAATCAAATTGGATACACTCATAGACAAAGACATAAGAAACGATATTCAGAAGTTTCAAGGTTGCAGTTCTTACAGTAGTGCAGAAAATCAATAATATATATATAAAAGGCAAGATTTTTGTGCATGTGTCTGTTTATCTGCCTGTATTTCTGTATTTTTTTCAGCCTTTTTATTTTAGTTTTTGCTTCAGGTTTGGCTCTAAGTAGGTATAATTGTAGTTCTTAGTCTCAGCCATGATACCATTTACTCAGAAGACTTATTTAGCCTTCAAAATTCAGTTTACAATGAAAAAAACTTATTGGATATCGATACCAGGAAATCAAAATTTGACTTACATCCATTCATTTTCCTTTCAGTCTACGGTTTTGCTTTGACTGGAAACAACTATTGCTTTTTAGTCTTTCATGCCAACGTCCAAAGAGTCTGAGCTCCAGGACCATGGATTAGTCTTAAAGCTTTCATTACACTCGAGCAACGCCAGGCTATACTTCTAGTAACAAATACAAATAGATTTATTTGATAAAATAATATGATAATTGTAAATAAACTGTGATAAAAGTATAACTTTTTTAATTTCAAGCCAAGCAAGGCAGAGATGCCACGAATATGCACGGGGTTCCAGTGAGAGAAAAACTGTGTATAGGGAGCATTGAAGAAAAGATAAAAGATGAATGAGATTCAAGAAGATAGAAGATGGCAGTTGATATTGCATTTAAATTTTTGGAGATTGTAGCAATCAGGGAAGTAAGTAAATGGAAAGGAGTTCTACAAGCGGGAAAGTCTGAGAAAAGAAACTGTTGAAGTAGAAGTGGTGTTACATTTCACTATTTCAATGGTAAAAAGGTGGGACCTAGATGCCAATCTAGTAGCACACTTAAATTCATGTAGACAGGGCACCAGAAAAAAAGCTCATCAGAGCAGTAGCCATGAAAATATTTGTAGAAAAGACAGAGGGAAGTCACACTGTGGCAGTGAGAAAGTGACTGAAGTTGATGATGTCATTAGAACAGTCTTGCTATTTGTTTTTTGTAAACTAAATTTTTTTTATCTTAATTGTAATAATATTTAACACTTATGTGCCTTCAAGATGTAGGCAATCATGTCTCTTGTAGTTCTTAATAAATTTTGTCTTGGTATTTCTTCCAAACCCTACTCTGCCATCCAATTAAGTATGTCGCATGTTGTTTTTGTCTGTCTCTATTTCTGGTTATCTGTCCCGTGAGTATCAGATTCTCCAAGCTCCTCAGTCTTTTGAACAAGAGTAGAGGTTTATCACTTGTTTCCTGTTTAGGGTTGGGTTTTTGGTTCCTTCTAAGTCTACTTCAAACCTATACTGCTAATGTCTCCTCCCCAGTCTTTTAAACAGGAGTAGAGGTTTATCCTTTGTTTCCTGTTTAGGGTTAGGTTTCTGGTTCCTTCTTAAGTCTACTTCAACTCTATACTTCTAATGCCTCAACTTAAATTCTGAAATTTTATTCATTTATTTTTCTTCGTTAAGAGTAGATAGGTTCACCTACTGTTAGGTTCATACTCCTCCCCCAGTCTTTTAAACAAGGGTAGAGGTGTACACCTTGTTTATTGTTTAGGATTGAATTTTCATCCAATTTTTTTTTTTTCCTTTTTCACTCCCAGTAGCCTCTTGCATCTTAATGGCATTATTGTCTCGCTTGGGGTGAATTGGTTTAAAAAAAAGAAAAAAATTAAACTTCTATGTGACAGTGAATACCATTATAAACCAGAAGTGACAGAAATGTGTTTCTGCTGATGAATACCAAGAATATCATGGACAGAAAATGTGAGCAATAAGGACACTTTAAAGAAAATGGAAACAATAGGGAGAGGTATATTTACAATAAGAAAGAGTTAAAATTTTTGTGATAAACAAAGAAGCTCTGGAAAATTCTATGGCTAAGTCTATAACTAGAAGTTGGTCTTCATTGTCACAGATGCATGCCTATTTGAAAAAGTAATGGTTTGATGGAATGGTTGCAAATTTAGAGCTCCAGTCTATTCAATTTCTGCAGAAAAAAAGAAACAAAAAAACAGATCACTGGCAGCTTTCTGTTTTTGCTAACAGATTAATATTTCTGCTTTTCTTCCTACTAAATTCCTGAAATGCAAATCACAACCTAAAATGAAGAAGTTTGCCAGCATGTTAGATAATTTAGATTTATATTCAAATGTTGCCATATTGAAAAATTATATTCTACATTTCTTTTGTTGATGAAAAAATAAATAAATAAAAATTAAAAAAAAAATGTTGACTAAATGGATATAAATAAAATTTAACAGTGAAAAATGAATTTTTAACATTTTGATAAGCAGGTACTGAAAAGTTCTCATCTCATCTAAAAAGACCTTACCTGTTTAGTGATCTAATATTTATTGGTTAAACTTAAGAAACTTTTCAGCACTCATATCTATAAAAATAGTTGCCAGTTTCCTTTTATATGAAAAACTAAAAAAAAAAAAATCCAATAATCTGGAATATTTTAATCATAATAATTATAATAATCCATCTTTGGCAGTGGTTTATAATTTTATTCATTTTATTCTAATGATGTTATGAAAAACATTATTTATTCATTATTGATATTATAAAAAATTCTGTAAATATGATTGCAATATGGTAACACTTGGAAATTAGGCATTTTTGGTTTGTAGTAAAACCATTTAATATCAGACTAACAACTGCCATTAACACGAATTCATCCAAAAATAAATGATTTTTGTTAAACAAATGCTCAAATAAGTTTAGAATAAAAAAATATTTTATTAATTGAAAATAATCAAAATTTTAATTTATTCTAAATATTTGCATGAGACTATGTTGCCAAAAAAGCTTTATAACTTTTTATAATAATTTTTAATATTTTCAAGGACATGAAGAAAAAATCATGACCTAATTCCACAGACCAATATCAGATTAATCTAGAAAACTGCCCTTATGTGCATAAAACAGGAAGGGGTGTGGGGGAACGTATTTTTGTTTTTTAGGAAATCCAGCCCCAGTTAAGTTTATTATGACTACCTCATTTATTAAATTTATTAATTTTGTACTTTGAATTATTTTCCAATCACCATTTTATTAAGCCCCCACTCATTAAGTGAATACTGAAAAAAAATTTCCCCCATTATTATTAAGCCACCACCCGTTTAGTGAATCTTGAGAAAAATTTGCCCCTCTTCCTCAATTATTAAACCTCCAGTTATGTAGTGAATATCGAGAAAAATAAGTCCCCACTCTGATTATTAAACCTCCATCCATTTAGTGCATATTTTGAACAATTATGCTTCCCCTAGTTATTAAACTTCCCTTGTTTTAGAATCTAAGAGTATATTTTAAAATTTTATAGACTTTATAGCTTTTTCTCTTTTTTAGAATTTTTTCAAATAATAATTAAAAGGTTTATTTTATTAATTTTTTTAATATTAATATCTAAAAGAAATTTAAATCAGTTTTGTAATGTTATATATTTAAATTATAATATATTTAAAATTATTTTTAAATAATAGCATTTTAAAATTGTAATAATTTTCTAAAATAATAATTTTTAAAAAATAATTTTTAATAATGACTTAAAAAATATAAATAAAAATATTTTTAAGTAATATTTTTTAATATCTTCTTTGAAATATGATTTGTTTTGTTGAAAATTAGACTGCAACAGAACAGAAATACACTTTCTGTAAATTCTACAAATTTTCTCCCAAATGTTCAAAATTAAACTAATTTAAAGTTTAATATGTGGCATTATCTTATATTAGAATTTATACGTTAACCAAAGTATTATCAATATATATATAAAACCACACTAAAAATCCCATAGCAAAACCTAAAGAATTAACAAAAAAAATAAACCTTAAAAATGGATGGAAATTATGAAAAACTAAATATTGGAATTTTAGAACTTTTATTATTTTTATCTTCCCAAAATTTGATTCATGCTGGTTTTATTCAGAGAAAAACTGATGGTTTCAAATGGTTACGAATTTAAAAATTTACTTGGCAAATTTTTGCTTAAAAGACTATGAAAGAATTGGAATAATTAGGGCAATCTATTTAGACACATACACTTAAAATCATCAATCTATATATATATATATATATATAGATTATTTATTCATAAATTATAACATGGATATGTTACAATATCACTACAAAAGTAGCTATTTTGTTTCAACACTTTTGTGTCTTTTCAAGTGATGTGATGGCTCTTAAAAGAATGATTTAAAAGTCTGAAAACGAGTGTTGCCCCTTTAATCAGGGAGGTATTATTGTATATGTAATGTGGACCAATCATATTGAAGCAACTTCTCATTTGGAAAATATGTGGGCAGGCTTAAGGTTAATTTTGGAGGGTATTGTTATTAATATTTGTATGAAGTCATATTATTATTATTAATTAATACTTATCATACAAATATTAATAACAATACCCTCCAAAATTAACCTTAAGCCTGCCCGCATATTTTCCAAATGAGAAGTTGCTTCACTATGATTGGTCCACATTACATATACAATAATACCTCCCTGATTAAAGGGGCAACACTCGTTTTCAGACTTTTAAACCATTCTTTTAAGAACCATCACATCACTTGAAAAGACACAAAAGTGTTGAAACAAAATGGCTACTTTTGTCGTGATATTGTAACATATCCATGTTATAATTTATGAATAAATAATATTATTAGCTCTACTTTTGTACTGAGCACTTTCTTAAAAATAGTGTTTCTTTTGACAAGTAATATTATTCCAACAATACTTGCTTATATATATATATATATATTGTCATCTGTAGACAGATCTGTTTTGCTGTATCACAGCTCATCAGTACAGTTAGACTCCGATGATTCTACCTCTGGGCTATGTGCGTTCAATTTTTAGTGCATATATTATCACTATACACGCCCAATAGCATATATATATATATATATATATATTCATCATCCATATACAAGCCTGTTTTGCTGTATCACAGCTCATCAGTGTTGCTAGATATCCACTTGCTTCTGGCTGGGATCTAAACTGGACCGATTTGGTGTCAGTCAGAGTCACTAAACCCTAAGCCATTGGCTCATGGAATCAGAGAAGGGAAATTTTAGCGTGTTATATACAAGTGGTGTATACACATGCCAGTCACCAAAAGAACTCAATTCATTGCTGAAGAGTTATGCATAAATCGCAGAAGTGGTAACTGTTTTTATTTAAATTTTCCTCTCTAAAGATCTCAATTGTAATGAGAGTATATCTACCAGTAAAAGAGTTGCTGGTTGGACCAGCAGATGTTAGATCATAAAAAATTCTCAATGCACAATCAAAACAAAAGAACTGAATATGCAGAGCCTTTTTTCCTGAAGAGGCCAGTGTGGTCAAAACCTAGGTAGCAAGTAAGTGATGTGTATTTTGTTCTGTTATTTTATATATATATATTAGTCAAGCACATACAAGCCTGTTTTTCTGTATCACAGCTCATCAGTGTGGCTAGACACATCCACTTGCTTCTGGCCGGGATCGAAACTCGACTGATTTGGTGCCAGTTGAAGGCACTATCCTCAAAGCCATAGGCACATGGAATCAGAGAAGGGAAATTTTAACGTATTGTATATAAGCAGTGCATACATACGCCAGTCACCGAAAGAACTCAATTCATTTATGAAGCGTCACGCATATATCGCAGAACTAAAAGCATGGTCAGTGCAAGAGTCTTGATATCTATGATATAGGGCCACCCCACTCTACTATATCTCAATTTTTATAAGGTAGTATTCAAATAAAATACAAAGTTTATTGTCACCTAATTATGTAAAATAATGGATCCTATGCAATATAGGTGAAAAATTCAACTAGAAAAACTGAAAATAAATACAACATATATGAATACAAATTAGAGACATGTCATAATAAATGATTTGATCTGAAATAAATCAACAATATTTTTTTGGAAATTTTTAACATCAACTGGAGATTTGCTTTTTGTTAAAAGTTGAATAAATTTAATACATTCAACATAAAAAATAGTGAATTTTGTATACTATTTTTTTAAGACTTAGCATGAGGAAAACAAATTCACAAATTTGGATGAAAAAAACTTAATGACATCAAGATCTGCAAAAATGTTTCATCGCTTAATAGTTAGCTGTCAGTTTAATTTGTAACGTATATAAATGTGGGTAGAAGAACTAAGAAAAATGGAAATGTTAATATAAACTGAAGGGAAAAAAATCAAAGACGCTACTTAATAATATACATTTTCTTGTTTTGTGTTTTCACAACATGGCTTGCAGCTTACATATTTCTGGAATTGTCTCACGAGTATGTCTCCCCAAGCATGATCCAAGACTGCCCATAATTGAATTGTATTTGCAGGGAATTTAGTAAGGTATATAGCATGTCCAGTACATACTCAATAGGGATTAAATCTGGTGGGCACAGTTGGCACTGAATTATCAGGATGTCTATAATTGTGTTGTGTTTGTTGGATATAATATACAGGAAATTTAGTGATATCTCCAATAAGGGGCTCATATCTTGTAAGTATGAAGTACACTAGAATGCCTGGAAGTGAACCGAGTGTTCCTTCATATGATGGGTGCTTGCATTTCCTTGCTGAGATAAATCATTGTAAATATGAAACATGAAACCACTGTAACATAGCTTCCCTGTACTTTTTCTAGAAATACTTTCATGGTAATTGTTCTGATGAACGTTCCACTATGGTACCTAGACTTTATAAATTTAATCACAGTGCTAGATTGGTTGCAAGGTATCATCATTTTACATTTTAAATGGTTATAAGTAACTAAGTTCTATGACAACAGTTTTTTTCTATAGCACTTCTCACTTCTCTTCCAGCTTCTTGTTTCCCAGTCAACTTTGATCTTCAAAAATTTAAATGCAATGTCAATTATCTTCTGTCTCTTTAATTCCTGTTCTTTTATTGTTCTCTCTCCCTAATTATGTTTTCTTCTTCTCATATTATTATAAGTCTTATGCTAACAGTGTCTTCCCTCACTTGTGAAACTCTTTTCTGGATTCTTGCTTCCCAGTCAACTTTGATCTTCAATAATTTAAATTCCATGTCAAGCATTATCTTCAGTTGTCTTAATCCCTGTTCTTTTATTGTTCTCTATCCTGAATAGTTTTTTTTTTCTTATATTCTGTAACACACTGTGGCTCCTTGTGTCTTAATGACTTCATTGCCTTACTTGGGGTAAAATGATTAAAAAGGAATATGATGAATATAAAGGAGTGCAAATGGCCTATAACAAGATTTATATGTGTCATACAGGACAGACTCTAGACACTAGTGGTCCTCGCAAACACCTAGAAAAATACATTCCATACTATTACAGAACTACTACTAGTTAACACAAAAACTTGAAAACAGGTTGGTTCCACAGCATGATGCAGTCTCCTCCATACATGATACTCAACGACCTGTTCAAAAAGTGAGAATCTGACTCATCTAACCCAGCAACACAGAGCCAATTTTCAATGGTCCTTTAGTTCTGTCCCAAATGAAGCTTAGTATCTGATTCCAAGGTATCAATAATGGTACTTTTTTTTTTTTAATCATTTCACCCCAAGCAAGGCATTCCACTGCCACTATTGCGCATGGGGCTACATAGTGGGAGGTAAATAGGAAGAGTGGTTAGATATAGGAAATGTCACAAGCGGGGTAATAGATGGGTGGGTGGGAAGAGTGTTTGAAAGAATGGAAGTTAGTTTGTTAGGAGGTGTCTATTGACCTTACATTTAAACTCCTGGAGATTGTAGCCTTGACCTATTTAAAAAGCGGGAATCTGACTCATCTAACCCAGCAACACAGAGCCAATTTTCAATGATCCTTTAGTTCTGTCCCAAATGAAGCTTAGTATCTGATTCCAAGGTATCAATAATGGTACTGAAAACAGGTTGGTTCCATAGCATGATGCAGTCACCTCCATACATGATACTCAACTATCTGTTCAAAAAGTGGAAATCTGACTCATCTAACCCAGCAACACAGAGTCAATTTTCAATGGTCCTTTAGTTCTGTCCCAAATGAAGCTTAGTATCTGATTCCAAGGTATCAATAATGATACTGTTTTCATTAATGGTTACAAAATGCCATGAAATATAGCAGTTACTGTACAGTGCATTGACTGATGTGTTTAGTAGCACCAGTATTTAATTGGGATGTGGTTTTGATGCGATTCTCTCTGTTAGTGGGGGAGGGGTTGCTGCTACAGGCAGTCCTTTTCCTTGTATCACTTGTGCATATATGGAATTTTCCTATGACTTATATTTGTTTGAAATTTACATATTATTGGCATAACTTTTTACCTGAGGAAAACCTTGAGTAGTTGCTATCTTAGAAATAGCAACCCATCTTTCCTGTCCCTAAAATAACTTTGATGTCCAGTTCACATAACTGCCACAGTAACAATACTTCTTCTGTTCAAAACAACATTGATCAGATCTAAACTTATTTATAAATGGAACTTTGTCTCTGTGTGTGTGTCTGTGTGTGTCTGTGTTACCTATAGACTCCAAAGTCTGTACATATTATATAGATTGTAGTTTGTAGATATTCTAAAGTGTATATATATATATATATATATATAGAGAGAGAGAGAGAGATAGAGAGATAGAGAGATAGATAATGAAGAGAATTAGATAGATAGATTGTAGTTTGTACATATTCTAAAGTGTGTGTGTGTGTGTGTGTGTGTATATATATATATATATTATATAGACTGTAGTTTGTACATATTCCAAAGTGTGTATGTATATATATAATCTAATCTAAACTTATTTATAAATGGAACTTTTACTCTGTGTGTGTGTGTGTGTGTGTGTGTGTGTGTGTGTGTGTGTGTCCGTTACCTATAAACTCTGAAATGGCTGAACCGATTTTCTTGAAAATTTACACAGTTGTACTATAAGCGTCTGCGAGTGTTCTTAACTAGGTTTTGTGTCGAGGTACCCCCGATAAATATCGAAAATCGATAATCGAAAAAACCGGGTTATAGAAGGAAGTGGTCCAATTTTAATCAAATTTGATACACTCATAGATAAAGACATAAAAAACGATATTCAGAAGTTTCAAGGTTGCAGAAAATTGATAACATATATATATATATAAAAGGCAAGATGTTTGTGTGTGTGCCTGTTTATCTGCCTGTATATCTGTATTTTTTTCAGCTCTTTTATTTTAGTTTTGCTTTGGGTTTGGCTCTAAGTAAGTATGATTGTAGTTCTTAGACTCAGCCATGATACCATTTACTCAGAGGACTTATTTAGCCTTCAAAATTCAGTTTACGACGAAAAAAATTTGATATATATACCAGGAAATCAAAATTTGACTTACATTCATTCATTTTTCTTTCAGTCTACAGTTTCGCTTTGACTGGAAACAACAACTATTGCTTTTTAGTCTTTCGTGCCAATGTCCCAAGAGTCTGAGCTCCAGGACCATGGATTAATTTTAAAGCTTTCATTACACCTGAGCAACGCCGGGCTATACTGCTAGTTTTGTTATAAATGCAGATACTATTATCTATGGTTGAATAAGATCAGTTTATTTATTTATTTATTTTTTTTTTTACTAATATTCACCTAATACAATTTCCTAGAGCCAATCAAGGTAGGGGATTATTGAATGTGTTTGATAAAACATAGTAGTGAGTGAAGATTATGAGGATATGGTGGATAGTTAATGGATAGATTAACCTGAGATTTTAGTTTAAGATTGTAGTGTTCAGTGAAGCTTGGATGTGTGAGTGGATAATGGCTCAGAATTGTTAATCAAAGAGCTTACTTACAATTCCAGTTGAGACTGTTATATTCACTTACACGGAACTACCCTTGAAAAAGGTATGGATCCACCTTTTCTCCTCACAGGATATGGGTTAAGTAGAAAGACTTGAATCCTTAAACCATTATTATTGTCAAAGGAAAAAAATTCTTACAATTTAAATATTTTTTTTTTAATCATATCACCCTGAGCAAGGCAGTAATGCCACTGATGTGCAAGGGGCTACGTAAGAGTGAAGAGATTAGAAAAGAGAAAACCGGAAACCACATCCTAAACAGGGAACAAGGGATGAGCCTCTTCACCTGTTCAATAGATGTGGGTGGAGTGTGAACCGGGTGATAGTTTAGTTTATCTACTCCAATTGAAAAAAAAAAAAAAAGAGAGAAAAAGGAGTGAAAAGTTTGAAAAAGAGAAAACCAGAAACCACATCCTAACCAGGAAACAAGGGATGAGCCTCTTCACCTGTTCAATAGATGTGGGTGGAGTGTGAACCGGGCGATAGTTTAGTTTATCTACTCCAATTGAAAAAAAAAAAAAAAGAGAGAGAAAAAGGAGTGAAAATTTTGAAAAAGAGAAAACCAGAAACCACATCCTAAACAGGGAACAAGGGATGAGCCTCTTCACCTGTTCAATAGATGTGGGTGGAGTGTGAACCGGGCGATAGTTTAGTTTATCTACTCCAATTAAAAAAAAAAAAGAGAGAAAAAGGAGTGAAAAGTTTGAAAAAGAGAAAACCAGAAACCACATCCTAAACAGGGAACAAGGGATGAGCCTCTTCACCTGTTCAATAGATGTGGGTGGAGTGTGAACCGGGCGATAGTTTAGTTTATCTACTCCAATTAAAAAAAAAAAAGAGAGAAAAAGGAGTGAAAAGTTTGAAAAAGAGAAAACCAGAAACCACATCCTAAGCAGGGAACAAGGGATGAGCCTCTTCACCTGTTCAATAGATGTGGGTGGAGTGTGAACCGGGTGATATTTTCTGGCTTTAAATAACCTGTAAAAGGTTAATAAGCTGAGAAAAAAACTAGTCAAGTTTATTCCTTATTGTGCTAAAATAATGATTGCATAAAAAATTTCAGATAATGTCAAAATAACTGTGAGATGTGAATTTAAAGCATTTTCTTCTTTATGGGTTACTTATGAGTTGATATATCTGTAGAAAATGAACCAGTTGATCAGTCAAGTAGCTGTTACTGCTTTCAGTTGAATTTTTAAAAATCTTTTTATTACAACAATATTTTAGGAAAATAGGTTTCTCAAGTTCAGTAGCATCTTTCCAGTAGTGATGATCGCTTGCTTCCTAACTGTTTCAAGTAATGTAGAATGTCGATATAATGATTATGGCATTATTTTCTCTTTGAGTTACACGTTATCCATTTTAGTTGTTACCGCTATTGAAAGTCCTCAAGTGATGTGGTTTCTGTTATTTAGTCCAGTTCTTTATTTGTGATTCTTTAGCACCAGTCCGAAAGGTTCAAAGAAAGATGGTCCCTACTGAAACCTACTTGAAAACATTTTAACCATTGATCAAAGAATGCAGCTGTATACAGCTAATAGTTTAAATGTGGTACATGTTAATTGTTTGTTGACTCATGAAAGAAAGAAAGGGTTGTTGCATGTTCAAATAAAATGATATTCATTTAATGCAAAATACATCATTTCTTAACTATAACCACAATCATGAAATAAAAGTTTATATTTAAAAAGTTCTTTTCTCTGACTGAAAAGGAAATAAACATTTCAGTGAGGAAGAGGGAAAGTTGAGTTGGGAGACAAGATCAAAGTGAGTTTGTGTTTTGTTGGTGAGAAAGACAGGCTGACAAATTTGATTTGTGTCTCTTTACTGCTGTCAGTCTTTCTAATGAGTTGAATGAATGTCTGGTTTATATGGCTTTGTGCAGGCTCCAAAAGCCTATGTTTATTTATTGGTGGGAACTGATTTTATTGGCTATTCTTTATGTTTTTTAAATTTGAAATATTTTTGAGATTGGAAAGCCTGTGTGAAGCCTTTATGTGGTTTGCTTGTTTTTGTCATTTCATCTTTTGACTGGAAACAGTTAACTTCCGCTTACTCTACAGCTACACTAAATTTTCAAGTTTGTCAATTGTTCATGATAATATTCCGTCTTAATGCTAAAGTTCTTATAAAATCATGTATCATAGCAGCCAATACCCAAGTAAGTAGTCATGTATAGTGAAAATGAAAAATGTCCTTGTTTTTAATGAGGGGAGACTATAAGTAGTCTTTACTATCCACATTTTTAAATTAGAGTAGCATTAGTTCAGCTCCAAGGACTGTGCAAACATGTGCTGAACAACATCAAATCCTCCATTCCTCACTTAATCAATAAATTTGAGGTCCTCAAGGCATCTGTGAACAAGGCTGAGTGCTTTGCTTGCAGATTCTCATCAAACTCCACAAATGACTTGCCTGGAGTACCCTCACTGACTTCCCTCTTAGAACTGAGGCTCAGCTGAAAGATGTTTACATAACTCCATCTCTGATATCTACGATAATATCAAAACTTGACCTCCATAAGGCAAGTAGAGGTGATGGAATCCCGATCATTGCCCTAAAGAAATGTGCCCCTGAACTCTCCTCTGTCCTCTCTAAACTCTATAATTACTGCTTTTCTGCCTGCTGGAAGTTCTCTTCTGTGGTTCCTGTATTTAAGAACTCAGAGGAACCCTCAGACCCATCCAATTATCACCCTATGAGCCTCTTACTAATTTTTGGAAAGTGTTCGAGGCTATTATCAATGCTGAGATAGTTCAACATCTTACTGGACATTAACTATTCTCAGACAGACTGTATGGATTCCACTTTACCAGGACTACTGCCGATATGCTAACAACCATCACAGAGTACATATACCAGGCCCTCTATAAGTCCGATGAGGTTCATGTTGTTGCTCTGGATATCTCCAAGGCTCTTGATAGGGCTTGGTACACCGGCCTTCTGTGAAAGCTACAGGGTTATTGTATCACAGGACGCTTGCTTGATCCGATCCAATCTTTCCTATCTAACTGCATAATGAATGTTATCTTGAATGGGCATGCTTCCACATCCTACCCCCAGGGCTCTATCCTAGGCCCGACGCTCATTCTAATCTTCATAAATGATCTCCCAGACGTGATCAAATCCCAAGTAGGTATTTACACAGATGACACCACCATTTACTCCAGAAGAAATCTGGTGAGGCGGACAAACATAACCTTGCTGCTGATCTTGAGAAAGACCTCCACTTAGTGGTGGACTGGGGTAAGAAGTGGCTCATAAATTTCAATGCTTCTAAAATGAAATTGCTGTCAACCATCATTCTCCCCATAAGCATGGACCAAGCGAGTTTCCCTGAAAGCAATATACTGCACCTCCTCGGCCTTACTCAAGTGGAATCATTACATTCAGTCAATGGCTAAATTCACTGCTAGGAAGGTTAAGTCACTGTATCGAGCCAGGAAGTTTCTTTTCGCCTGAATTTATCTTGCACATATACAAATCAACCATCCAACTGTGCATAGAATACTGTTGTCATATCTGGTAAGGCGCTCCTGCTGTTCATCTCAATATTCTCAACAGGCTCCAAAGGAGAATCTGTAATGTAATTGGTCCCGACCTGGCAGCTCAACTCCAGCCACTTTCTCACTGGTGGGATGTGGCTTCCCTCTGTCTCTTCTACAATATTTTCATGGCTTCTGCTCTGACAAACTTAGAACTTAGGCCACTGGTGCCTCCCTGTAACTGGTTTGTCTTTCTCTTCACTCTCCTTACTGCCTAAACTTTTAATCTCTTATGTAGCCCCCTGTGCATCAGTGGTGGTACCGCATTGCTTGGGGTGAAACAGTTAAAAAAACTAGTTTACTTGTAAATATCAAATTAAAATTATATAAGTTGTGTATTTAAGATAGAAACTGGTAACTGCCATAGAAAATTAGTAGAACAGGTGTTACTTATTTTTATGTATATTTGGTACCAGTAGTTGGAAAAGAGTATCTGAACTATCCTGTAGGTGCTTAGTGAGCACCCCACTATAGGTGTACCTTCAGTCCTTTACTCTAATCCTGACCTCACATGGCTTATATGCAAGTAGAAGGATTATCTTCAATATACACATTATCTCCAATATGCAATACACACAATTTCTTTCCCTTTTAACACTCACACTCAGCTACATACAAAAGAAAAATGGTATTTTTACACACACACACACACACACACACACACACACACAGGGTGAGTTGGGTAAATTGTCACTATTTCATATGTTGAAGCCAATGAAAATTTTATTGAATAGTATTTCAAGATATAATTGTGTAATTTTGGTAAATGAGTCTGTTAAAATGAGATGTCAGTGTTATTTTCATTATTGGGTAATTTACACAACAATTAATTAATCACAGATAATAAAAATGCAATCTGTGAGAAGTGATGGGACACAATATTTTTAAAAATGTATTGTACTGGAAGAGAGTTGGATTGATTGAATTGCTTTTTTATGGTTTATCAACCTTTTGCAGATTATTTAAAGCTAGAAATTAAATTTATATTATAGATTATATTAAATTTTCACTATTCTGTAATTTAGACAACAATTTGTTCTTTGCACCCTGAATATATATATATATATATATATATATATATATATATATATATATCATAAGTTATAGTTTAGAACATGTACAAATTATAATTTACTACAAAAGTGTACATTTTGTTTCGACATCAAAAAAAACAATGTCTCATCAGGTAGTTAATAATAACCATCATTATTAACTACCTGATGAGACACTGATTTTTTGATATCCCTATTTCTATATTGAGCACTGTTTTAAATTAATGTTTTGAACATTGTTAATACTTTCTTTGTTCTTCATTCACTTGGATATATATATATATATATATATAGTACACTAAATCTAAAAATGAGCCAACACCGACCGCAGTTTCACACAATGGATTGTCAGGGATCGTCTTGGGTTTTTTTTCTTTCAAACAAGCTCTTAACACATTGTTCTTGTGCTTGGTTTGTTTCTTTTTTTTCTTTCCCTTTATTTAACCTATGAGGTGTCCTCGTTGGGTTATTGACGATTTAAGTTACTGATAGGTTAGCATTGGTTTTTCGGACATTAGTCTTAATAATTAGTGCTGCTTTATTGTAAGCATATATATATATATATATATATATATATATATATATATACATACACACACATACTGACACACACACAAGAAAATTAACCTAACACTAATAACTTGCACACAAATTAAATTTTAACTTAATAAGAAAAATCGGCAGTCAGTTGCTGATACCTCCTGGCAAGTGGACAGAACAATCATGAAAAAATTCATTTACAAAAATCCAGAGTTAAAATGCTGAATATATCATCAATCAGCTAAGTAACAAATTTCATTTTTGTATTAATCCTATGTATATATTATTTTCAGCCAACAACATTACTGTTCAAGAAATATGATTGTATGAACGATTTTATGTAATGACCTATATATACACTACCGGTCATAGTTATTAGACCACCCCAGGTTTTTAAAAGAAATGATGTATTTCATATTATTTTTAGCGGATAATTCTAATTGAAAATAGAATGGTTCTTTTGTTATTATTACTTTGCAAAATTTTACAAGGCAGGGAAGCAAAGATGAACTCTTCCAAATCACCCTAAATTTTCTTCATTCTTTCATTGATGAAACTGCAATATAGGTAATTATTAAATATTTATAAATTCATTTGATGCACATGTTATTGTGCAGTATTAAAAAAAAAAATTCTATTTTCATTTACAATTATTCACTTAGCAATAAATACGAAAAAAATAGTATGAAATATATATATATATTTTTTAAACACTGGGGTGGCCTAATAATTATGACCAGTAGTGTATATATATATATTTATTTATTTATTTATTTATTTAATTATTAATTTTTGGTCATAATTAAATTATACCAGTACACAGCTGTATTAAAAAAGGATTTAATAGAATTATATTGTAGAACTTTTGAATATTTTTCATTTGTAAACAAGTTATTATGTGACCCAGGTTTCTACCTTTCAGTGTGTTCAGGTGATTTACAATAAGGTATTGTAAATCACATGAAGACACTGAAAGGTAGAAACCTGGGTTGCATAATAACTTGTTTACAAATGAAAATATATATATATCTAAACTTATTTATAAAGGGAATTTTTTTCTCTGTGTGTGTGTCTGTGTGTGTGTGTATGTGTGTGTGTGTGTGTCCGTTACCTATAGACTCCGAAACAGCTGAACCGATTTTCTTGAAATTTTACACAATTGTACTACAAGCGCCTGTGAGTGTTCTTAGCTAGGTTTTGTGTCAAGGTACCTTCGATAAATATCAAAAATCAATAATCGAAAAAATCGGGTTATAGAAGG
Source organism: Ascarosepion bandense (assembly GCA_037127315.1). Taxonomy (NCBI): domain Eukaryota; kingdom Metazoa; phylum Mollusca; class Cephalopoda; order Sepiida; family Sepiidae; genus Ascarosepion; species Ascarosepion bandense. The sequence goes on from JBBBDQ010000498.1 coordinate 753,855, forward strand.
AGTGGTTCGATTTTAATCAAATTTGATACACTCATAGACAAATACATAAGAAACGATATTCAGAAGTTTCAAGGTTGCAGTTCTTACAATAGTGCAGAAAATCGATAATATATATATATATATATATATATATATAAGGCAAGATGTTTGTGTGTGTGTCTGTTTATCTGCCTATATGTCTGTATTTTTTGCAGCCCTTTTATTTTAGTTTTTGCTTCAGGTTTGGCTCTAAGTAGGTATAATTGTAGTTCTTAGTCTCAGCCATGATACCATTTACTCAGAGGACTTATTTAGTCTTCAAAATTCAGTTTAAGATGAAAAAAACTTATTTTATATCGATACCTGGAAATCAAAATTTGACTTACATCCATTCATTTTTCTTTCAATCTACGGTTTCACTTTAACTGGAAGCAACTATTGCTTTTTAGTCTTTCATGCCAACGTCCAAAGAGTCTGAGCTCCAGGACCATGGATTAGTTTTAAAGCTTTTATTACACCCAAGTAAGGCCAGGATATACTGCTAGTATATATATATATATATATATATAGGTGTGAGTTTGTAACCCTGGGTTTCATGCTCTTGCAATCGTCAGACAAATATGTCAACTCTATCACTGATATTGAGCACTTTCAAATAAGTACCATGTATATATAATATATAAATAATATAATATATATAACAAATTGCAAATATATATATATTGATATTTATAATTATATACATACACTTTTCACATATATATATATATATATATATATATATATATATATTGGTTGTTACATAAAATTATTCGTATCATCATTTTCTAATCTTTTCACTCTTACATAGCCCCCTGCACATCAGTGGCATTACCACCTTGCTCAGGGTGATATGATTAAAAAAAAATGATTGCAGTAATACTGATTTTCTAAGTGTAACTTAGATGTGGTATAAGGCCAAACTGATTGGACTAATGCAATACAAAAATGAAACTTTATTTTATTCCAACATTGTTGTCTAAAGTACCATATTGAATGGTGCAGCATCAGACAAACCCATGGCACCATGCAATGTCCCAGTGTTTGAACGATTGTATTAAGTTTAAGGAATTCATTATTTTCTGTTGCCTGCTTCTTTCTTTGAGATGCTGTACAAAGTGGATTTATTTTTGAAGTCACCTTCTTCTAGCCTTTGCCTAAAGAGGCAGAACCTGCAAGGCAGCGAGTGGTTTAAATTCAGAGTTTTTCCTTCTACAAGACTGGTTATCAATCAAGACTACAGAACATTGCCTGTTCTGCTATTTATTCATAGTTCCAACATGATATATTAATATGGTTACAAATATTTTCATGGCAAATTCTCTGATAAGCTTTTTTTCCCTGGTACCCTGTTCACATGAATTTAAGCGTGCTACTAGATTGGTACCTTTTTATTGTTGAAATAATTTAATGTAACTGTCACTTCTACTCCAACAGTATATTTTCTCGCACATCCTACCTGAGGAACTCTCTTCCATTTACTTGTTTCCCTGATAGTTATAATCTACAAAACTTTAATTGCAACATCAATTGCCATCTTCTATTTTCTTGAATCCTGTTCATCTTTTATCTTTTCTTTAATACTCTCTGTAACAAGTCTTTTTTCTCACTGTAACACCCTGCGTACGATTGGCAGTCTCGCCTTGTTTGGGGTGAAATGATTAAAAAAAATTATCATTATTTACATTTAGACTAATGTTCTCATCTTTACTGATGTCCCAATATTTTGACCATTGTACCCTGTAGCCTTCTTCAGGTATCTACCAGTCCAGATAACCTCCAGGGACTTTTGAATTGTACCCTTTATTTAATCTAAAGGGGAAAACTGTTCTGATTCTGATGTCCGCATCTGGGCAAATCTTGTCTTGCTCATTTAAGATTACTCAATTATTCCAATCTTCCCTTGGGGATGAAATAGTTTGCAGTCTGATTGACAGATACCTGAAGAAGGCTCAATGACACAATATCCTAAACACTGTAATAATAACAATAAAGATGAGGACATTAATCTCAGTGTAGATATATAGAGGGCACCAGTGAGCGCCGAAAAATTTAGCTCACTGGTGCCCCCTATATATGAATTTACTCGAGCCACAAGATTAGCAACTAGATCCCACCCTTTTACTGTGAAACCAATAAAATGTAAATGCAAATTCTATTCTAGCAGCTTCTTTTCTCGCACTTCCCACCTATGGAATTCCCTTCCATTTACTTGCTTTCCTAACAGCTACAATCTCCAAGAATTTAAATGTAAAGTCAGTAGTCATCTCCTATTTCACTAACCTGCATCCTCTCTCTCATGCTCCCTTCTCTGTCCACTCTCATCAGTATTCTCATTCTTCTCTTACTCGCTTCCTGACACCCCCTATAACCTGTCACTCTTTCTCATAACTTTCCTCCTACATAACTCCCTGCAAACCAGTGGCAGTAAAATGCCTTGCTTGGGGCAATATGATTATAAAATAATGGTAACTCATCATTACAGAAATTCAGACAGAAAATTAGTGTGATCACTTCATTGCTTGACAGTCCTGAGTATGACAATAAACAACATCTGGCAGTAAGGGCTCTTATTAGGAGATTGAAGGTTTTGAGGAGTATGGGACTATCTTTTAATTGCTGTTGTTCTCAGGTCTGCCTGCCCTGACCTGGGTTGGTAGTACCTGTTAGGATGCTATGGTCTATAGGTAACCTCCCAACCCCCATCAAAAGCAAAACCCTATGAAAGTTTAAAAATACTAGCAATAGATTTTTATATAAAAAATACCAACAATACCTGTTTATAGCAAAATGACCAACACTACATTTTATCTGTAGTTGATACCAGCAATAGATTTTTATATAAAAAATACCAACAATACCTGACCAACAATACATTTTATCTGTAGTTGAGGGCATACATTTGTGTTCAATGCATTTAGATTTCAGCATTAAATAAATCATATGAAATATAGGTAAACAATTGATATGCTGCTAAGCAATATCAACCAAACGACCAACATGAAAGAACTCTTTCAGGACATTAATACATGTAACATCCTACAATTTCTTAAGAAATCAAATTTTATTCCAAAATATAACTTTTACAAATTACAACATAAAACACATAGTTATGTAATTTATTAGTTATGTCTGCACAAAAATGTATTCAATTGTGAATGTGTTGTATTACCAAGGTGGATACGATACACAAAGAAAGTGTGCTGCAGTTTTGATTCAGCACAATATCTGGTTCTAGACAAATATACACAGAACAGTACAATATTTCCAATAACAGACAAAACAGAACTTACAACACAAAGAGGAAGAGTTTGGATTGCAATAGTTTTTTTTTTTAATCATATCACTCCGAGCAAGGCGGCAACACCACTGATGTGCAGGGGGCTACGTAAGAGTGAAAAGATTGGAAAAGAGAAAACCAGAAACCACATCCTAAACAGGGAACAAGGGATGAGCCTCTTCACCTGTTCAATAGATGTGGGTGGAATGTGAACCGGGCGATATTTTAGTCTATCTACTCCAATTGATAAAAAGAAAAAAAAAAGAAAGAAAAGAGTGAAAAGATTGGAAAAGAGAAAGCTGGAAACCACATCCTAAACAGGGAACAAGGGATGAGCCTCTTCACCTGTTCAATAGATGTGGGTGGAATGTGAACCGGGCGATAGTTTAGTCTATCTACTCCAATTGATAAAAAGAAAAAAAAAGAAAGAAAAGAGTGAAAAGATTGGATAAGATAAAGCCAGAAACCACATCCTAAACAGGGAACAAGGGATGAGCCTAGTTGCTGAAGTAATCAGTCTGAATATTACTTGAATGACACTTGAATATTACGCTTCAAATGCTACTATTCTTTACTTAAATAGACCATTTCAGACCATCACTGAGAGTGCTGCAAGAGTGTCATCTACTCAACAACAGAAAGTAGAATAACATATATCATATTTTTATTACTTTTTTTTATATAATCATTTCACCCCAAGCAAGGCAGGACCACCACTGGTGTGCAGTGGGTGTGGGGGTTACAGTGAGAGAAAAAACATGGTATAGTGGATGTTGAAGGAAGAATGAGAAAAGGATGAGAATCAAGGAGATAGAAGGTGACAATTGATGTTGTATTTAAACTTTTAATTATTTCAAAGTTCCCAAAAGAATTGTTTTATCATTAAATGACCCATGAGGAGTTGATATGCCATTAAACGAATCAAATTATTTATATCTTATTATTAACTTTTTTTCCACTTTGTCAGTTTCTTGACTTTTTGGTTTGGAACAGTTGATGTTTTGGGTAAGATAAAGCCTAAATGAATCATACCTGAACCCTGTGGACCTGTCTCCCAGATAGCACCTACCCAGTACACTACTGTAGTTAAATCAGAATTATGTTCTTGTGCCTGTAGCAAAAGCCATTGGTTATTTTTGTTGTTACTCTCACATATGTATGTAGCACTATTTCAAACTTTCTTTGTTTTATTTTCTCTTGTGCAATAGGCAAATAAATACATTGTATAATTGGTTTCTTTTTGGTTGTAATATTTTTAAAAAAAGCTTTTCTTAATAAATACATAGTTTAATTAAGATTTGTTGATTATTTGGGAAAAAAAAGAGACAAATGTTTTAATAAAATTTTAGGAGTTTACTTACTTTTGTACTGCACTGCATACTATGTAAAGCTGGATCAAGGGTATTGTAGACTCCCAGTGAATTTTTATGGCCACTCCATTCTATTACATCTCAATTTTCATAAAAATACAGGGCTTACGGCCTATCACGTTGAATACACCGGTTCTCGCTTGATCACCGAAGTTAAGCAACGTTGAGCCTGGTCAGTACTTAGATGGGTGACCGCTTGGGAATACCAGGTGCTGTAAGCATTTAGTGACGGATGTGCGTGCTTACGGCCATATTATGTTGAATACACCAGTTCTCGCTCGATCACCGAAGTTAAGCAACGTTGAGCCTGGTCAGTACTTAGATGAGTGACCTCTTGGGAATACCAGGTGCTGTAAACATTTAGTGACGGATGTGCGTGCTTACAGCCATATCACGTTGAATATACCGGTTCTTGCTCGATCACCGAAGTTAAGCAACGTTGAGCCTGGTCAGTACTTAGATGGGTGACCTCTTGGGAATACCAGGTGCTGTAAGCGTATAGTGACAGATGTGCGTTGTGGTGCAGTGGATATCAGCTTGGAAAGAGAAATCGGTGAGCCGAGTTCGAATTCCAGTTGAATACCCTGTATTCACTCAAGCACTGGTACCCTTGGGAAAGGTATTAATCTGTCCATTCCCTCCAGTTATGGGTTAAATAACAAGGGTAGGACTTGGGGACCCTGCTCTTAAAATCAAATCTCAATGAATCGTGAAAAAGAAAAATGTTGTAAAAATAAAATAACCTTACCCAAAAATCATTGGTTATGACCTTAAAATGATCCCATAAGGATTGATAGGTCGTTAAGCCTCAAAAACAAAACAAACAATCATAAAAATACAAATTTTATTGTAACCTAAATATGTGCAATAATGCATCATATGCAATATAGGTAAACAATTCAACTAGAAAAATTTAAAATAATGTATCTAAATATAAATTAGTGTCATATCATAATAGATCCAGATCCCAATATTCCATGACATATTAAAGTTGTAGAAGCACCACAAGTACTGCAAACACAGTAAAAGTGGTATTTCTTTAGGCATGACAGCCTCTCCAGGCTGGTTTGAATTCAGAGTTTGGTTGCTACCCAAGGCTATAGAACCCAGTCTAACCTACTATTTACCCATAGCTTGGAGGAAAAGACATGGATTCATACATTTCCCAAGGGTATTAGCACATAAGTGAATGTAATGAATCTGACTTGAATTTGAACTCAGCTCTGAGCTGGTACCGATTAAATCATCATGCCTCCTTTTAATAGATCATTCCATCTTAAATGTTTTGTGGTAATTTTTAACATCAACTTGAGATTTTGCTTGTTAAAAAGTTGAATAATTTTAACAGATTTATAATAGATTTCAGATTTATAACAGATTTAACATTATAGTTAAAAAATAAAAAATTTTATATAGAATTTTTTCAAAGCTTAGCATAAGCAAAACAAATTTGGACAAAAAAAAGACCCCAGAATGACATCAAAATCTGTAAAACATTTTCATCCTTTTAATAGTAAGTTGTTCTAAGTTTAATTTATAATGTACATAAATTTAGCTCTAAAAGAGGCAAATGTTAAGATAGTGATGGTTACAAAGCACTGCCTGGGGCTCTAAATCAGGCCCCTCTCATTCAGGGGGTTTGGGGGTAGTACACACTGACCCTGTATAAATGGATTTTATGATGCTATGAAAATCTTTACATATTCATGAATTAGTTTATAAAGAATAATTTCAAAGGCAACAAAACTGCTAATAATTTTTCTTACTTTTGAAATATTAATTTTACAGCTTAAGATATTTTTTATAGAATCTTAAAATTTATATCGATGGATTTCTGAAATTTAAACTATTAAATTATCCATTCATTAATACTTAGAATTAATAGATTCTTTTTACCATAAAACAAATTTTTGCTTTAAATTTTAAACATTTTTTAAAAAATAAATCCATTTTCAATAGAAAAAAATGTTGAGCAAAAGTTCTTGGCCCAAACAAGAAGTCTTTCCCCACACCCCCAAAAATTCTGATATTTCATCATATTTACTCAGATTTTGCAAAATGAGTCAGGGACTAGAATTTTTCAGCATCTCCTTTTAATACTTTATTTAATAATTTGCATAAGATCCCTTCACCAAGAGATCTTAAATAATTTATAGTTTATCTGACAGCCTCAAACTTCTAATAAAACTTAGATTAAGATATTGAATAACTTCAAATACATCTCTTTTCATTCCTGTTTGATCATTTCAGTACAATTTTTTCTTCATGTTGAAAGATTAGGGTTTTCATGTCTTTTTTAATTTTGGGGGAAAAAGTTTAGCATATGTGCAAGCAAAGCAAAATAAAATAAAAATAGGGTGTGTCAAAAGGACAATTTTTATCTTGACTATATATTCTTTCAATAATTTTTATTATTGCAAAATGCTATTTTAAAAATTTGAATAAACAGCTTAATGAATAAATAGTGTTTAGCATATTTGTTGTCAATTCATGAAAAAAAATGTATAAATCCAGATGCTTGCAATCTATTTTAGTAAATTTATAAAAGAAACGTGTGGAAAAAGCCTTTTTTTTAATTTTTAATTACAGTTGCTCATTGTTACTGATTTATTTAAATCATCTTGTTCTCTTCTTCACAGACATTTTGATAAATTTATGAATAAAATAATTTGTTTTCATAGTTATTTCTTTATAAGATAATAGATAATAGATACTGGATTGCAACTGACCATTTTTTTAATAGTAAGTATAAAATTATCCTTGTAAATCAGTAGTTCAATTATTTTTTATCTGGGCTGTATTTCCAAGTATGAAAATTTGCTCATGCCTCACTAAATTTTATGGGATAAAAAGTACATTTAAAAATGAAAAAAATACAGAGAGAGCTAAAGGGAGATAACAGCAGATTTAAAGTTATAACATGATCTTTGATAACTCTCTCCTCCAATTTGTGGACTCTAATTACTATATTCTTAATACTTGATATAATGCAAAAATAATGATAAAATCAGTCAATGATTATTTATAGCTAAAAGGTAGCCTAAAAAGTTCTGTCCATTTTTTAAGGAAAAAAGAAAACGCCTCACAGTATGTTTAACTTATATTTAGTCTTCGAAGTAATCACCATTGGCATCCAACAACTTCTGCTAACGTGTCTCCAGTTGTTCAATGCCCTTGCAGTAGAACTCAAAGGGTTTTGATGCAAAGATGTCTGTGAGGGTTTTGCGCATGTCTGCTTCATTGGGGAAGGATTTCCCACAAACATGATTATCCAGGAAGTGGAAGAGGTGGTAATCGGATGGCGAAACGTCAGGTGAATAAGGTGTATGGCACAAAGTCTCCCACCCAAGTTGCTGTATGGTATCCCTGACCACTAGTGACATGCGGCCTGGCATTATCATGGAGGAAAAGCACACCTTTGCGATTCACCAGTGCTGGCTCCTTCTGGCACAATGCCTGTTGCACACATTTCAATTGCTTTGAATATGGGTCTTCAATGACCATTTGGCTCATTGGTAGCAGTTTATAATGAACCACTTGACGACCTGTCCACCAGACACAAAGCATAACCTTGCATGGGTGCATAGGTGGTCTTGCAGTGTGAGGGACAGCATCCTAAGGAGACAACCAATGTCTGGAATGCTTGGGAGTTTCATACAGACTCCACTTTTCATCACTGGTGAGCACTCGATTAAATAAGTATGCGGTACAATGGTGAGAAAGCAGCGATATGCAGACTGCCGCTCATTGTCTCTTGTGGACCTCCAACAGAGTTTGCGGAATCCACTTGCTCAGTTTGTATGTCTTACCTAGGCAGTGCAGGTGAAGTCTAACTGTTTCATCAGAAACATTGAACTATCTTGCAAGTTCACCACACGTTAGACTACTGTCCTCTTCAATGGTTGCCTTCAGGACTCCCTCATTCAAGACCTGTAGGTCGTCCACCGCAAGGCTCATCATCGAGAGACAAATCTCCCGACTTGAATTTTCAAGACCAATGCCTTGTAGTACGTTCACTCACAGCACTATCCCCAAATGCTTGACATATGTGGTGACTTGATGCAGCTGCTGATAAGCCCACTTTGAAGTCGTAAAACAAACAGCCCCGAATGTGATCTCTAGACACTTCCATCCTTCTCACAGCTGTCCAGCTTATAACTGATGGCCGGGCATGATGCACGTGTTTTTTATAATGTCTGATGTTCCTACATGCATTTCGTATATATTTCAACTTCATTCAATGACTAATCAAAAAATGGACAGAACTTTTTTGGTTATCTTGTATTTATACTAGGACTCGTGCATATAATTACAAATGATCCATAATAATATTTTAAATTTTGAAATCATATTTATTTTTGGCATATGAATATTTTGGAACTGTTTCTAAATCTTTGATTGTCTGCCTCACCTGCTATCCTCTTCTGGTACCCTCGAGGCACATTGCACCATTCGGGAAACACTGTTGCAAATAAACAATCAAATAAAATAGTGTTTTATACTTTTGTCGTCAATTCTCTAAAACAAAAAAAGAGAATGCATAAATCCACTTTCATGTTTGTTTTTCATTAAATTTCTAAAAAAAGCTAATAGGAGTAGATAGGTTTGCCTATCATCCAGTTTACACTTCTTTCTGGTTTTTTTAAACAACAGTAAATCTTTTGTTTCCTGTCCAGGATTATGTTTCCAGTTACTTCTAAAGTTTTCTAATTCCCATTCACTCCCAGTAGCCAATTTTTGGTGACATTATTGGAGTGAATTGATTAAATCAATAGTTTTTAAGCAACAATAAAAATTACTAGGAAAGTATTATTAGTGTCAAAATAAATACTGTCCTTCTGACATTGTGTTTATTTTTTTTTTGCAGGTACTTACAGTACTGTGCAAAAGTATTACAAGAACTATTTTATCTTTTATGAGGCATATTGACAGAAAATAAACAATTTAATTAAAGTAATTTTATTTGATTTATTCAACAAATGCTTTAACAGAGAAAATGCTTGTTACAAAATAAATTTAATATTTAGTATAATAGCCTTTCACTTTGAAATATTAAAATAATTGCGACAATTTACCCATCGCACCAATATATATATATATATATATATATATATATATATATATATATATATATATATATATATATATATACAGTACTGTGTAAAAGTATTAGAACAAGAACTATTTTATCTTTTATGAGGATATTGAAAGAAAATAAACAATTTAATTAAAGTAATTTTATTTGATTTACTCAACAAATGCTTTAACAAGAAAAAAATGCTTGTTACAAAATAAATTTAATATTTAGTAGCCTTTTGTTTTGATCACAGCCTTCATTCTGTCAGGCATTGACATCACAAGTTTCTTCAATGTATCTAATGGTAACTCCTGCCAAGCAACTTATATTTGTTCCCAAAATGTGTCTTGCAAAGTAACATTAGATTTATCAATGTTTTTTATCCAAAATATCTCATAAATGTTAATAGAGTAGTTTCAAAATAACTTGTTTAATAGAAAACAAGAAAAATTAAATATAACTTCTTTTTAAAACATTTCTTTTACACCTAGTTTTAAATAATCAATATTTATTAGCAATTTACTTGGTTTTTCACCCTGTATTTGAATTTCAGTGAGGTTTTTAGGAAAATCACCCCTGTCCTAATACTACCGGTAGTGTGCAAAAGTGTTAGGACAGGGGTGATTTTAAACTTTATTTTGATGCCTCATAAAACAGAAAATAGTTCTTGTCCTAATACTTTTGCACAGTACTGTATGTTAAACTTGACTATTTTTTATTTTGTTATGTAATTAAAAAAAAAACAATCTAGTGTGAATTGGATGTGTATACAGGTCCTCATTGTTCGGCTTATGCGGATCCACTATGAATATGACTCCTGGCAGACAGAGACCCAATCCAGATGACCCAGTAACCTGACTGACCACAGAAAGCAGAGAAAAGTCGTCCCGTGTGTGAGTGCATTGTGAAATACCACCACCAGTGCTGTTGATTTCGACTTTTTCTGCTACTAAACGTTAACTAGGAAGCTGATATTTACTGCTACAAATGACTGCACTTTTCATGCTGTCATCATTTATGAACTGTTGTTCACTGCAACGATAAAGGGTTTTTTCATTCTTCAATGATGTCAATTTGACTGCTTAAAACTTAAGATTATTTATTGAAAACAATATTGAAACCTCTTTCTTTGAACTCAGATAACTACACATACACGAACACACACGTCGGTATTATTATTGCAATAAAATGGGCATATTAAAATGTATTCAAGAAAATGAAGAAAAAGATGAAAGAAAAACATAATTATCATAAAAAGGTAAATGGAATTTATAGTCTAAAAAATATGGTTGATTCACTGTCTATCACATATTGACTGCTTGTGAATTTGTATATGCCTATGTGTATGTAGGGCTGGTGCAAGGGTCTTGTAGTCCCCCTCCTTGAATCTCTGATACAGCCCCACCAATCTGTGATATGTGGCCCTCTCAATTTTTGCAAGGAAGTATTCATATAAAATACAAAGTTCATTGTAACCTAATTATGTACAATAATGGATCCTATGTAATAAAGGTGAACAATTCAGCTAAAAAATTTAAAAATAAATACAGTATATCTAAATACAAATTAGTTATATATCGTAATAGATCATTCCAGCTTTAATGAAAATTTGCAACAGTAGCTTCACTGTAATTTGTAAACTAATAATCTGATTGAGCCCAAAATTCAGTTTTATTATTAAATGACCCACAGGTGTTGATATACTAGTAAAACTAATAAACGATCAATCACTATTTTCATGGAAAATGTTCTCACAGGCTACATTTTCTAGTACTGCGAGTTCTGACCTTTACAATCAAGATCCACAATGCCATGTACATGAGTGAAACAATCCTCATACCTTTTGTATTCCATTAGTAAGAAAGAAGTTCAATTTAGATAACTTCTTTCCAAGAGTTACTGCTTTGAGGAACAGACTCTCAAGTGGATGCTTCCCTGGCTATTGCAATCTGTTTGTGGATATTTTTGGTGTTTTCCAGGACAGCTGCTGATTTTGGGTGACCTGAGTATTCAGCCTCATCTGTGTCTGTACGACTGCATTTAAAGTCAGCATACTATCTTTTAACCATTGTTTTCAAATGAGGCATGGCTTGAATAACACTTATGAAGCCATTGCTTTGCTTGAACAGTATATTTTCCATCAGAAAGCAATGCTTTATTAACACACGAAATTCAGATTTTTCTATTGTTTTGAAAATTTGAAACTGTAACTTCACTTAAAAAACTGTAATTTGTAAACTAATAATCTGATTAAGCTCAAATTTTGTCACATGCTATTTGAAGGTTAGTACTTCATAAAAATCATATGGATTTTTTATTAGTGATACCATCTATATGTCAGGCCCAAGACTTATTGAGTGATGTGTTATAAGGAATGTTAATATTTAAATCTACAAGTGTTAGATCAATATCTGTTTATTCATATATATTTATTGGTACCTAAAAACTGACAAATGGCCACAAAGCAAATATTCAGTTTATTACTTATAATGGGTGTTTCCTCAGTGAGGCCTGGTGCCTATAGGTACTTAAATTCAAACCAGGCCTACAGCAGAACTTGTAGATATGATCCATTGCTAAAGATGTTTAAAAAATATTTGATTTCCCTGTACCACTCCAGTAATTATTTGTCTCCTCCTCATCTACCTTTACAAAAGCAAGATCAAGCCTAAAATGGAGTACTGCTGCCCAGTTTTCACTTTCCAGTCTTGATAGAGTCTTAAAGCATCTCCACGTCCTTGTGGGTGATGAATTATTTTCCACTCTGCAACCCCTTTCTCAGAAATGAAGCATTACAAGCCTCTTTCTGCTCTATTGCTATTTCCATGGGAACAATTCCAATAGTTCTAACATTGATGGCTAAGACCCGCCATGCTTGGAATGAACCACTCTCATTTTTTTGTATTTCAATGGTGAGATGTAACTTTCTCTCAAGCAGTTTTTTCCATGAACTGCTGCTTTGTGAAACTAACTCCCAAGAGAATGCTTCCTTGATCACTACAATCTAAACCCATTCAAATCTAGAGTCAACCCACATATCCCCATAAACTATATCTCTTACTTTATAACACTCTACCTCAAGTGGCTCTTGGACCTTGTACAGGGTGATCATCATTGTTGCAAAAAAATATGATGATAAAGTGAATTTAGGACTAATTTCTTGTATAAAAATTTTATTTCTACCAAATCCAAGCTCCTGTGCTAGACACAAAAAAAAATACATTTACAGTTTACAATAATGAAAAAATTTACAAAAAAAATTTGCACAGAATTTCTTTTGAGTGCCTATTAAAGCAAGAGAAGAATTTATGATAAAGAATCACAAGTGAAAAACAAGAAAAAAATTACAATTTGGGAAAAGACCAGGATTTTTGAAAATGACAAAAAGAGAAAACAATAAGGGAGTAAAAAACCTTTGAAAAAAAAAAATGAAAAACTTACTTGCAAATTGCCACATGGGTGTCTCTGAGACAATTGTTTTTTTTTAATTCCTTTTTACACAGTTTATTCTAGAGAAAGTTTTTCAGAAATCATTTCATTTTAGGCTGAAAGAATTTTCACTGGAACTTCAAATTTCTCTTGTCTCTATATGGTTGGCTGGTAACAGAGCCTTCTTGATATTTTCTTCATGGCAAGGCCTTGTTTGATATTAATCTGCTGTCTTCCCTTGCTCTCAAAAAGTCTTCTAGTATCTACTGACCTGAGCTTCATTTATACAGAAAATTTAGGCTCACCTATTCAGGATGTTATTAGAGTTTGAGACCACATCTCCTATTGGTCAATATATAAGAACTATTTTTCATAAACTGGAAATGAATTCTTCACAAATTTTGGCAGTTTTTAGCCACTGAACTCAAAAAGATATACGTTTGTAACAAATTTTACACAAATCATTTAGCCTACATAAATATATTAAAAAAGAATCTAGATGATTATACAATTAAACAAAGGTAACATTTTTAAAATAATAGAAATAAAATTTTTATACTTGGCAAAAAAGTTTGTCAATTTTTTAAGCCTTAAAACCTTAAAAAAGAATTTATGAAACTTTTCAGAAATTTTTTCTTAATAAAAAAAAATTATTGTTTTAAAAGTTTTTTTGAAATATTATTTGATCTCTAAATAGCTATAAAATATGCATGAGTAAATGCAAATTTATATACACAGAATTTGAATGAAATTGAAAGGGGCTTTTGTGTCAAAAGGACTTACCTTTGAGTAACAGGAAACGAGTAGGATTTAAATTTAAAATTTGATCATATTTTTGTCAGTAAATACATACTGAAGTAGTAAGAGAAAAAAGCTGCTTCCCTGTGCCTCTTCTACAAGTACTTTCATGGCTTCTGCTCCGATGAACTTAGAGCACTGGTGCCGCCTAAGCAGGAATTTACACGAGATACTAGATTAGCAACTAGGTCCCACCCTTTTACAGTTAAACAGATAAGATGTAACCGTAAATTCTACTCCAACAGCTTCTTTTCTCACGCTTCCCGCCTGTGGAACTCCCTTCCACAAGTCTGCTTTCCCGACAGCTACAATCTCCAGGTGTTTAAATGTAGGGTCAATAGACACCTCCTATCACTCTAACTCCCAATTATTCTCAGAACATTCTCATCTACCCAACCCTCATTCTCGGTATCCTTACCCGCCTATCACCCACCCTCTGACATCTCCTATATTTAATCATCCTTTCTCCACTCTATGTAGCCCCCTGCGCAGTAGTGGCAGTGACATGCCTTGCTCGGAGTGAAACACTTATAAAAAAAAAAAAAAAAAAAAAAAAAGATTGTTAAGTTTTTTAAAATTCTTTTTTTTTCTTTTTTTTTTTAATCATTTCACCCCGAGCCAGGCATTCCACTACCACTGTAGCACAGGGGGTTACATAGGGAGTGATGAGGAAAGGATGGTTAGATACAGGAAATGTCAGAAGAAGGGTGATAGATGGGTAATGGTACCAAGAATGAAGGTTAGTTAGATAGTGAGAGTGTTTGAAAGAATAGATGCAAGTTAGTGTGTTAGGAGGTGTCTATTGACCTTACATTTAAACTTCTGGAGATTGTAGCCGTCGAAGCAGGCATGTGGAAGGGAATTCCAAAGGTGGGAAGTGCGAGAAAAGAAGCTGTTGGAGTAGAAATTGCGGTTACATTTTATTGGTTTCACTGTGAAGGGGTGGGACCTAGTTGCCAATCTAGAATCTCGTGTAAATTCGTACCTAGGCGGCACCAATGACTTAAGTTCATCGGAGCAGAGGCCATGAAAGTACTTGTAGAATAGGCACAGGGAAGCCATGTCACGTCGGTGAGAGAGTGGTTACAGCCGGTCCGCCAAGACTATCTATTTTTTATTTACTTTACAGAAATTATCATTTTCTTCTTACACTACATAGCTATAATACATCTTTAATATGTCTGTGTTGATTGCAATAATAAAATTTTGTACGCTCATAAAAATATTTGTATTTATAAATATATTATGAAATCTTACAAAAAGCTATGAAATGGTATTAACAAATATAATTGTTTGAACATTATTTTTAATGGATATATATCTTACTGATGGCAAAATAACACTGTATATTGCTCTCCAGGAGTCTAGCATCAACCACGCTGATGGCAGACAGAAAAGTTTCTTTATGGTGGTTAAATTAGAGCAGTTTTGTTTTGGAGGTGCTAAAATTTACAAGCCATTTCTTGCCCCAGTTAACCACTGATTGGAGGTCCATTTCAAGTGGTAAGACATGTCAGATCTAATGACGGCTTCTCCCCGATATATTGGAGTCACAGGTTTGAATCATGCCAGAAGATAAATATTTTCCGAACAAAATTTCTCATATACTCAGGCCAGTGGATATATATAAATGTACTGTTTAATTATAAAAAAACAGACTATCCACCTAAATATGAGTATCCATTGAAAATAATGTTCAAACAAATAAATTTATAAATCTATAAGAAAAATTAAGACAGGCACATTATTTAATGGTGAATCGGAAGTATAGGCCTGTTTCAGGCAAACCATCGTCAACCGTCTTTATTTTACAAAGGATTTTAATAGAGTTTATTTTTTTCATCCAACATTATTCCGTATTACTGCAAACATTATGTTTAGTGGATGCCTGTTTTTGAATATATGTCCAATTTTATTAAACAATGTAAATTATGTCTACCAGCCTGTGCATTTGAGAGGCTTAATAAAGAAAATGTAGCAATGTTTAACCTTCATGTCTGCAAAAAAATAGTGTCAAAAGGATGGTTATTCCCTTATCGCTGCTATTACTGTACATACTTTTGACTTTTTCAGCAATATTTTTTTTAATCATTTCACCCCAAGCAAGGTGAGAATGTCACTAGTACATAGGGGGTTACAGAGTGTGAAAGTGAGAGAAAAGACTGAGGATTGAGGAAAGGACAAAAGATGGATGGGATTCAAGAAGATAGAAGATGTGATTGATGTTGCATTTAAATTTTTGAAGATTTTTTTTTATCCAAGAAGCAAGTAAACAGGCAGGCAGGAAGTACAAGAAAAAAAAACTTTTGGAGTAGAAGTGGTGGTTGCATTTAACTATTTCAACATTAAATGGATGGGACGTAGATATCATTCTAGTAGCACACTTAAATTCAAGTAGTCGGGCCACTAGGGAAAAAAACTTGTCAGAGAAGTTGTCCTAAAACTATTTGAAAAAAATACACTGAGAAGCCATGTCATGTTGGTGAGAAAGTGATTGAAGTCAAGAAGCCAAGTCGGAACCAATTACATTGTAGATCCGTCTTTGGATTTTGTCAAGAACTTAGAGATGAATAGCAGAGGCACCAGACCAGATATGACAGCAGTATTCAATGCACAGGCAAATAGTAAATTTATAAATGTGCAAAATGAATTCCGACAAGAAAAATTTTCTGGCAAGACACAGTGACCCAACTCTCCTTGCTATAGATTCAATATTTGTTCCACTTAAAGTCAGTTGAAAGCATGAGGCCAAGAATTCACAGTGTTGCTCTCCAGGAGTCTAGTATCAACCATGCTGATGGCAGACAGAAAAGTTTCTCTATAGTGGTTAAATAAGAGCAATTTTGTTTTGGAGGTGCTAAAATTTACAAGCCATTTCTTGCTCCAGTTAACCACTGATTGGAGGTCCTTTTCAAGAGCATCAACCAGATTTACTTTGTTAGCTCTGATGGATTTGCTATTGAAGCAGAAGTAAATGGTGGTGTCATTTGCATAGATGACTACTTTGGAACTGATGACATTAGGAAGAACATCAATGAAGATCAGAAACAGCCTAGGATCTAAGATAGAGCCTTGGGGTATGCCCATGATCATGGGAAATGATCTGGAAGTGAGCCCATTCTAAATGACCTTCATTTCATAATTTGATAGGAACAACTAGTTTAAATCAAAAAAATCTTCCTCTAATACCTTATCTCTGGAGCTTACATAGAAAATCAGCATGCCAAACACGACCTTTCAGATATCTAGTCACAACTAGCTTTGTGATTATTAAAAAGTGCTTGATATATATAATCAGTGATGGCCCTTAACACATCAGCAGCAGACCTCGTGAAACAGAAGTCATATTGTTTGTCTAAGGGTAGGTCATTGGAAGTATGATACCTAAACACTTCAGCATTGATTAGAGCCTTGAATTTAGTCAGTTAAGTGCCATATGTGATACACGCTTTGGGCAATCATGTCCCAAAATAGACATGACTGACTGGACAGAAGATTATCCCGCAGTAGGTTGCCATTGCTTTCTGCGGTAGACTGGTTGCCAGGTATAGCTATAGAACCCAATCTGTCTTATTATTTAATCCATAACTGTAGGGAAGAGATGGATTAATACCTTTCCCAAGGGTATTTGTGCATAAATGAATGCAAGGAATTCAAATGGAATTCAAACTTGGCACTCCGATTTGTCGTGCCGAGTCAATATCCACTGCACCGCAATGCACATTCACAGAGCCTTAAATGAAAACCTGCTGATTCCTCATACTATCACACTATTAGTTTTTTATTGCTTTTTAGAGCCTTGAATCAATCAGTTAAGTGCCATACATGATACATGCTTGGGCGATCATGTTTCGAAAGAGACATGACTGACTGGGCAGAAGATTATCCTGCAGTAGGTTGCCATTGCTTTCTGCAGTAGACTGGTTGCCAACCAAGGCTATAGAACCCAACCTGTCCTGTTATTTAATCCATAACTGAGGGGAAGAGATGGATTAATACCTTTCCCAAGGGTATTTGCACATAAGTGAATGCAAGGAATTCAACTGGAATTCGAAATCAGCTCTCCGATTTCTCGTTCCGAGCCGACATCCACTGTGCCACAATGCACATCCGCACAAAGCCTTGAATACTTTGCTGAAAAGCAATAAGAAACTAATAGTGTGATAGTATGAGGGATCAGCGGTTTCTCCGGCATTCTTAAAAACAGGAACTACAGAGGAGGACTTCCAAGAAGCTGAAAAGAAGGAAGCAACGAGGCAATTGTTGCAGAGTTTGGAGAGAAGTGGAACATTTCAGGAGCACATTTCTTTATGATGAGGGCTGAGATTCAATCAATCCCACTTGCCTTGTGGGAGTCTAGTTTGAAAATGATGTCTGAAACCAGTGATGGAGTTATGCACACATCACTCAGTAGAGCCTCTGTTTTAATTGAATAGAGGAAGAATTGAGAATTTGTTGTTGTTCAGCACACTCTTGTGGGGCTGCCAATAATCTCTAGAACCGAACATGTGAGATGCTACGTGTTACTTCATTTTATCAGAAAAAAGTAACTTTGTTCTTTTGAAAACACACAGACATTCTAGTTTATATTGAGATTTTAGGGTATGGTATAGGGTATAGGATGTGCGTTGTGGTGCAGTGGATATCAACTCAGAACGACAAGTTGGGGCGGCCAGTTCGAATTCCAGTTGAATTCCTTACGCACAAATACTCTTGGGAAAAGTATTAATCTGTCTCTTCCCTCCAGTTATGGGTTAAATAATAGAACACATTGGGTTCTATAGCCTTGGCTGGCAACCAGTCTACCACAGAAAGCAATGGCAACCTACTGTGGGATAATCTTCTGCCCAGTCAGTCATGTCTCTTTCAAGACATGATCGCCCAAAATGTGTATCACGTATGGCACTTAACTGACTGAGGATGTGCATTGTGGTGCAGTGGATTTCAGCTCAGAATGACAAATCGGGGAGCTGAATTCAAATTCCAGTTAAATTCCTTGCGTTCACTTACGTGCAAATACCCTGGGGAAAGATATTAATCTGTCACTTTCCTCCAGTTAAGGGTTAAATAACAGGACAGATTGGGCTCTATAGCTTTGGCTGGAAACCAGTTTATTGCAGAAAATCATGGCAATCTACTGCGAGATAATCTTCTGCCCAGTTAGTCATGTCTCTTTTGAGACATGATCACCCAAGCGTGTATCACGTATGGCATTTAACTGACTTATAGGGCAGTAATCTATCCCTACAAGATTATAAAAATACACGAACCAAATACAATGTGATATTTATTATTCATCTTTTATAAAGAAATATATTTAAAAAGAAATCTTTTTTACTTAAAAACTTATAAAAATTACAAAATTATCAAAATATTTAAACCAACAACAATGCAATATTTATTATTT
Source organism: Ascarosepion bandense (assembly GCA_037127315.1). NCBI lineage: Eukaryota > Metazoa > Mollusca > Cephalopoda > Sepiida > Sepiidae > Ascarosepion > Ascarosepion bandense. The sequence goes on from JBBBDQ010000498.1 coordinate 773,234, forward strand.
ATCATTTTATAAGTAATTATAAAAACAAGTTTTTTATTCGATCTAATAAACAAATAAACAAAAATAGTGTTTGTTGTCAATTCTGAAGAATACAGAAAATATGTAAATTCATTTTTATATGTTTAAATTTTATTATAAATTCTAATCATTGCTTTTTAAAACAATAAACATTACCGAGGGAATCGAAAGTGCATACAGTAATGGCCATGTCAAGGGAATAACCGTCTTTTTGACACACCGTTTTCTTTGCATAAAACATATCCCCATCTTTGTTATTATCACAATGTTTCAGTCACTGTACCCTCTGGCCTTCTTCAGGTATCTGTTGATTTGGATAATCTTCATGGAATCTTAAATTGAACCCTTTATTTGATAAAAGAGAATGTATAAATTAATTTTCATGTGTTTTGGGATTCCTTACAAATTCTAATCATCAATTTTTAAAACAAACATTGCTGCGGGAGTCAAAACAGTGATAGCGTTGTCAAGGGAATAATTGTTCTTTTAACACACAGTTGTTTTTTAAAGAAGGATTGTTAAACATCTCAAAATACCTGTTTGATTCTATGAGTTGCTAAAATTTTCTGAGAACAGTCTTTGGCTGTTGAAATTTAATAAGAAAAAAAGAAACTTAAGAAATAGAAACTTGAGCAGATTGCAAAGTATTAGGACAAGAACTATTTTATCTTGAGGCATCAAAATAAAGTTTAAAATCACCCCTGTCCTAACACTTTTGCACACTACCGGTAGTGTGCAAAAGTATTAGGACATGATGGCAACGATCTATACAAAGAAATGTTTCTTTTTCAATATTTTCAAGCTTAAAACTAAAACACTCACCTCTGCACACATCATCTGGTTTACATTTATGTGCATAGGAAATTACATCCAGCATTTACAGTTGTTATGACAGATGATCTGACAAAAACTTTGCAATCTGCTCAAGTTTCTATTTCTTAAGTTTCTTTTTTCTTATTAAATTTCAACGGCCAAAGACTGTTCTCAGAAAATTTTAGCAACTCATAGAATCAAACAGGTATTTTGAGATGTTTAACAATCCTGCTTTAAAAAACAACTGTGTTAAAAGAACAATTATTCCCTTGACAACGCTATCACTGTTTTGACTCCCGCAGCAATGTTTGTTTTAAAAATTGATGATTAGAATTTGTAAGGAATCCCAAAACACATGAAAATTAATTTATACATTCTCTTTTATCAAATAAAGGGTTCAATTTAAGATTCCATGAAGATTACCCAAATCAACAGATACCTGAAGAAGGCCCAAGGGTACAGTGACTGAAACATTGTGATAATAACAAAGATGGGGATATGTTTTATGCAAAGAAAATGGTGTGTCAAAAAGACAGTTATTCCCTTGACATGGCCATTACTGTATGCACTTTTGATTCCCTCGGCAATGTTTATTGTTTTAAAAATTGGTAATTAGAATTTGTAAGAAAATCCAAACACGTAAAAATTAATTTATACATACAAATTTTTTATTCATAATTTTCAAAAATATCAATGAATTTCTGCACAAAAGAAATCTCTAAAAACCCATTTTTTATAAATTTATGAATAAAAGAATTAATTTTTGAATATACTTTTTTTATAAATTGATAAATGACAGACATTGCAATGGATTAGTAGGTTTGTAGAAGGTTTTTAGAAGGTTGTAAATGTATAATTATGCTAATAAATAAATATGATTTAATATTTTTGTCTCAAAGAAGTAAAACAATGCATAAATTCTCTTTCATATGTTCAGATTTTATTACAATTCTAATCATCACTTTAAAAAGAAACATTGCCAAGGAGTGAAGGTAGTTAAAATAATAGTGGTGTCAAGGGAAAAACTATCCTTTTGACACTCTTTTTTCAGACAAGAAGGTCAAAGATTGCCCAAATTTGTTCAGAGTTAAACACAGTTCATTGCTTTAAAATTGTCTGATAAGCATTTAATAGCTGCTTCCTTATTATACAAGGGCAATAACCAATAGGTTATGCTTAGTTGTGAGGGGGCTTCGATTTTCAATTTCCAGAAACTTTATTGTACTAACATAAACATTCACACTTGGTGAACTCTCAGTAACACCACACTTCAGTACACAGAAACACATACAAGCACACACTATATATATATATATATATATACATAGATATATGCACACATATACACACACTATTTATATATGTACACATATTATATATATATATATGCACAGACATACGCACACTATTTATATATATATGCATATACATTATATATATATATATATATATAGATATATATATATAGATATATATATACAAAATCTTATGGAAAGTTATGAAATGATATTAACCAATATATTTATTTAAATTTATTTGAAAATATGATATTAAAAATAATGTTCAAACAAACAATTTAAATAAATATTTCAGTTAATACCATTTCGTAACTTTCCATAAGATTTCTTAATATTGTCTTTCTTTACGTTTGCTTGCATTAGGATAGGAACCAGAGCAAATATGGATGTTTTAAGAAATCAGGAACTTGTGTATTTACAGCTTAATTCGACTTTGTTAAACTATTAAATCTTCTGTGATCAAGTGGTAAGGCACATCTAATCTATTGACAGCTTCTTCTTGGTATATAGGAGCCACAGGTTCAAATTCTGCCAAAAAATGCATAATTTCCTAACAAGATTTCTCAAATGTTCATATTCAAGCTAGTGGATATATATAAATGTACTGTTTAATTAAAAAAAAAACAGACTATTGACTCAAATATGAGTATCCATTAAAAATAATGTTCAATTAAATAAATTTATATATATATATATATATATATATATATATATATAAGCATGTGGTGTAGATATAGAAGAATCCAAAAGAGTATCCTGTACATAAAGTGGTAGGATAACTCTCTAAGAGAGCTCTGAATATATATGTATATAAATACATATAGAGCAAATATAAGAAAAAATTAAGGCAGACATGTTATTTCATGGTGAATCGGAAGTATGGACCTATTTCAGGCAAACCATCATCAGCTTCTGTCTTTATTGTACAGAAGATTTTACACAAATAAAATTCACAAACAAAGCCCCTTCCCCACAAAAAATATAAATAAATATTGTGATCTTTATTCTTATTCCGGTTTTTTGGGGTGGGGGGTGGGGGGAGGGGGGTTCTTTATGAATTTCATTCGTGTAAAATCTTCTCTACAATAAAGAGGAAAGCTGATGATGGGTCTCCTGAAATAGGCCTATACTTCCGATTTACCATGAAATAACATGTCTGCCTTTATTTTTTTCTCATATATATATATATATATATATATATATATATATATATATATATATACCCTCACACACACATATATCTGTACGTGTGTGTGTGTGTGTGCGTGTGTGTGTGTGTGTGTGTGTGTGTGTGTGTGTGTGTGTGTGTTGGATTAAGGATGCAGGCTAATTTTAGTGTCCTGTCATGACCTTGGCCAAAAGTTAAGGTGAACTAGCCTTTTCAGGTCCATAATTTGCATATTACTTATTTTGTTTTCCTTTTATAAATGCCCAAAAGCTGAAAAAGAGTGATGTCTGCTAATAGGTTTCTTCATGAATGCATGTCTGGCAAAAGAGTTTAGACGTCTGCTACAAGATAAACATGTCAGTCCAACTATAAGTAATGTGAATAACAATAATTTCTCATCCTCAAAATTCAGATAGAAACCATATTTCTCTAATTTACAATTGAATAAAGTGAGAATTATCAAGGACAATTACAGGTTTTTTTCTACTCTGATCAAGATCACTGGCTATTACATGTCATGTTTTGTTATGCCTGTAAAATTTGGTGCTATAACTAAGCATTTTTATGATCCATCAAACATTTATTGTTACATTAAAGGAAAAATGATATATAAGTTAATTTAAATTTGGTGCTATAACTGAGCATTTTTATGACCCAGCAAATGTTTATTATTATACTAAGGGAAAAAACAATATATAATTTTTTATATATCAAGAACAATTTTTGGGAAATCTATGACAAAGTGGGAAAAGTTATTGTGTGACATGTTTCATACTTTGGGATTTCATCAGACTAGAGTGGTGTTTGCAATGATGCGACTACATATTCACATGAAGGAGAGGGGACACAGAGAATTTTAAATGGAATTTATTTTTAAATATATGTTTTTGGTATATAATCTGAGTTCATTTAGTTTCATTTTGTTTATGTTTTTACCCCTTCTGTTAAAAAATATCCCACATTGTGATAATAGAAGATCTTCCAAGAATAGTAAAATGTTTGTAAGAACCTAGACATAAATTTACTGCAGATGATTTAGGTTTGGATGTCAACATCAGTCTAAGAGAAGAAGAAGGAAATGCTAAACCACTCCACTATATTTCAAAAGAAATCATGGCAATTCCCTGATAGTAAAGAAAAAGAATATGTTGATAGTCATGATTTCTTAAAAGATAAATTTTTTTTCCCCAATCATATCACCCCAAACAAGGCATTTTGCTGCCACTGTTATGCAGGGAGTTACATAGGAGAAAAGTTATGAGAAAGAGTGACAGGTTATAGGGGGTGTCAGGAAGTGGGTAAGAGAATAATGAGAATACTGATGAGAGTGGAGTGGACAGAGAAAGGAGCATGAGAGAGAGGATGCAGGTTAGTGAGATAGGAGTTGACTATTGACTTTACATTTAAATTCTTAGAGATTGTAGCTGTCGGGAAAGCAAGTAAATGGAAGGGAATTCCACAGGTGGGAAGTGCGAGAAAAGAAGCTGATGGAGTAGAATTTGCGTTTACATTTTATTGGTTTCACAGTAAAAGGGTGGGACCTAGTTGCTAATCTTGTGGCTTGAGTAAATTCATATATAGGGGGCACCAGTGAGCTAAGTTCATCGGAGCAGAATGAATGTGTCACACAAAAACTTTTTTCACTTTGTCATAGATTTTCCTGTATAAAGTGATGTGCATGCTTTGAGCTGATTTGTCTACTTTTCAGGTATTTTGATCTGTTATCTTTATCTTGTTGGTTTGATCCTTTTCTATTTTATTAAAAATTGTGACTTTCTGTGTTTTGGTTCTGTGCATCAGTGTCCATGTCTTTGTGTCGTTACATTTCAGCTGAATTGTTGAGTACAAAAAAAATTTTAAAAGATTAAAGTGTTTTACATCATTTCTGTCTTTGTAGTCAATTTATTTTGAATTTCATCAATTCCTTTCAGGAAGAATAAAAATCATCTTTGATGTGATAAACATGGACTAAAAATGTTCAGATACTCTCTACCAAATTTCACTCGTTAGTCATTAATATATTTAATATTATCAATATTGTAAAAAATCGATACATTTATAGGAATTATAAACGTGTATGATTGCATGAGAGAACAAACAATATAATAAGGTATCGCTGGTGAGGTGCTAAGAAAAAGAAAACAAGAACTATTAAGATAAAATTCTTTGTATTGCTGATATAGCAGATCAAGGTGGAATGTCTCTTTTGGGGCAAGGGAAGCGACCTGAAAGATGGGGAGAGTCAGTAGGGCCTGGAGTTGGGCTGGTTGACAGAGGTCACTGGTGGTGATACTGACAGCTTGCTAGTTTGTCTGTGACTGTCAAAAGTGTTGTGAGCAGTGTTCTTAAAAGTAGAGAGAATGGATCATTACTCAGCTTTTTTGTCATGCCTTTTTCTTTAGCAGCAACATTCATGATTGGACCCTTTAAATTGCAATATATAATTTCTGATGATAATTCAATATGAAATATGGAAAAAAAAACTTTCTGTGGAAAATTGTCATAAAATTCCTTTTTTCAAAATACACAAATATTTTTCTTGTTTAGACATTAATGATAATAGAGGATATATATATATATATATATATATTTATTATAAATTATGTTTTAGAACATGTTCTAAAACATAATTTATAATAAATATTCACTGCTCTATACATCATATATCGAGCACTGTTTTAAAATAATGTTTTGAACGGAAAAATTTTTCTTTTTTCTCTCCTCATTCTATACTCACTCGGATATATATATATATATATATATATATATATATATATATATATATATATATATATATATATATATATATATATATATATATATATATATATATATATATATATATATATATATATATATATATATATATATATAATATATATATATATATAAGAATATATACATATATATATATATAAGAATATATATTATATATATATATAATATATATATATATATATATATATATATATATATATATATATATATATATATATATAATATATATATATATAAGAATATATATATATATAAGAATATATATATATATATATAAGAATATACATAAGAATATATATATATATATATATAAGAATATACATAAGAATATATATATATATATATATTCTTCACTACTCAACGACATTATTACAAAAAAATTAAATAAGTTAAAGAGCAAACATGCGGCAAGAAATTTCATAACTGCTAGTAAAGTTTAATAACTGGTAGCAAAGAGAATGAACTGAGTTGACACTGCCTTGCTATTGTCTTGCTCTCCATCAGTGTCACATGGGATATATATATATATATATATATATATATATATATATAATATATTTTCCATTTGTAAACAAGTTATTACACAACCTAGGTTTCTACCATGAGTGGTGTCTTCAGGCTATTTGCAATAACTGATTTTACCATTTACCCTTTTTTTTTAAGAACACTCATGTTACAGTGTTTTTTTAATGCTTACATGGCAGGGAATTTTTGAACATGCAACTTTTAAAATTACAAGGAATTATGGTGTTTTCAGTCATGATTGTATGAACCTAAAAGGTATTTTCTCGTATAATTACACTTAGTCATAATTTCCATTCTTTCATTCAATAGTTCGCTTTTGTTTGAGAATAGCATAATATCTAATTTTTCTTCTTGGCACGCTATATATATACTTTTCTCAAAATAGTCAGAGCAGTTTGCAGATATGAAAGAAAAAGGAAGCCATGAAGAGCCTTGATTGCTTAATTCAAATATTTACATCAATTTGTATCCTAAAAGGAAAGCAAAATAAATTACATTAATTTCTGATGAGAATCCAATATGAAATATTATGAAAAATAGAAAATAAATTTTCTGTGGAAAATTGTTATAAAATTCCTTTTTTCAAAATACACAAATATTTTTCTTGTTTAGACATTAATAATGATAGAGGAATTGTTGTCTTACACTGAATGGCTACAAATGGTAGTTGTTTCTAGAAAAGAGAATCTTTGTATAACAGAAATGAGGTAGAGCCCCCACTCTTTTCCCATGAATAACAAATGATTTTGTTATGTAAAAAATTCACAATAAAGTATGCATACCAATTTGAAAATTCTACATGAAGCCGACAAACTCTTCCTAATTGAGGGAAGTGCTGAAAAATCTTTGACTCCACCAACCCTCCTTCAAAGAGTCAGTATTTCAATGGCAAAACTTCAATTTTATTTTATTTGAAAAGGTTGTAATGTTAACACAATAACATGTTTTTTACATAACAATGTAAAGAAATTTACAACTAACCTTGCGGTCATCAAACTTTTGTTACAAGGTTAGGGGTTGTGTATTGAACAAAAACTTAGTGGTGAAAAAAATAAACTAACAAAAGAGTGTAACAAAACAAGATAAAAATATTGGTTCAATTGAGATTGTCTTTTGTGTAGAGAAAATTTCAAGGAATTTAAGAGTCTTTAAATGATAAAAGTAGAGTGTGCATTGTGGTGTAGTGGATATCAGCTCGGAACGAGAAATCGAAGAGCCTAGTTCATATTCCATTTGAATTCATTGCATTCACTTACGCGCAAATACCCTTGGGAAAGGTATTAATCCGTCTCTTCCCTCCAGTTATGGATTAAATAACAGGACAGATCGGGTTCTAAATCCTTGGCTGGCAACCAGTCTACCACAGAAAGTAATGGCAACCTACTGCGGGATAATCTTCTGTTTAGTTAGTCATGTCTCTTTTGAGACATGATCGCCCAAGCATGTATTATATATGGCACTTAATTGACTGACTGAAATAAAAATGGAAAAATTGAACTTACTCTACTGGTGAATTAGTGAGTGAGTGAGGTGTACTGTCTACACTATGTTGCGTCAATCGAAGTGCTGATTTTTTGCATGCTATCACAATGTCAGCCTGAAGTAAAAGAGAACTAATTTCTTGGGTCCCCAGCATGCATTCTCCCTGTTTTTTTCTTTTTATGCATGCTGATGCATTGTGGTGCAGTGGATATCAGCTCAGAATAGGAAATTGGAGAGCCAAGTTTGAATTCCAGTTAAATTCATTGCAGTCATTTAAGTGCAAATACTCTTGGGAAAAATATTAATCTGCCTCTTATCCCTCCAAATATAGGTTAAATAACAGAACTGATTGGGTTCTATAGCCTTGGTTGGCAACCAGTTTACTGCAGAAAGTAATGGCCACCTACTGCAGGAAAATCTTCTTCCCAGTCAGTCATGTCTCTTTCAAGACATGATCGCCCAAGCATGTATCGCATATGGGATTTAACTGACTGAATAGGGTTTTTTGCTCATGCAAACATGTCTGGCAAAAAGGTTTAATGTCTGCTACAGATTAAAGAAACTTGAGATATGATGTGGTTAATATATCAAATTGCATACTGAATATGTAGAATTGACACAAGTAGCATTGGTTTGGCCAGTACCTTTTCAGCACTTTCTTTTATTTATATAATAAATGATTTTTATATACGATCTCCCTACATCGGTAATAAATAATGGTATCACCACATGGATCATGATGGTAGCATGTAGCAACTAATAGCAACATATATTTCTACAATGTCAGTGCTTTGTGGTTGACTTAGTAGGTAAAAATTTAGCAATTTAAAAATGTTCAACTCATCCACAAAGAAAAAAAAGGAAGGAAAATATGAGTGCAGATAAAGTGTAAAATTTATGGCCCAGTTCCTTCTTATAAAAACATTTTTTGTACGGCAGGAAATAAACTACAGAGTGCGATGGGTAAATTGTCATCAGTTTATATTTTTAATTTTGCAAATGTGCATTGTTTGGATTTGATGTTGTCAACTGCACAGTATAGTAGGGTCAGTTGGGCACCATTTGAGAGAAAAAGAGCACAATGATGCATTTTACTCTGCTAGTTATTTGGAAACTGGCATGTTGTACTGGTTGGCATTCATACCAGAAGTTCCAATACAAATATTTAAGTGTTTAAGTATCAATTTGACAACAGTTCAGCGGATTTGAAAAGAGTTGGATGAGTCTAAAGGTGATTACAAAGGTGTTTGGAGTGATCACTAGTGATAGCTATGTTATGCCACCATTGATCTTCCCACAGGACCTCAGACTCACAGAGACCTACATCAAGTGTCTTGAGGAGATAGTGCTGCCCTGTGTCAAGAGGGTAGGTGCTGAAAGACCCAATGTCTTGCTACAGGACTCTGCACCATGCCCCACAAACAGAAGAACCCAGTCATGGCTGTGAAACAATTTCTGCAACCACATAACTCCTTATAACTGGCCTTCTAACTCCCCAGACTGCAACTCCTTTGATTGTTATGTGTGGGCTACAGTTGAGTGAGAGACCAACATAACTCCTTGTAATAACAAAGATGAACTAAAGGCAAGTATTATCACAGCATTCACCAACTTAAACAAGGAGACTGTCCATAAGAGATGCAAGAGATTCTGAAGTTGTCTGGAGGCTGTGATTGAAGACAATGTTGATTTTAGTGAATAAATTTATTCTTTAGTATTTCAAAACATTTTTGTGTAATTTGGGTCAGTATAACCCGGATATAAGTGACCCAGATATAAGAGAAACCCATGGTAATGTATATAGAATTTACCAGACCCTGATATAAGATAAAACCGGATATAAGAGAACAGTTATCCGGGGCCATGGCAAATCTCTTAAATCAGGTTTACACTGTATCTGTTAAAATGTTATGTTATTTTTATTTTAGTGTAATTTAGACCAGTGCTTCTCAAACTATCTGATCTGGCGGACCGGTAGTTTTTTTTTTCAATGTGCCAGGGACCGGCAAGCAAAACAAGCCAATCCAGCTGAGTAAGAGGGAGGGGGGCACAGTGAACCCTGGAATATGTTTTTTGAGATATGTACTATTTCAGGGACATTTTGGGACTATCTGTAATAAACATGAGGACATGATATCTTGTTCATTCTAAGGGCAGTCATCATTGACGTAGCAAGTCTTTCCATTGTGTCATTGACCGCTACCATATTTGTGCTATATTAGTTATGGCCACTGGTTAATATGAGTGAGTAAATGAACAATGTAGCCGTAATAATATAAAACTAAAATGAAAATGTAAAAAAAAAAATGAAAATGAGTCAAATATCCTGGCAGTCTCTCGCAGCATAGAGTTTTACTATTGTTTCTTTCTTTTCTGGAAAATCTTCGCGTACTGGCAGACAATGGCTTGTGTACCGGCAACGGTACGCATACCACACTTTGAGTAGCACTGATTTAGACAATTCCTTCATCACACTCTATAGATACAAGAAGATTTCTTACTGAATTTTCTTACCACACTGACCCAAACTATTACATTTGACTGCTATTCTATCATACAGACTGACTACTTGATATATTGCCTTTTATTTAAATCTGGTGTACAGAAGTTTTCTATTAGACACTATAAAATGCATGCATATTCATCAGAAAAGTACTTAGTTCTAATTTAATGTGTGTTTCTTGGAAGGTGTAAGATTTCTAACAACTTGATAACTACGTGCTTAAAAACTGAAATGTTGCAGATTAATAATTTGATATTCACTTTCAGAATATCATATCATGTTAATAATTTTGAATATGAGAAAAAATTAATGAAAAAGCAGGAAACAATTTTTGTGTGCCATGTTTCATCCTGTAGGACTCCATTGGATTAAAGTAATATTTTTATTGATGTAATGATATATGAATATTTACCCTACTCTCCCACTGGAGCGAGATGTGACACAAGGTTTTTTTAAGGTGGGGAACCCAACCGCATACGGACAGGCACAGGAACAAAAATTCCCCAGTTCCCTCAACCACCAGTTGAGCTGGCCCCGGTGACAAGCACATGGTCCACCCGTCTGGTGCAATGAGATGACACTGCCGCAGAACATTGTTCCCTGGCACCGGGCATCTATCAGTGTAATTTTTCTCAGTTGCAGCCCTGCCCTTGTGGACGGAGCTACAACTGAGCTGCACTCTGTCTTCGAGGACAGAGATGCAACTGAGAGATGATTTTTGGTCCCTACCTGAGGCATATAAAAATGCAAATGATACATAGATAGGAAATCTTGAAAATTTTGGAACAATGAAATTTTAAAATTTTAATTTTATTTTATAGATGTGTCTAGTTAGTCTGGCCAATACCATTTAGTTACTTTTGTTTTATTTACTGTGGGGGTCTCGCAATCAAAGCACTTTTTATACATTTTCATTTTAGTAATATTGTTTTCTCTTTTAATTAGAGTCATCATCATCTCATCCTTTTACACCTAGGGTAATCACTTTTTGTTACTGTTTCCGTAACAAACTGTTTTTTATGGGGCAGGGTTATTAGCCCTGCGCTCAACCCCTAAACCTTGAGAACCATTCTTGATCCTTACGTTTACAGCACCTGGTATTCAAAAATGGTCACCTATCTAAGTACTGATCAGGCTTGATGTTGTTTAACTTTGGTGATCTAATGAGAACTGGTGTATTCAACACGATGCAGCCATAGACTTTAATTAGAGTTTAAATTAAAATTTTTTAATTGTTTAAATTAAAACCATAATTAGGGTCATTGCAGTGATCAACTAATGCACTGAGTGTGTTGGTTTGAAAAAGATCCCTCTTGTGTTTATTTCGTTTAAATTCCACATGGTTTCTGCGCTTTTCTTTGTGGCAATTATTACAGGTGATAAAGTAAATTCCACTTCATTTAAGCTTATTATTATTATTATTTTTTATTTTTTATTTTTAGAATAATATTGCCCTAAGCAAGGCAGTCTATTGCCACTGGTGTGCAGGGGGTTACATAAGAGGAAAGTTATGAGAAAGAGTGACAGATTACAGGGCATGTCAGGAAGTGAGTAAGAGAAGGGTTAAGATACTGAGAGTGTAGTGGACGAAGAAAGGAGCATAAGAGAGAGGATGCAAGTTAGCAAGAATGGAGACAACTATAGACTTTACACTTAAACTCCTAGAGAATGTAGCTGTTGGGGAAGCAAGTCAATGGAAGAGAATTCCACAGGCGGGAAGTGCAAGGAAAAAGCTGCTGGTGTAGAATTTGTGTTTACATTTTATTGGTTTCACAGTAAAAGGATGGGACCTAGTTGTTAATCTTCTGGCTTGAGTAAATTCATGCATAGAAGGAACCAGAGAGCTAAGTTCATTGGAGCAGAAGCCGTGAAAGTATGTGTAGAAGAGACACAGGGAAACCACATTGTGCCAGTGAGAAAGTGACTGTATCTGGGCTGCCAAGTCAGGATTGATCACATTACAGAGTCTCTGATGGATTTTGTCAAGGACCCCTAGGTGGATAGCAGGGGCACCCAACCAGATATGGCAGCAGTATTCAATGCAAGGGCGGATGGTAGATTTGTATTAATTAACTTTAACTGTTTTAGAAGTAATTGTATTTTTGAAAGAGTTATTCTCCATGTAAAAGTTACTGTGTTGAACTTATCTTTAACAAAAAGAATACTTGAAAATAAGAAATCAGAACAAAGATTAAACTATTGAACTTATAGCTGGAGGGAGAAGAGCTGGATTCATGATTCTCTCAAAAAAGGTTGTTTGTGAGAAATTGTATACAAATGATTCTGCTAGAATTTGAATTCGGCTTGATAATTAAGGACACATGGCCCGGTGGATATAGAAGTTGGTTAGTTCCTGACTTGATTCTTAGAGTTGTGAGTTCAATACCAGGCTACAGCAGTGGTGAACAAGTAACTTGCCAGGTTAGAGGGAGATAACTCGTCTCTTTCAATTATGGCATTACTACTATGCAAGGAATGAGAATGATATACCCCAGTGATTGTAGTAAAGGCTTCAGTTTGAAATTCTTAGCACCTGAAGAAAGCTGGAGCGTATAACAGCCGAAACATCTTACAAATGGTAACAAAGATCAGGGCTATAGTCCGAATAATGTAAATACTGATAATTCCAGGTTTAGTGCTAATAACAGTTACACTTCCTACAATCAAGTGGATAGATTGAAGGAGACCCTTGAAAGAAAAGATTTGCATCTTAAAAGTGTCTATGAGCATTTGTACTTTTAGCCTATCTATCTGGTAATGGCAGATCTTTCGAGGGAGGTAACTCAGAAATACTAATTATAATTATCATTTAATAGTTACCTCCCTTGTCAGTTATTTGCACATACATACGCATGTAATTTGTACCAGCTGAACCCGAATCATGTAATATTATTTTCATAATTTCAAATGAAATTCAGTAGATGTTGATTAAATCAATAATATGAATGTGTATCAATATTTTTCATCTAGTACTTCTATTATTATTTGAATATAGTGGTTAAATGTGATATTCAAATTATTTTCTACTTCCCGATCCCTATTACATTTACAATAAATTCATTAGTCGGTATATTTTTATAATAATATGATGATGTGCATCCTTCATCATCATCATCATCATCATCATCATCATCTCTTTTTTGGTCTTCTCTCCTCCTCCTTCTTCGTCTCTTTTTTCGTCTTTGTCTTCTTCTTCTTCTTCTTCTTCTTCTTCTTCTTCTTCTTCTTCTTGTAATTACAAACTAAACAATATTATTATTTACTTAATCAACATTTGGTGAATTTTATTTGAAGGGAAATAAATGAAAAAGGGAAATGCATGAGTTATATAAATCTTGGCAAAAGCGTGACACACGTAGGTACTACGGTATTTAAATACAGAGTCATTTTGGTCACCCCAGATCGTACTAACTTTCATGATAAATGCAGTTTATGAACTAAATTATGCAGTTACAAAACAGTCACTTCTTCAAGATATTATATTCTCTATAATATATATATATATATATATATATATATATATATAAAAGACCATATCAATCATTGTAGGTACTGTAATGTCCTGACCAATAAAAGGGAAATGACCTCTGGTGTCATAGGAGTTACGCCTCCTGTGGATTCAAAGTTGCCAAAAATTTGCTGCATCGACGATCTAGGCAGAGCTAGGAGCCACAATAAGAAAAGGAAATCTTTGTAAAATTAACAATAAGGAGTTTATATACATTCGTTTTGTTCGGTACAGTATTTGGTTAGAGTTTATCTCTCTTGCATACATACGACTAGAATTCCACCCCACGTCTTCTACAGGATGTAACGCTTTATCTAAGTTGGTTTGTCTGGCACCATGTTATCGTCGGAGGTTCTTCTAAGGCAGGCAGTCATATGACAATGTGTCTCCCGTCTTTTTTATTCCAACCTTTTCACTCTTTTTTTTTATTTTATTTTATTTTTTTCAATTGGAGTAGATAGACTAAACTATCGCCCGGTTCACACTCCACCCACATCTATTGAACAGGTGAAGAGGCTCATCCCTTGTTTCCTGTTTAGGATGTGGTTTCCGATTTTTCTCTTTTCCAATCTTTTCACTCTTACATAGCCCCCTGCACATCAGTGGCGTTTTCGCCTTGCTTGGGGTGATATGATTAAAAAAAAAAAAAAGAGAACGAAAAATAAGAAAGAACATCAAGCACACTCGCAGGGTTCGTCTTCACTCTCTCGTTAATCATCATCCATCCTGTTAATCCACAGTCGTGGTAGTTGATGTTTAGCAAGCATCGATTGTCTTCATATTTGCATTTCTTTAACAGTGAGAGATTTTTTAAATATTTTACAATTAAAGGCAAACCATGCTAGTGTGCTTGGCGTTCCTTCTTTTCTTTCCGTAACTCCTGTGACACCAGAGGTTATTTCCCTTTTAGTGGTCAGGACATTACAGATACCGCCACTAAAATCGCTGGAAAGGCAGCATAGTATAAAGAAAAGAAAGGCCTAAACACAATAAAACCGAATTTGTTTGATCAAAATAATTATGTTATTATTAAGAGGAAAGATCAAAGTATTTTTAATTATTTTTATTGCAATGTGAGGTTTAGCACTAATCACTCACTAAGCTTGTCCCTATTTATTCTCAGTGACGAGTTATATAGGCTCTCTCTTGCACTTATGCAAATTAAGCATATTAATTTTCCAGTGTCACTACAATTTTTTAAAAAATTTTAATCCTTTCTAACATGTTAGAAATTTTGGTAAAGACTTGTTTTGATTTTCATTTGCTGGTAACCAAATCGTTATGAGAGTTTACAATGGATAATGTAATATTACATAACTCAGGCTTTTTCAGGTGAAAAACACATTAATTTGGAAATTCTTGCAAAAATTGAATAATTATAGGATTTTAATGAAACTTTCAGAACTTATTCACAAATGGATTAAATTATTTCTGAAATTATTATTTTTTAAAATCTTGGTTAAAATATTTTTTTCATTTCTGCTACCCCTCCCCACTACGTAAATTCATGAAATTTTAAGAAATTAAAATTTGTTTGGAAAAATGGTTTTATTAGTTAAACACAGGACTCATTAGGAAATATAAATCATCTATTATTTTTTTAAATATTTTGCCTTTATTTCCAAAAATCAGCTCTGAATAGTAAAATAAAAAATGCAATAAAACTATGACATTATTTAATTTGATAAGCTTTTAATTGCTTTAATAAATAAACTATATTAAAGACAGTCTGAAGAAAAACTTGTTCAATTAATAATGAAATTTTAAAAGAATTGTTTTTATTTTTTTAACTATAATAATTTATAAAGTTTCAAAAATATTTTTTTAATATTTCAAAGTCTTGTTGGCATTAGGCTATAAAGTTATTAAGTAAGGACTATATTTCTAATTAAAAACTGAAAAGTTTAATACAAATTGTCATGTCTTTGTATCTTTAAAATAATTAAAACATTTTTTTGTGTATTCAAAGATTTTTGTATGGTAATTTCTTTGTATACATTAAAAGGTCATATGTTTCACGGTTTCTTCCCCTTACAGGAAAAGATTTGGACAATTTTTGCCAATTATGGTTGCCATACACTTATCTTGCATCTGTCTGGCTGTCATCACATGTCAAATATACAAGGAAAATGTCAGAATGATTAACACTGTGTTTAAGAAAAAGTTTTATTCTAAATTTCATGCTATAAATAAGTAATACTTGATTTAATCAGATTAATTTAACTTTAAATTTGTTAATTTTCTAAAAATAGCATATTACAAATATGGATATTATTTTTGCAAGATTTTTAAAACCGAGAATGCAATTAATTCAACTGGAATTTGAACTTGGCTCTCCGATTTCTTGTTCTAAGCTGATATCTACTGCACCACCCACACACATTCTATATTAAATAGTACATATTTCTAATTTATTAGATGTATCGTTAGGTCTTGAAGACTATCAAAATGTGTTTAGTAAAATAAAGAAGGTAAAGAAGTTGTTGGGTTACTAGCTATTTTTTATACATTAATATTTCGATTAATATTACACACACACACACACACACACACACACACACACACACACACATACACTCCTCACTACAAATAATGACAGCAGTTGCAGCAAAAGATGACCATTCATGAAAGGCAAGGAACTCGAAAACAAGCTCTCTTACTATTCTAAAGATGAGATTTTGATCTCGAAACATTAATGTATAATAATTAGGTAATACCCAACAACTTCTTTACTTTCCTTTATTTTACTAAACATATTGTGATAGCCTTCAAGACTTAATCATACACCTAATATATGCAATGCTTCAAGCAAATTACAAAACTTTTCTTTCTAATTTATTAACAGAACATAAGTACAACAATTCAAATATCTGGCAAGTGTTTTAACAGAGGATGCAAAGTGTGACACTGAAATCCGAAGGTGCATTGGATAGCAAAAGGTTTATTCCAAAAGCTAAGTAATGTATTAAGAAACAAGTATTAAGTAAAGTATTAAGAAACAAGTATTAAGTAAAGTATTAAGAAACAAGTATTAAGTAATGTATTAAGAAACAAGTATTAAGTAAAGTATTAAGAAACAAGTATTAAGTAATGTATTAAGAAACAAGTATTAAGTAAAGTATTAAGAAACAAGTATTAAGTAATGTATTAAGAAACAAGTATTAAGTATTAAGAAACAAGTATTAAGTAATGTATTAAGAGACAAGTATTAAGTAAAGTATTAAGAAACAAGTATTAAGTAATGTATTAAGAAACAAGTATTAAGTAATGTATTAAGAAACAAGTATTAAGTAATGTATTAAGAAACAAGTATTAAGTAAAGTATTAAGAAACAAGTATTAAATAATGTATTAAGAAACAAGTATTAAGTAAAGTATTAAGAAACAAGTATTAAGTAATGTATTAAGAAACAAGTATTAAGTAATGTATTAAGAAACAAGTATTAAGTAAAGTATTAAGAAACAAGTATTAAGTAATGTATTAAGAAACAAGTATTAAGTAAAGTATTAAGAAACAATAAAATTTTGCTAGAAACAAAGAAAACAACGCTGAATTGTTATGTAATATCAGAAAAAGAAACTTGAAATAACAGAAATCTGGTTCTACAGAAGGATGCTGAGAAGTCCGTGGATTGAATATTTGAGCAAAGATTTAGAAAAAAATGGAGACAAAAAGAATACTTATACTTAAGAAAACTGAATGCATGGTCATCAGCAAAAAGAGCAGCCCAAAGTGCCAAATACAGGTAGGGGACGTTAAAATCAAGCAGGTACGAAAATTTAAATATCTGGGAAGTGTTCTAACTGAAGACGGATAGTGTGACACAGAGATCCAAAGGCGAATTGGCATGGCAAAAGATGCGTTCCAGAAACTGAGTAAAGTATTAAGACACAGGAAACTTTCACTAGGAACAAAGAAGAGAGTACTGGATTGCTATGTGATGTCAGTTCTTCAATAAGGTAGTGAATGTTGGACAATATCAACAAAGATAAAAGGAAAACTTGAAGCAGCTGAAATGTGGTTCTACAGAAAGATGCTGTGGATATAGTAGACCAATGTGAGCAATGACGATGTGTTGGAAAGAATGGAAACGAAAAGGAAATTAATATTGAGCATCAGGAAGAGACAACTGAAGTTCCTGGGACATGCAATGAGGAAGGAGGGTTTGGAGAACCTGATACTAACAGGCCAGATAGAGGGGAAAAAGAGACAGAGGAAAGCAGCGGAGAACTTATTTGAAGGGCCTGAGCAGGTGGATGACAGAACGGGGACTGTGAGATGTTACAGGAGAAAGTGTGCTAAGAGACACCAGGGATAGGGAGACGTGGAAGGCCATGATCGCCTATGCCCTGAAAGGACAAAGCACATAGAAGAAGAGGAAGATACTTACCATCAGGAAGAGAAAGTTGAAATTTCTAGCTCATATAATGAGGAAAGAGGGCTTGGAAAATTTGATACTCAGAGAACAGATTGAATGACAGAGGAAAACAACACATATCCTATTGAGCATGCTTGAGTAAATGGATGGCAAATAAAGGTTTAGGAGACATAACAAAATGACACAATTTATTAAGAGCTACAAAGGACAGGAAATTGTAGAGAGCCATGAACGCCTATGTCCTGAAGGAACATGGCATATAGAAGAAGAATAGAACACACTCATCTATGGGTGAAACTGCAGAATAGACTAAGCTCTCAAGTATGGGATTGGGTTTATTCTAGTAAAGCTTACGGCCATATCACGTTGAATACACCAGTTCCATAACCATATAATTATATTATATTATATTAAGCTCTATAATACTCATTATATTGAGCACTGTTCATAATAAAATAAATGCCAGAGAACTCAAGATATAAAAAAAACCTCGAGTCCTCTTCACTTGGAATTATATATATATATATATATATGTTAGTCATCCACATACAAGCCTGTTTTACTGTATCACAGCTCATCAGTGTGATTAGATATCCGGGATTGAAACTCGACCGTCTTGGTGTCAGTTGGAGTCACTAAGCCCTAAGCCATAGGCACATGGAATCAGAGAAGTGAACTTTTAGCGGTGTATACACACACCAGTCACCGAAAGAACTCAATTCATTGCTGAAGAATAATGTGTAAATCGCAGAAGTGGGGATTGTTTTTTAATTTTTTTCTCCAGAGAGCTCAATCATAATCAGAGCATAATATATTAGTCATCCACATACAAGCCTGTTTTGCTGTATCACAGCTCATCAGTGTGGCTAGACATCCACTTGCTTCTGGCCAGGATCGAAACTCGACTGAATTGGTGTCAGTCAGAGTCACTAACCCCTAAATGATAGGCGCATTGAATCAGAGAAACGAAATTTTAGCATGTTATATATAAGCGGTGTATACACCCGCCAGTCACCAAAAGAACTCAGTTCATTGCTGAAGAGTAATGTGTAAATCACAGAAGTGGGGACAGGTTTTTAAATTTTCCTCCCTAAAGAGCTCAATCATAATGAGAGCATAATATATTAGTCATCCACATATATTCACCAAATATAAGGTCCAAGAGTCATGCAAGGCAAAAAATTACTGAATAAGATAGTTGTAAGGGCATGAAGGGAGGAGAAAGATTTGCATATTATGAAAATATGTAGGATAGATAACATTTGATTGTTTGTTTGTTTTTGAGGCTTAACGACCTATCAATCCTTATGGGATCATTTTAAGGTTATAACCAATGATTTTTGGGTAAGGTTATTTTATTTTTACGTTTTTCTTTTTCACAATTCATTGGGATTTGTTTTTAAGAGCAGGGTCCCCAAGTCCTACCCTTGTTATTTAACCTATAACTGGAGGGAATGGACGGATTAATACCTTTCCCAAGGGTACCAGTGCTTAAGTGGATGCAGGGCATTCAACTGGAATTCGAACTCGGCTCACTGATTTCTCTTTTCGAGCCGATATCCACTGCACCACAATGCACATCCGTCACTATACACTTACAGCACCTGGTATTCCCAAGCGGTCACCCATCTAAGTACTGACCAGGCTCAACGTTGCTTAACTTTGGTGATCGAGCGAGAACCGGTGTATTCAACGTGATAGGCCGTAAGCCGATAACATTTGATCCTAGACTTGAAGTGGTTAAGATTGTAATGATTGAGGAAACATTTTCTTCGGAGTCTGTTTCACCACACAGCAATTCTGGAAAAGAAACTGTGTGGGGACTTCCTCCTTTCAAATGGAATATAAAGAGAATGAGAATGAGTTTGTTCTGTGTACGCTTTATGGTGAGTCCTAGATTTGAACGTCTAGATTAGTGAAACATATATATATATATATATATATATATATATATATATATATATATATACTAGCCATAATTATTAGGCCACTTCAGTGTTTTAAAAAAATGATGTATTTCATACTATTTTTTAGTATTTAATGTTAAGTGAATAATTGTAAATGAAAATAGAATGGTTCTTTTGTTAATCCTGCACAATAACAATAACATCAAATGAATTTATAAATATTTAATAATTACCTATATTGCAGTTTCATCAATGAAAGAATGAAGAAAATTTGGGGTGATTCAGATGAGTTCATCTTTGCTTCCTTGCCTTGTAAAATTTTGTTAAATAACAATAACAAAAGAACCCTTCTATTTTCATTTAGAATTATCCACTTGGCAATAAATACTAAAAAAAAAAATAGTATGATATACATCATTTCTTTTAAAAAACTGGGGTGGCCTGATAATTATGACCAGTAGTGTGTGTATATATATATCGCAAATCTACAGGGTGCGATGGGTAAATTGTCGCTGTTTGCCTTGTAAAATTTTGTAAAGTAATAATAACAAAAGAACCATTGTATTTTCATTTAGAATTATCCACTTGGCAACAAATTCTAAAAATAGTATGAAATACATCATTTCTTTTAAAAAACTGGGGTGGCTTAATAATTATGGCCGGTAGTGTATTTATATCTTCTTAATTATAAAAACATCCGTCCTCACAGATATAAAATAAAAGTTATAAAACATGATTAACTGTATTCAAAGGAATTTTTTTTTTTTGCTTTATAAAGACTTAAGCAACATAAAACAAAACACTTATCAACAATAATTTCACAAACCATGTTGTTGATGAAGAAATAATATAGACTTTAAAGAAATTAAAGAAAAAATGGAATAGGCAATCATTTTGATATAAACAAAAATAAAGATACCATTAAATTATTTTATCATAACCAGACATGGCTAGTACAAGGGTCTGATGCCATTCCCCAAAATATGATACGACCACCAAATCACAGATTCACACACCCTCCACACACTCTACTACATCTCAATTTTCATAAGTAGTAGTCAAATAAAATGAAAATTTTATTGTAACCTAATTATGTGCAATATCAGTGAAGAATTCAATTAGAAAAATTGAAAATAAATACAAATTAGAGACATGTCATGATAGATCATGCCATTTTAAATAAATTAATGCTTTGTGGCAATTTTTAAAATTAACATGAGATTTTTCTTGTTAAAAGTTGAAGAATTTTGAGACATTCAACATTATGGATAAAAATAATGAATTTTATAGAATGTTTTTTCAAGACTTAGAATGACCAAAGCAAATTCACAGATTTTGACCAAAAAAGACCTGGAATGAGGTCAAAGTCTTTGAAAATTTTTTATTCTTTAATAGTCAATTCTATTTAGTTTAATTTTTAATATATATAAATGTAGATAGAAAAAAGAAAATGTTAATAAGATACCAAGTGTTATGAAGCACTTGCTGGGGCTGCCAATTAGGCCTTCCCACTATTGAAGAGTATGGGGTTTATATGCAAACAGATACATCTTAAATGAGGGTGAGAAGGCCATTAAAAATAAGATCTTAAAATAAAAAAAAAACATTAAAAATATAATTTTTAAAAAATAACATTTTTAGAAGAAAAAATCATTAAAAATATAATTTTTTAAAAATAACATCTTTAGAAGAAAAAATCATTAAAAATATAATTTTAAAAAATAACATCTTTAGAAGAAAAAATCATGAAAAATATAATTTAAAAAATAACATCTTTCGAAGAAAAAGTCATTAAAAATATAATTTTTTAAAAATAACATCTTTAGAAGAAAAAAATTATTAAAAATATAATTTAAAAAAATAACATCTTTAGAAGAAAAAGTCATTAAAAATATAATTTTAAAAAAATAACATCTTTAGAAGAAAAAATTATTAAAAATATTTTAAAAAATAACATCTTTAGAAGAAAAAGTCATTAAAAATATAATTTTAAAAAATAACATCTTTAGAAGAAAAAGTCATTAAAATCTTTAGAAGAAAAAATCATTAAAAATATAATTTTAAAAAATAACATCTTTAGAAGAAAAAATCATGAAAAATATAATTTAAAAAAATAACATCTTTCGAAGAAAAAGTCATTAAAAATACATTTTTTTAAAAATAACATCTTTAGAAGAAAAAATTATTAAAAATATAATTTTAAAAAATAACATCTTTAGAAGAAAAAGTCATTAAAAATATAATTTTAAAAAAATAACATCTTTAGAAGAAAAAATTATTAAAAATATTTTAAAAAATAACATCTTTAGAAGAAAAAGTCATTAAAAATATAATTTAAAAAAATAACATCTTTAGAAGAAAAAGTCATTAAAATCTTTAGAAGAAAAAATCATTAAAAATATAATTTTAAAAAATAACATCTTTAGAAGAAATAATCATTAAAAATATAATTTAAAAAAATAACATCTTTAGAAAAAAAGTCATTAAAAATATAATTTTAAAAAAATAACATCTTTAGAAGAAAAAATCATTAAAAATATAATTTTAAAAAATAACATCTTTAGAAGAAAAAGTCATTAAAAATATAATTTTAAAAAATAACATCTTTAGAAGAAAAAGTCATTAAAAATATAATTTTAAAAAAATAACATCTTTAGAAGAAAAAATCATGAAAAATATAATTTTAAAAAATAACATCTTTAGAAGAAAAAGTCATTAAAAATATAATTTTAAAAAAATAACATCTTTAGAAGAAAAAATCATTAAAAATATAATTTTAAAAAATAACATCTTTAGAAGAAAAAGTCATTAAAAATATAATTTTAAAAAATAACATCTTTAGAAGAAAAAGTCATTAAAAATATAATTTTAAAAAAATAACATCTTTAGAAGAAAAAGTCATTAAAAATATAATTTTAAAAAAATAACATCTTTAGAAGAAAAAATCATGAAAAATATAATTTTAAAAAATAACATCTTTAGAAGAAAAAGTCATTAAAAATATAATTTTAAAAAAATAACATCTTTAGAAGAAAAAATCATGAAAAATATAATTTTAAAAAAATAACATCTTTAGAAGAAATAATCATTAAAAATATAATTTTCCTATATAAAAAAGACAAAAATCTTAACAAATATCATTTGCTATAAAAAAAAAATCAAAATGTGTAACTTAATTACTACTCAAAAATTCATCCTATGTCAAAAGATGTTTCTTTTTAAGAATTCTCATGTCCTTTGTGAGATTGTATCTCTAATATAAATAATCAATTAAATTCTTACATTGGCCATGCACACACCAAAGTCACTCATTACAGCAATTGAAACTACAGCATTATCAATGGAAGTTACTTCCACTGGAAATAACTTTAATTTATTCAATGGGTGTTAAATGACTTTGTTATGTGCTGGGCAAACAAAAAGATATTCCATTTCCTATTGAAGTACAATTCATATGTGTCATCTGAGAGTTGCATAAACTATAACCTTTGGCATGTCCAAGCTGTGATTATTCAAATATATTTTCTTTGTATGAAAATGAGGAAATTAACAAGAATTTTTTTATCAGCTTTTTATCTAACATTGAATAAAGGCACCCAGTGAATGTTCAGGCATTGTTGTTCGGAAAATATTCTGACTCATCAGAGGTCAATAGGTCAGTTGTAGAAAGAAAGTGTCCTTTGTTGAATGAGGAGTGCTAAGTTCAGAAATAAGGTAGCAGGGTGTACAGGGTACAAATTGTTGTCTAAATCACGCAAAAATGAAAATAATACAGATATATTTACTGAAAATTACACACAATTATACAGAATTACACAAAATTATACACAATTTTAACAGATATATTTACTGAAATTACACAAAAAATATCTTGAAATACTAAAGAATAAATTTATTTAATTAAATTGCCATGGCCTCCAGACAACTTCAGATTCTCTTGCATCTCTTCTGGATGTTTAAGTTGGTGAATGCTGTCATAATCCTTGAATAATCAAGGCAGTTGCATTCTGGGAAGTTAGGTGGTCAGATGTAAGGAGTGATGTAGTTGGACGAATCTCCTACAACTCTTCTGGATGGTCTCCTTTTTTAAGTTGGTGAATACTGCCATAATCCTTGCCTTCAGTTTATCTTTAGTGTTAAAATGAATTTTGTTGGTCTCTCGCTCGATTGTATCCCATACTGAATAATCAAGGAGGTTGCAGTTTGGGGAGTTAGGTAGTCAGATGTAAGGAGTGATGTAGTCGGAGGGATCTCCTGCAACTCTTCTGGATGGTCTCCTTGTTTAAGTTGGCGAATGATGTCATAATCCTTGCCTTCAGTTGATCTTTGGTGTTATAAGGAGTTTTGTTGGTCTTTTGCTCAACTGTGCCACACAAATAATAATCAAGGGGGTTAAAGTCTGGGAAGTTAGGGGGCCAGATATAAGGGAGGATGTGGTTGCAGAAATTGTCTGACAGCCATGAATGGATTATTCTGCTTGTATGGTACAGAGTCTTGTTGTCAGGCATAGGGTCTTCCAGCAGCCACACTCTTGACCCAGGACTGCACTACCTCCTTAAGGTACTTAATGTAGGCTTCCGTGTTGAATCTGAGTCCCTAACCAACAAATTTTGGAGGTTGTCTTATCAAAACAATCAGAGTGAGTTTTTTCGAGTTGCAATACCTTCGTAATCACCATTAGACTCATCTAAGTCTTTCAGAAACCTCTGCACGGTCCTCAGATTGGCACCCAAACACTCTGAAATCTTTGTACTAGAGCTTCTGGTTCGAATACAAAAGAATACTGTATGCCATTTCCAAAATGAATTGCATCAGGGTGCTCTTTTTATTATACATGGAACCAAATTATGATTAAATATATATATATATATATATATATATATATATATATATATATACTCATTGCACCCTGTATATACAGTAATCCACAAACAGATCCACCCTGCTGCACCACAGCCCATCAGTACATCCAGATGTCCAATTGCTTCCAGCCAGGATTGAAACCCAACTAAATTGATATCAGTCAGTGACTCCACCTCTGAGCTATGGGCCCTTGGTAGAGATAGGCAGACTTTAGTGTTTTATGTACATTGTAATTTTACATTGTAGTAATGTATTTGTCACTTTCACTGAGCAGGTTCATGCCAGCTTTGAAGTTTCATCAGAACACAACTGTCATACCCTCATTTATTTTTTTATCATTGTTTTACCCCTAAGCAAGGCAGTACTGATACTGTTTCACAGGGGTTTACCTAAGAGGTGAGTAAAGAGAAAGAGGGACAAATAACAGGGGGTGTCAAAGAATAAATAAGAGAAGGATGAAAATACTGGTGTGAAGAGAGTTATGTTAGAGTAGATCAAGGGATGTCTGGAAAAGGATGGGGGTTCCAAGAGTTGAGAGATGGTAATTGACTTTGCTTTTAGACTCTTGGAGATTGTAACTATCAGAGAAACAAGTATACGGAAGGGAGTTTCCCAGGTGGGAAGTGTGAGAAAAAATATGCTGCTAGAGTAGACATGGTGGCTGCATTTGATTGTTTTGACTTTAGAAGACAGTCTAGTAGCCTAAGTAAATTTGTTTAGAGGGGTCACCAGAGAGTGAAGCATGTCGAAGCAGAAGCTATGAAAATATATGTAGAAGAGAAAGAGGAAAGCTGCATCTTATTAGTGAGAAAGTGATTGAAGTCAATCTGCCAGGTCAGGATTGATTACATTGCAGATTCTTCTTTGGATTTTGTTGAGAACCCTAAGGTGAACAGCAGGGCTGCCTGACCAGATATGACAACAGTATTCAATGCACGGATGAATGGTAGATTTGTATATGTGCAGGATTGATTCAGGCAAGAAAAACTTCCTTGCCCGATGCAGTGACCTGACCATCCTATAGAATGATCAAATACGAAGTCAGCACTCAGTTGTGAAACAAGCTGAGTTAACTTTCTCCAACTTCAGAAGGAGAGCTATTTATGGTGCACTGGAGCATCTCATTGTGCCCATGAGGGCAAGTTCATTGCATGGGCTGTGATTGTCTACTGGTAAATCAGTGGAGGAATATATTTACTGGCTTTATCTTAGGCATTATTGCAAGGTCTGTATTGAGTTACAGCCTGCTTTATTTTTGTCTGCCAGCTGGATGCTAGCTGGGACCCTTACAGCAGTAAGTGTTATTCTACACTTCCTAGCAGTAAATTTAGCTATTAATTCAATGTAGTCCTCCACTTGAGGTCAGCTGAGAGAATGAGGCCTGAGGAAGTGCAGTGTATTGCTTTCCAAGAGACTAGCTTGATTGATGCTGATGGTAGGGGGGAGATTGTCTATGTTAATTAAGGATAGCAGCTTCTTTTTGGAAACATTAAAATTTACGAGCCATTTCTTACCCCAGTCCACTACAGATTGGAGGTTAATTTGAAGATCAACAGTGAGGTTTACTTTGTCAGCCTCGGCAGATTTCTTACTGAGCCGGGAGTAAATGGTGGTGTCATCAGCGTAAATGCCTACTTGGGAAGATCGTTGATGAAAATCAGAAAAGGCCTAAGAACTAGAATAGAATTTTGAGGGACACCTGTATTCATATGATGTGATTTAGAAACATGCCTGTTCAATATGACCTTCATTGCATGGTTTGATAGGAATGATTGGATTAAATCAAACAAGCATCAGGTTAAACCATATCCCTGTAGCTTGTGCAGAAGTCCAGCATGCCAAACTCTGTCAAATGCTTTGGAGATATCCAAGGCAACAGCTTGAGCTTCATTGTTCTTATCGAGAGCCTGATATATGAATTCAGTGATGGTTGTTAGCATATCAGCAGTAGACCTAATGAAGTGGAAGCCATACTGTTTGTTGGAGAATAATTTATAGGCTGTGAGATGTTGAACCACTTCAGCATTGATGATAACCATGAATACATTGCCAAAAATGAGTAGGAGGTTGATAGGGCAATAATTGTAGGGGTTTGAGGGTTCTCCAGAGTTCTTAAATACAGGAACCACAAAGGAAGACTTCAAGGCAAGAAACAGAGAGGCAGTAGTCATAGAGTTTTGAAAGGACAAAAGAGAGTTCAAGGGCACATTTCTTCATGACAATGACTGGGATTGTGTCACCTTCACTTGCCTTATAGGCATCAAACTCTGAAATTATGTTATAGACCAGAGAGAGGGTTATCTCTACATTCTTCAGTTAAGCCTCAGCTCTAGGTGGGAAGTCGGGTGAGGATACTCCATACAAGTCAAATGTTTTGTTGTAAGAGAATCTGTGAGCAAAGCACTCACCCTTGTCAACTGTAGCTCTGAGCACCTCAAATTTATTGATTAAAGGAAAGATGAAGGATTTGCTGTTGTTCAACACACTTTTTCAGAGTTTCCAGCGGTTTTTGGAGCTGAACTTGTGGGCTGCTATATGCTGCTTCATTCTATCAGCAAACAACAGCTTAGCATCATTTAGGATTCTTATGCACTCATTACAAGCAGAAGCAAAAAGACACCTATTATAGTCAGATGCATGACTGAAAAAGCAATGGTGGCAATGATGGCCAAGAAAGCAGGAGAGAACCAGGGAGATGAATGAGGTTTAAGACGAAACTTTGGCTGGGATGAAAACATTGATGCCAGCTTTCACTCAGGAGAAGACCTGAAAGGTGCAGTCCTCAAAGGGGAGACTAAACACTTTTCTCAAGGGACATCGCACAGAAAATCCCAGAACAAATCCCAGTTCACTCTTTGGTAGCAGTAAGAAAGTCTGCTGGTAGGAGGTTCCTGAAGGAAGTGGGAGTGGAGAGAGAGATATTAATGGAAACCACAGCATGTTTAGAGTTTCCAACTGGGCATGCTGCATGGCATGGTAGAAGTCAGGGATGGAAGTGAAGCAGAAATCTAGCAAAGATACATATCCTTTAGGGATACTGGGAAGTGTGTGGGGAAATTCACCACTTGTGTGAAGGGACTGAATGATTGCAAAGTTCATGGTATGGATGCCAGCAGGATCAATGACAGAGTTTTTCAGCCACTTGGCATGGTGGGCATTAAAGTCACCGAACACAAATATATTTGAAAACAGGTGGGAGGAAATAACCTTATCTATATTGTCAGAGATACTGTCTAGCAAAGAACAGTCAGGAGAGAAAAGGGAGCAGTAGAGAAAGAAAAAAATAACTGAGTTTAGAAGTGAGAGATGGAGACACATGCATGAATGGTGAGGAGATTCAAGAGAAATCCCCCTAGCCAGAGGGAGACGTTTGCTGATATAAAGCCCCAGTCTATGCATGTGGACAGTGGCATCCTTCCTTAAGAAGGGAAGGTTAGCAAGAATTGAGAAATCAGAGAAAGGGATTGAGAGGTTAAGATTGGTTTCACAAAGAGCTAAGATGTTAGGGGACTTTTTATGGAGAAAAGATTCCACACTGCAGAAGTTGGTATGCATACCATGGATGTTTGCGAAGGAAATGTTGAGGGGTTTAGGTAAATTTTCATTTGGCTGGTTGAGCTTTGTTTCTTGGAATGTGGTCTGAAGCTATAAAATTTACAGTTTTTTCTAAGAAGTCTTGGTAATTCACAGATATTAAAAAGGAAGCTGTGGAGAGCTATGACTGCCTACAGTATAAAGAAACATGAAATTCAAAAGGAAGAATTTTTTGTTGCATATTTAAAGTGGATCTTCTCTGTATTTGCGTATGTGTTTCTGAGTAGATTCTCATTTTTCAAGCAGGAAACCTGATATTTCACAAACCAAACCCTTTTGCTATTGTTTAATTTTCAGATAGAGTAACCTTGACCTTCAAGGTAGTGGTTATATTATTAAAGATTATTTTCCATTTTTCAATTTTCATTTTATAATAGTCCTGATTTTCCATCATTAACTATTTTGTATTAAACAAGTTATTGAAAGAAAAAAAAATGAGGGATAGGGAGATGTGGAGAGCCATGATTGCCTACGTCCTGAAAGGATAAGACACATAGAAGAAGAATTTTTTTTTTTCTGGAAGGCCAAAATCTGACAGAAAAAAAGAAAAAGATAAAAAAAGGAAAAAATTATGGAGAGAAAAAAAATAACATACTCTTAAAAAAATTACAGGTAATAAACTTTTACCTCCTGCAGAGAAAGAGAAAAGGTTGTAAAAATCTCTTAATCTTGCAATTGAGAACAATTAGATTATCTCCAGTCTCCAGTTACCCATATTAGCCATTAGTATATCTACAAACATAATTAAAATAGCTAAAGAAATGAATGCCAAAGATATTTGATATATATTAGGACCTTGAATAAGTTCTCACTGATTTTTCATGAAAAGTAATTTATTTATTTATTATTATATTATATTATATTATATTATTTTATTTATTATTTACAAAAATTAGTAAGTGTTGAGTTGTGCAGGTAATAACAACGAAACAACAGAAACATAAATATAATAAAATGTATTACGGAAGAAAGGTATTTACAAAGTTGGTTAGTATAATACAGGAAAACAAGGTATTAATGTTTACGTCTCTGTATGTGGTAGAGTGCAATTAATCACTTCCGGTTTACAACCGGAAATACACGACTGACTCGTAATCTGTACTGATCTGAAAGTCGACTGAAAGTCTTCCCGAGTTCTTCCGGCACTACCACCATATATATTGCCTGTAACAGTTCATTACTGTTGAAAAGGTGGAGAGCCCCCTAACAGTAAGAAACATGTCACTGAAAGTATTGTCTATCATTGGTCACTACTTTTTTCCATCTTTCTGGCAGCATTTCAATTCCATGTCAGAAAAACGGCACTTCTTTTGAGGCTAACCATGAGTCAACCCATTTTTTGCCATTTTCATAAGAATGAAACTGCTGCTCAGCCAGGCCATGTGCTATTGATCAGAACATGTAATAATCGGATGGAATATGGTGGGTGAGGTAGATCTTCCCATTTAAGTGTTTTCTTGTAGGTTTCACCCATTTTGCAACATGTGATCTAGCAAAATCACATGTTGCAAAATCACATTGTTGTGTTTCTAAGGAACCCAAGTTCAAATCCTGCTGGAGGATGCCTATTTTACTAATAAGATTTCTCAATTATTCAGGCCAGTAGATATAAATAAATATTCTGTTTAATTATAAAAAACAAAGTCTCTACTCAAACATGAATATCCATTAAAAATAGTGTTTAAACAAATAAATTAAATATATATATATATATGTGTGTGTGTGTATATATATATATATATATATATATATATATATATAATATATATATATATATATATATATATATATATATATATATTTAGTGTATCGAGGCAGCAGATAAATATCTAAACATATACTGTTAAATATAACAGACAATGAATGTCTTTATGTTTAATTATGAGCTGTTCAACAAACACTTGTGAACAATGGATTTTCTAACTCCATCATTGATCAACAAATTAAAATGTATCTTAATAAACTTAACAATACCTCTAACAATATTGATAATATTAATAATAATAGTGTAGGTCAAAGTAAACATAACACTATTAACTTATACTATTGCAACCAAATTCATAATAATTACAAACAAGATGAAACAACACTCAACTAAATCCTCTACAGAAAACCATGCCCGTTCAGAGATTATATCTCTGGTACTAATAATAAACCCACTACATATATTGGTTTTACTACAACCACACTCTCCCATCGACTTACCTGTCACCTTTCTGATCAGAGTTCAATTAAACAACGTTTCTTAGAAAAACATAGCCATGTAGGTAATATCAGCCAGATTTTAGTCAACAACACAATAATACTCACTCATACACACAATAAAAAGAAACTTGGAGGCCATCCACATTGAATTAAAACAACCCATGCTTAATAAAATCAAGCCTTATATAGACAAATTTTTGATTTCTTGTAAATACCAATCTCTGCTCTGAAAGCTTATTGTAATGTAAACAAACCTAAATAGACTATGTTATGGAAAGTTTCAAAGATTAACAAAATAAATTAACAAATGACATATTTAGTCTATTTGTTTAAACATTATTTTTAATTGATAAATTTATTTGAGTAGATATTCTGCTTTTAATTAAACAGTATATTTATATATATAACTCTACCGGCCCGAGTATTTTGGTAAAATTTTATTAAGAAAATGTGTCATTTGGCAGGATTTGAAACCTGTGACCCCTAACTACCATTTGTTTCTGATGAAAGGCCGAGGCCGGTCTGAAATATCAAATATATATATATATATATATAATAATAGAAATAAATAAATACTGTCAAAAAAATACATTTTTGAACTTACAACTTTTTAGTAGTTTTTCCTATACATATTAAGACAGTATACGTGGATCATCATTATGCTATATATATATATATATATATATGTATATATAGATAGATAGATAGATAGATATAGGAAAAACTGCTAAAAAGTTGTAAGTTTAAAAATGTATTTTTTTGACAGTATTTGTTTCTTTCTATTATAATATTTTATATTTCAAACAATCCTCGGTCCTTCATCAGAAAAAAATGATTTTAAAATTTAAATTAGAAACGTATTTCGCGAGAGCGTTCATGGAGAGATTGTTTGCATCAGGTGACACAGAAAGCAACAGATTTTTTTCTCACACAGAAAGAAAGAAAAATACTGAATTTTAAAATTAAATACACACAAGCTAGGGTTAAATAGGGACTTAGGCATTTTGAATCTTTAGAAATATTTCAATAGTTAAATATTTTTTAGATACAATTAAAAAATCTTCTCTAAAACAAAATTTATAAGGATTATTAAAGATAGGTTTACGTTTACAAATATTTTTAAAAAATCTGTCGCTTTCTGCATCATGTGATGTAAACAATCTCTCCACAAACACTCTCGCGAAATATATTTCTAATTTAAACTTTAAAATCATTTGTTTCTGATGAAAGGCCGAGGCCGGTCTGAAATATCAAATATATATATATATATAATAATAGAAATAAATAAATACTGTCAAAAAAATACATTTTTAAACTTACAACTTTTTAGTAGTTTTTCCTATACATATTAAGACAGTATACATGGATCATCACTATATATATATATATATATATATATATATATATATGCCCAACAGGGCAATCATTATAAAAATAGAATTCAGCTTATTATAGGGCAATTTTATTGTGGAACAGACTAAAAACACAAGTTCACAAATATAAAAAATATTAAATCTTATCAAAACCAATAGTGGTGAGTTCAGTTTGCTATATATATATATACAGGGGCCCGACAATATTTTTTGGACACTTTGAAAAAAGTACTTCAAGGTGGTTACTAGTGCCAAAAACTTTTGAGATTGTAAGTACGTAGTTGAGGAGTGAAAATCCACTACTTGTGTAATCATTTTTTTTAGTTTGGCTTTGATAATTTTAGTTTTTTGTGATTTTTGCGAAAACTTGCGTAACACTATTTTTCGGACATGACAAAAAATCCTATTTTAAGAGCTAAGTTCATGTATATGTTACTGTATGCAAATTTTCTGCTTGTACACTTAGCTGTCATCATTAAAATCAATTATCTGTTCTATTTTACTGGCAAAACAATTAAGTTTAATGAGGTAAAATGCATTCAAAAGATGTTGTTTGTTTGGCACGGAAGAAGTGGGATGATGGCCTCAGCATCAGAAGGATCGCCATGGATTTGAAGCTGTCGAAATCAACGGTCGAATACATGCTGAAGACAAACTCCGAGCGGAAAAAGAAGAGAGGACGGAAAAGATCAATTGGCAAGAGGACTGAAAGGAGAATGAAGAGGACTGTGACACGGCTTTTGACATCTGGAGAAAAAGTTACAGCAAGAAAAGTGAAGAAGAAATGTGAATTGGATGTAAACATCCGAACAGTACAAAGAACACTGCATAGGATTGGTTTGAAGTATGCAAAGGCTCAGAAAAAAATTACACTAACAAAGAAACACAAAGGAGCAAGACTGGAGTGTGCTAAAAGGTGGTTAACAAAGCATGTTGACTTTAAGAAGGTTATATTTACTGATGAGAAGCGTTTCAAGTTTGATGGGCCTGATGGATGGTGTACTTGGTCGAGAAGGGGTGAGCCTGCTGTACTGAACAAACGACAGATGGGAGGAGGAGGAGTTATGGTTTGGGGTATGATCTTTGCTAATGGAAATATATGGTTGGAGTGGCTGAAAGGACGACAGAACAGCGAAAGCTACAAACAGTTGCTGGACGAGAAAGCCCTACCAAAGATAAGAAGAGAGATAGGGAATGATTTCGTTCTACAGCAAGACAATTGCAGCATCCATGTGTCAAAACTCATGAAAGAATGGATGGCTAAAGTGAATATGACTACTTTGGAATGGCCTGCAAAAAGCCCAGATCTAAATTTAATAGAAAATGTTTGGGAAATGCTTGTGCAACTTGTCTATGATGGACCTGAAATAACGAAAGAGGCTCAACTATAAGAACTGATACTAGATGCCAAAAAACAACTAATAGAAACACGTAGAGATGTTATTGTGCATATGTTTGATCATTATGAAGAGAGATTGATAAAAGTTATTGAGAAGAAAGGTGATATTACTGACTATTAACAGTTTTTCAACGATGTCCGAAAAATAATGTTGCGTGTGTTTTGTAAAAAATGATGAAAAATAAATATTTTTCCTTACCTAATCGATTTTCTTCCATTTTTATTACAGGTATTGTTTTTATATGTTTATGCTATTCTATTGAAGGAATTTCGCCATTCTATGGTACTCGGAAAGTCGAATACTAAAGTGTCCGAAAAATATTGTCGGGCCCCTGTATGCCCAACAGGGCTATCATTATAAAAATAGAATTCAGCTTATTATAGGGCAATTTTATTGTGGAACAGACTAAAAACACAAGTTCACAAATATAAAAAAATATTAAATCTTATCAAAACCAGTAGTGGTGAGTTCAGTTTGCTATGTTTTATGTTGGCTAAAATGTTTGTTCTGTTTTTTAAATAAATTTTTTGCTTAATAAATTGATGAGCCTTTTTGTCCAAAGCCGTTAAATTCATTGTAGATTTATTGCCCTCTAGAATGCCTATGTTGATTCTTAAAAAATTAAAAAAAAATTGAATTATTTTGAAAGTCATAATCTGGAGTGCTTAATTAATAGGTACATATGAGAAGCTCATTTGCAAGAATGGTAAATTGGCAGAACTTTTGGCATTTAATTAAAAAAGCATAAGGATAAAGAAATTTTGTAACACCTTTCTTGTTTTTGCTGAATGTTAAAAAGCAATTTTTATTCTAAACAGATTCATTATTGACCTGCTTATTGAAAGGGCACAAGAACAAAATGACATCTTTAGCAAAATTTGTCAATCATTTCAAAAGCCTCAAAGGAATTACAACAGATATTCTGTTTCTTTTACATGTGGAAGCTTTCAGTGTACGGATGATGTTGGGTGAAGATTTGGCCTTGTCAAAATATCCAACACTCTTGCAAATACAAAAATTTATATTCAGAAATTGTTGTAGAGGTTTTAAAAAAATGTATGGATTCAAAGTTCATTTTCTTAAGACAAAGATTTTATATGACTGAACATGACTGAAAAGATTATGACTGAACATGACTGAAAAGACAAGGGAAGATTTTTTATGACTTCTTATGTGATATGTTGTCTCATATTTATAATAAAAGTGCAGACTGAGTATTAGACACAATTATATGCACAAATAGTCAACAGAAATATGTTGAATTCTATTTGAAAGTGTGTTAATTAAAAAGTGTGAGTTTGTAGGATGCATAATAATAGGATGTATATTAATATAAGATGTATAATAATATCATAAGATGTATAATAATAGGATGTATAATAATATATAATAGATGCATAATCATATAATAGCATGTATAATCATATAATAAATGTATAATAATATAATAAGTTGTATAATAATGTAATAAGATGCAAAATGAGATAATAAGATGTATAATAATATAATATATGCATAATAATATAGTAGGATGTATAATAATTCAAAAGGATGCAAAATAGTATAATATGATGCATAATAATACAATGTATAATAATATAATAGGATGTATAATAATATAGGATGTATAATAATATAATAGGATGTACAGGTACAGGATGTATAATAATATGATGTATAATAATATAATAGGATGTACTAGATGTATAATAATATGATGTATTATAATATAATATGTATAATAATATGATATTAATAGGATGTATAATAATATAATGTATAATAGTCTCTGGAAAAAGGTGAAGATGATGAGACAAAGTGGAAATCTTTTTTTATAATCATATCGCCCCCAAGTAAGGCATTTTACTGCCACTATTTTGCAGGGGGTTACATAGGAGGAAAGTTATGAGAAAGAGTGACAGGTTATAGGGGGTGTCAGGAAGTGGCTAAGAGAAGAATGAGAATACTGATGAGAGTGGAGTGGACGGAGAAAGGAGCATGAGAGAAAGAATGCATGTTTTTGAGATAGGAGATGACTATTGACTTTACATTTAAATTCTTGGAGATTATAGCTGTTGGGAAAGCAAGTAAATGTAAGCGAATTCCACAGACAGGAAGTGCGAGAAAAAAAGCTGCTGGAGTAGAATTTGCGTTTATAATTTATTGGTTTCATAGTAAGAGGGTGGGACCTAGTTGCTAATCTTGTGGCTCTAGTAAATTCATATATAGGGGGCACCAGTGAGCTAAGTTCATCAGAGCAAAAGCCATGAAAGTATTTGTAGAAGAGACACAGGGAAGCCATATTGCGCCAATGAGAAAGTGACTGTATCTGAGTTGCCAAGTTGGGATTGATCACATTACAGTTTCTTTGTTGGATTTTGTCAAGGACACCTAGGTGAATAGCAGGAGTACCTTTTTTTTTTTTATTAAAGACACATTTTGCTTTTTTGGCTTTCTCAGTTTGACTGAAAGAGGAACAAAACTTTGTGTATAAAAAATGTCTTGGGATCTCAGAGAATAAGTGGGTATCATAAATCAAATTAATTATCTTAGTGTCTGTTTTATCTATATTATAGCCTTGTAGGATTTTAAATCAGGGACTTTTTTTATTATTTTTGTATACATATATGTATTTACACACACACACATGCACACACGCACACATGCACACACACACACAAACACACACATACTCTTACATATGTGTACCTACATATACATCCACCCAGGCATATACATGTATTAGAAACTTTTTCTTTTTTTAATACTTGTACAATGTGCGTTGTGGCGCAGTGGATATCGGCTCAGAACGAGAAATTGGAGAACCGAGTTCGAATTCCAGTTGAATTCCTTGCATTCACTTATGCGCAAATACCCTTGGGAAAGGTATTAATCCGTCTCTTCTCTCCAGTTATGGGTTAAATAATAGGACAGATTGGGTTCTATAGCCTTGGTTGGCAACCAGTCTACCGCAGAAAGCAATGGCAACCTACTGCGGGATAATCTTCTGCCCAGTCAGTCATGTCTCGAGACATGATCGCCCAAAGCGTGTATCGCGCATGGCACTTAACTGACTGACATACATATACATGTCCACACACATACATACCACAGAGGCTTTCTTTTATATATATGTATACATGTACACAGATATTCATAGCACTATTTTATATATATCTGTACACTGTGAGGATATGCATTGTGGTGCAGTGGATAGTGGCTCAAAACAAGAAATCAGAGAGCTGAGTTCAAATTCCAGTTGAATTTATTGCATTCACTTACATGTAAATACCCTTGGGAAAGGTATTAATCCATCTCTTCCCTCCAGCTATGGGTTAAATAACAGGACAAATTGGGTTTCATAGCCTTGGATGACAACCAGTCTACCATAGAAAGTAATGGCAACCTACAGTGGGAAAATCTTCTGCCCAGTCAGTCAAGTTTCTTTCGAGACATGATTGTCCAAACATGTATATCATATGGCACTAAACTGACTGTACACACTAATCTATGTATATGTGTACCTCATACAAAGTTTTGTCTTTCTTTTAGTTAAACTGAAGAAACCAAAAAGAGTATACACTTTCTGCAGCAAAGTGCATTTTTGATAAAAATTTTCTGCTTTCTCTCATCATCTTCACTAATTAACGAGTATAATATTTCTAGCTATAAATGCCTAAAAGCTGCTGGAGTAGAATTTGCGTTTACAACTTATTTGCAGGTTAATAATT
Organism: Ascarosepion bandense; assembly: GCA_037127315.1. NCBI lineage: Eukaryota > Metazoa > Mollusca > Cephalopoda > Sepiida > Sepiidae > Ascarosepion > Ascarosepion bandense. Next base: position 810,778 of record JBBBDQ010000498.1, read on the forward strand.
TGATATTTAGTTTAAATATATTTTGTCTTTCTCCATAGATTATAAGTTAAGTAAAGTTTTTTTCCATTGGTGTATTAGTATTGGTATATTATAAGTTAATTTAAGTTTATTTTCCATTGATATATTAGCTTGGTATATTAGTGATTTTTAATAAAAAAGCATTTTGTCTTTTTATTTTCTCTGAAACTGATTAAGAGAATATGTTTTAGTAATATGTCTATTATAATGTGAATCTGCCTAATGTTGATTTTATCAAACCTTAATTTATAGGTTTTTAAAGTTTTTTTTCACAAACTCCATAGATGTATTCCTTTTCTCCCCTCCTTCGTTTTGCTAGACCGACCATCACCGTTTTTTAAACACACCTGCATATGTCAATCACTGTTCCTGTTCCCTTTATTCTGCAGTTGCGCACCTTTTCCCAAAGCATGTTTTATGATTGTTTTCTTCAATATTATTGTTGTTCATGGCATTAAATATACTTGACTTTTGAATTTTTGACAAAGTTTAACATTTGTACCCATAAAAAATGGTAAGTCAAAAGGTTGTCTTTTTTCCTCTTGTCATCACTCTTACTGTATACTCCCTTGGCAATTGTTTTTGTTTTGAAATGCAATTTCTTTTTTCTCAAAAATTGACAGCATAAATTATTAAACGCAATTTATTTTATTAGGTTGATTATTTTCAAGAATATTTTTATATTTTCAACTTTATAAAATAACTAGCAGTATAGCCCAGCATTGCTTGGGTGTAGTGAAAGCTTTAAAACTAATCCATGGTCCTGGAGCTCAGACTTAGCCTAAAGAATATTTGTGAAGTTTGGTGAGAATCGTATAAAAATTGTGGATTCGTATAAAGGACATACAGACAGATAAACAGACACACAAACATCTTGCCTTTAATATATATATATTATCGATTTTCTGCACTAGTGTAAGAACTGCAAACTTGAAACTTCTGAATATCGTTTCTTATGTCTTTGTCTATGAGTGTATCAAATTTGATTAAAATCAGACCACTCCTTCTATAACCCAATTTTTTCGATTATCGATTTCTGATATTTATCAGAAGTACTTTGACACAAAACCCAGCTAAGAACACTCGCAGACGCTTAGAGTACAACTGTGTAAATTTTTAAGAAAATCGGTTCAGCCGTTTCGGAGTCTATAGGTAACGAACACACACACATGACACATACACACACACAAAGTTCCATTTATAAATAAGTTTAGATAGATGTGAATCAACCCCAATGTAATATTTATCAAACCCTTGTGGAAATTAACTGAAACAAAAAAATAATGCCTTTCTAGAATTTTTCCCATGATTTTCCTGACCATGTATACGTCGTCTCTTGGCATTGTTTTTCTCTTCCGATCGCATTTTCCTTTACATTTTGTACTGATGGATTCAGTTTGTTTTTTCGCCTTATGACACAACTGATAGTTGAAAGGCTGAAACTAAAAATATCCGTGATCCCTTTATAAGGCTTGCCAGTGTGTTCATGTCACAATTTTTGTATGCTTCCTTGGAGTAACGTCCATTGCAGACAATGGCTGTCAAGACAATAGTGTCTGGGAGTGATAAAAATCTGATGCAATTACGGATGAAGCAATATTTTTGAAGGCCAAACAAATTTCATCATACACCCAGAAAATAGATTCATATTATTGCACACTACTGCAAATGATCTAATCTGAGGAAAAAAAAAGAAATCAATTACACCCTGTCACTCCAGTGGGTCTAAAACTTACCATATGGTGAAAGAAAGGAAACTAAAGCTGTTGTTTCAGTTAATTTGCACAAGAGTTTATTTACCATTTTATAAAGAAGTAACTATGAAAACAATTTTTTTATTCATAAATTTATAAAAAAATTATGCAAAAAAATTTAAATAAACCTATAGCAAGCAACGGTTATAGATTTAAATTTAAACTTATTTATAAATGGAACTTTGTTTCTGTGTGTGTGTGTGTGTGTGTGTGTATCTGTGTGTGTGTATCTATGTGTGTGTATCTGTGTGTGTGTGTGTGTGTGTGTGTGTGTGTGTGTGTGTGTGTGTGCCCATTACCTATAGACTCCGAAACGGCTGAACCAATTTTCTTGAAAATTTACACAGTTGTACTATAGGCGTCTGCGAGTGTTCTTAGCTCAGTTTTGTGTCGAGGTACACCCGATAAATATCGAAAATCGAAAAAATCAGCTTATAGAAGGAGTGGTCCGATTTTAATCAAATTTGATACACTTATAGACAACAATATAAGAAACGATATTCAGAAGTTTCAAGGTTACTGTTCTTACAATAGTGCAGAAAATCAATAATATATATATATATATATATATAAGGCAAGATGTTTGTGTCTGCGTGTGTCTGTTTATCTGTATGTATGTCTGTATTTTTTCAGCCCGTTTATATTAGTTTTTGCTTCAGGTTTGGTTCTAAGTTGGTATAATTGTAGTTCTTAGTATCGGCCATGATACCATTTACTCATAGGACTTATTTAGCCTTCAAAATTCAATTTACGACGAAAAAAAACTTATTTGATATCGATACCAGGAAATCAAAATTTGACTTACATCCATTCATTTTTCTTTCAGTCTACAGTTTCGCTTTAACTTGAAACAACTATTGCTTTTTAGTCTTTCGTGCCAACGTCCAAAGAGTCTGAGCTCCAGGACCATGGATTAGTTTTAAAACTTTCATTACACCCGAGTAACGCCGGGCTATACTTCTTGTTTTAAATAAATGCATTTTCTGGGGAATTTGTTTTTGTCATATAAATTCATTAAAATATTTTATGAGCATCTGAATTTGTACTTTTTCTACTGGAGAATTTTTACTGTATTAGACTGTTAGTTTACTCAATATAAGGTTCAAGAGCCACTTAAGGCAGGGGATTACTGAGCAAGATTACAGTAAGGGAGGAAAAGTAGGAAGCAATCAGTGCACATTATGAGAACTTTTAGGAGAGATATCAGTTGAACCTGGATGTGCGTAGGTGGTGCAGTGGATATTAGCTCAGAATGAGAAATTGAAGAGACAAGTTCAAATTCTAGTTGAATTCATTGCATTCATTTTTGCACAAATACTCTTAGGAGAAGTATTAATCTGTCTCTTCTCCCTCTAGTTTTTGGTTAAATAGCAGGGCAGATTGGGTTCTATAGCCTTGGTTGGCAATCAGTCCACTGCAGAAAGTAATGGCAACCTATTGCAGGAAAATCTTCTGCTTACGAAGTCACAGATCAAAAAACACATGATCATCCAAGCATGTGTCAGATATGGCACGGTACTAATTGACTGACCACTCAGTTATTGCTTGCGCTATTCATACTGATTCCAAGTCTACACTGCTTGGATTGAACTCAAGATTCCACTGTCCCCAAATTCACAAAGCAACATTTTAATCCACTAACCTATTGATTCAGCCAGTCAGTTAAATGCCATACATGATACATGCTTTGGGTGGTGGAAGACAGGGCAGAAGATTATCCTGCAGTAGGTTGCCATTGCATTATATTCAGTCAGTCAAATGCCATACATGAAACACACTTTGGGCAATCATGTCTCTTTTGAGACATGACTGACTGGGCAGAAGATTATCCTGCAGTAGGTTGCCATTGCATTATATTCAGTCAGTCAAATGCCATACATGAAACACACTTTGGGCAATCATGTCTCTTTTGAGACATGACTGACTGGGCAGAAGATTATCCTGCAGTAGGTTGCCATTGCATTATATTCAGTCAGTCAAATGCCATACATGAAACACACTTTGGGCAATCATGTCTCTTTTGAGACATGACTGACTGGGCAGAAGATTATCCTGCAGTAGGTTGCCATTGCATTATATTCAGTCAGTCAAATGCCATACATGAAACACACTTTGGGCAATCATGTCTCTTTTGAGACATGACTGACTGGGCAAAAGATTATCCTGCAGTAGGTTGCCAAGGCTATAGAACCCAGTCTGTCCTATTATTTACCCCATAACTGGAGGGAAGAGACAGATGAATACCTTTCCCAAGGGTATTTGTGTGCAAGTGAATGCAAGGAATTCAACTGGAATTTGGACTTTCCTCCCCGATTTGTCATTCTGAGTCAATATCCATTGCATCACAATGCACTTCTGTTAACCTATTGATTATTAATACTAAATAAGAGAAGATGAGATATCCTTAAAAAGTGGAATCAGAATAGCCTGCTCCCATAGATTAAATAAAAGGTTCAGTTTGAAATTTCCTTTTTTTATATCCACAAGATGAAGACCAGAAGGTAGAATGGCTAATGAGAAAAATGACTGATGATGATGACAACAATGATGATGACAATAGTGCACGTGCTTATTATAATTTAGTTTATAATAATTTTAGTTTATAATAATTTATTATAATTTATTATAATTTAGTTTATCATGCCGACCATCCTGGCCCTTCATCAAGGTCAGATAGTCATTAGGTTGGCATTCTGCATCATAACATAGCTGGTCAATATGAGTGGTTGATAGGTGACCAACTCATCTTGATCTATGGCTAGGTGTCCAGAGTGGTAGATCATTCGTGAGTTCTTGTTTTGCTCACCAGCAATGTCCTGTAATGCACCTTCTGTATTAATGTAAAATTGTAGGAATATCAGGGATGGGTCCATAGAGATGTAAGAGGTTCATCCCTTGTTCCCTGTTTAGGATGTGGTTTCTGGCTTTCTCTTCTCAAATCTTCCCACTTTGTTTGTTTTTTTTCAATTGGAGTAAATAGATCTATTTATCACCTGGTTCACACTCCACCCACGTCTATTGGACAGGTTAAGAGGCTCATCCCTTGTTCCCTGTTTAGGATGTGGTTTCCGGCTTTCTCTTTTCCAATCTTTTCACTCTTTTCTTTTTTTTTTTCAATTGGAGTAGATAGATCTATCTATCGCCCGGTTCACACTCCACCCACGTCTATTGAACAGGTAAAGAGGCTCATCCCTTGTTCCCTGTTTAGGATGTGGTTTCCGGCTTTCTCTTTTCAAATCTTCTCACTTTGTTTTTTTTTTAATTGGAGTAGATAGATCTATCTATCGCCCGGTTCACACTCCACCCACGTCTATTGAACAGGTTAAGAGGCTTATCCCTTGTTCCCCGTTTAGGATGTGGTTTCCGGCTTTCTCTTTTCCAATCTTTTCACTATTACGTAGCCCCCTGCACATCAGTGGTATTACCGCCTTGCACGGGGTGATACGATTAAAAAAAAAAAAAAAAAAAAAAAAAAAAATTTAGTCAGATATTATCTCCAGGAGGTGTTAAGTATAACTTTCAGCATCCATGTGTAGGCTCCATCAAGCTTAGACTCTAAAGTTTAAAATTGTAGGAATATCAGGGATGGGTCCATAGGAATGTAATTTAGTCAGATATTATCTCCAGGAGGTGTTAAGTATAACTTTTCAGCATCCATGTGTAGGCTCCATCAAGCTTAGACTCTAAAGTTTAAAATTGTAGGAATATCAGGGATGATCACATAGAGATGTAATTTAGTCAGATATTATCTCCAGGAGGTGTTAAGTATAACTTTCAGCATCCATGTGTAGGCTCCATCAAGCAGACTCTAAAGTTTAAAAATTGTAGGAATATCAGGGATGGGTCCATAGAGATGTAATTTAGTCAGATATTATCTCCAGGAGGTGTTAAGTATAACTTTCAGCATCCATGTGTAGGCTCCATCAAGCTTAGACTCTAAAGTTTAAAATTGTAGAGATATCAGGGATGGGTCCATAGAGATGTAATTTAGTCAGATATTATCTCCAGGAGGTGTTAAGTATAACTTTCAGCATCTGTGTAGGCTCCATCAAGCTTGGGCTCTAAAGTTTAAAATTGTTAGGAATATCAGGGATGGGTCCATAGAGATGTAATTTAGTCAGATATTATCTCAGGAGGTGTTAAGTATAGCTTTCAGCATCCATGTGTAGGCTCCATCAAGCTTAGATAAAGTTTAAAATTGTAGAATATCAGGGATGGGTCCATAGAATGTAATTTGATCAGATATTATCTCCAGGAGGTGTTAAGAGTATAACTTTCAGCATCCATGTGTAGGCTCCATCAAGCTTAGACTCTAAGGTTTAAAATTGTAGGAATATCAGGGATGGGTCCATCGAACAATTTAGTCAGATATTATCTCCAGGAGGTGTTAAGTATAACTTTCAGCATCCATGTGTAGGCTCCATCAGCAAACTCTACGTTGGAAATTGTAGAATATCAGGGATGGGTCCATAGAGATGTAATTTAGTCAGATATTACTCAGGAGGTGTTAAGTATAACTTTCAGCATCCATGTGTAGGCTCCATCAAGCTTAGACTCTAAGGTTTAAAATTGTAGGAATATCAGGGATGGGTCCATAGAGATGTAATTTAGTCAGATATTATCTCCAGGAAGTGTTAAGTATAACTTTCAGCATCCATGTGGCTCCATCAAGCTTAGACTCTAAAGTTTAAAATTGTAGGAATATCAGGGATGGGGTCATAGGAAATGTAATTTAGTCAGATATTATCTCCAGGAGGTGTTAAGTATGTTTTACCATCCATGTGTAGGCTCCATCAAGCTTAGACTCTAAGGTTTAAAATTGTAGGAATATCAGGGATGGGTCCATCGAGATGTAATTTAGTCAGATATTATCTCCAGGAGGTGTTAAGTATAACTTTCAGCATCCATGTGTAGGCTCCATCAAGCTTAGACTCTAAGTTTTAAATTGTAGGAATATCAGGGATGGGTCCATAGAGATGTAATTTAGTCAGATATTATCTCCAAGTTAATTAAAGTCTTTTCAGCATCCATGTGTAGGCTCCATCAAGCTTAGACTCTAAGGTTTAAAATTGTAGGAATATCAGGGATGGGTCCATAGAGATGTAATTTAGTCAGATATTATCTCCCAGGAGGTGTCAAAGTATAACTTTCAGCATCCATGTGTAGGCTCCATCAAGCTTAGACTCTAAGGTTTAAAATTGTAGGAATATCAGGGATGGGTCCATAGAGATGTAATTTAGTCGAATGTATCTCCAGGAGGTGTTAAGTATAACTTTCAGCATCCATGTGTAGGCTCCATCAAGCTTAGACTCTAAGGTTTAAAATTGTAGAATATCAGGGATGGGTCCATCGAGATGTAATTTAGTCAGATATTATCTCCAGGAGGTGTTAAGTATAGCTTTCAGCATGTCATGTGTAGGCTCCATCAAGCTTAGACTCTAAAGTTTAAAATTGTAGGAATATCAGGGATGGGTCCATAGAGATGTGAGTCAGATATTATCTCCAGGAGGTGTTAAGTATAACTTTCAGCATCCATGTGTAGCTCCATCAAGCTTAGACTCTAGGACTTTAAAATTGTAGGAATATCAGGATGGGTCCATGAGATGTAATTTAGTCAGATATTATCTCCAGGTGTTAAGTATAACTTTCAGCATCCATGTGTAGGCTCCATCAAGCTTAGACTCACAAAGTTTAAAATTGTAGGAATATCAGGGATGGGTCCATAGAGATGTAATTTAGTCAGATATTATCTCAGGAGGTGTTAAGTATAACTTTCAGCATCCATGTGTAGGCTCCATCAAGCTTAGACTCTAAGGTTTAAAATTGTAAGAATATCAGGGATCAGTCCACGAAGATATGAATTTAGTCAGATATTATCTCCAGGAGTGTTAAGTATAACTTTCAGCATCCATGTGTAGGCTCCATCAAACTTAGACTCTAAGGTTTAAAATTGTAGGAATATCAGGGATGGGTCCATAGAGATGTAATTTAGTCAGATATTATCTCCAGGAGGTGTTAAGTATAACTTTCAGCATCCATGTGTAGGTTCTATCCAGCTTAAACCCTACAGTTTAAGATTGCAGCAATATCAAGTATGTGTTCATAGAGCTGTGATTTATGTGGATGTTGTCTCTATGAAATGTTAAGTATAACTCTCAGCAACCATGTGTCGGCTCTATCTAGCTTAAACTCTACATAAAGGAACAAACTGCAGTGATCAAATGTGCTGTACAAATCAACCCGAACCGGATGCATAGTTTGTTTTACTGTCTAATTTACATATTGCACCTGTATTTTATACATTTTTTTTACTCTAATTAAACTTTATAGATTTATTTTACATTTTTCTACTGTACTGTATTGATATCCATTTAAAATTAAATGATTATACACTGCATATTAGGCTGAAATGCACTTTTCATTACATAGAGATTAAACAAAACAAACTCAGCATTGTCACATTTTACCGATTCTTAATTCAATAAATTTTAATAAAATTTATCTGTTGCTATCAGTCAGTTAAGCGCCACATATGATACACGCTTCATATCTTGAAAGAGACATGACTGACTGGGTAGAAGCTTATCCTGCAGTACGCTGCCATTGCTTTCTGCGGTAGACTGGTTGCCAATATAGAACCCAATCTGTCCTATTATTTAACCCATAACTGGAGAGAAGAGACAGATTAATACCTTTCCCAAGGGTATTTACACGTAAGTGAATGCAAGGAATACAACTGGAATTCGAACTCGGCTCCCCGATTTCTTGTTCTGAGCCAATATCCAGTGCACCACAACACACATCCTGTACAGTACACTAATATACATATACTGTATTTATTACTGTACATAAATATTGACACATTATTAATTTTTTTACACTTTGATATGTCCCGGAATGGGATATATATCAATACAAGGTTGTTAAGTGGTTAAGGCAAATGTAATCCGATAGAACAATCAAGTCCGTAGATGTAATCATCGTATTCATCAGATGCAGTATGTATGCGTAGTCAAAAGTAGACCAATAGATCTTTAGTGGAAAGACTCATAGATCTCACTCACTCACTCACTCACTCACTCACTCACTCACTCACTTCATCAATGCCCTTGCCCTTGTCTGTATATATGTCTGATACTAGCCAATCACATTCCAGTGATGGGGAAACAAGGTGTGTACATATTGATTACTAGCAGTAAAGCCCGGCGTTGCTCGGGTATAATGAAAGCTTTAAAACTAATCCATGGTCCTGGAGCTCAGACTCTTTGGACGTTGGCATGAAAGACTAAAAAGCAATAGTTTTTTCCAGTTAAAGCAAAACAGTAGACTGAAAGAAAAATGAATGGATGTAAGTCAAATTTTGATTTCCTGGTATCAATATCAAATAAGTTTTTTCATTGTAAACTGAATTTTGAAGGCTAAATAAGTCCTCTGAGTAAATGGTATCATGGCTAAGACTAAGAACTACAATTATATCTACTTAGAGCCAAACCTGAAGCAAAAACTAAAATAAAAGGGCTAAAAAAAATACAGTCATACAGGCAGATAAACAGACACACACACAAACATCTTGCCTTTTATATATATATATATATTATTGATTTTCTGCACTATTGTAAGAACTGCAACCTTGAAACTTCTGAATATCATTTCTTATGTCTTATGAGTGCATCAAATTTGATTAAAATTGAACCACTCCTTCTATAACCCGATTTTCTCGATTATCGATTTTTGATATTTATCGGGGGTACCTCAACACAAAACTGAGCTAAGAACACTCGCAGACACTTATAGTACAACTGTGTAAATTTTCAAGAAAATTGGTTCAGCCATTTTGGAGTCTATAGGTAACAGGGACACACACACACACACACAGTCACACACACAGAGACAAAGTTCCATTTATGAATAAGTTTAGATATCTTCACTACATCACATTTACACTAATAGAATTTCAAATATACATGCACAAATGTTTATTCTACAAGGTAGCAAAGATGACTAAACAGGATGCTGCCATGCTTATAGCATCGCACTACATGTAGTGCAATGCTATGAGCATTTATATCATTGTATCAATTCATAAAAGAATTTATTTTTTAATAATTTCACCCCAAGCAAGGCAGTACTGCCAACTGATGTGCAGGGGGCTACGTAAGAGAGTTAAAGCTTTAGAAAGGAGGAAAGTAAAGACAAAGACAAACCAGCTACAGGGGGTGTAAGAGAAAGGGCAAGAGAAGGATGTGAACACAGGAGTGAAGACAGTTGTGAAGGTAGAGAGAAAGGAAAAGAACAAGATACATGGAGTGATGTAGAAAGGGCTGGAGTTAAGTGGATAAGAGATCGGAATTGACTTTGCATTTAAATTCTTGGAGGGTTTCTTTGGAATAAAGAATTAACTTGGGTTTTAAGTGTTACATTTTTAACCTGTGTTAATTCTTTATTCCAAATAATTCTTTTTTTGTGTGTAGCTTCTTGCCTTTGACCTGTTCTTCAATTCAGTTTGGTTCATTAGCAATCTTCTCATCCTCTGCCATCAAATGCCTAACATGGTAAAGGAGTGAAGGGTCATAAAGCAGACAAACAACAGCTAAATCAAATGAAACTGTGCTCTGTAACACAATACCAGTGACACACCAGTGATGCATTAACAAGTGAGAAGTCAGCTAGATGGTAACAGCAGTGGTCTGGATGTTATAAAGACTAACTCAGGGGATGCAGGGTTACATTATTGGTTGCCATTAACCAAAATTGACTCAAGGTTACAATAGTATAAGAAAAATGCTCGCGTATAAACAAACAGCGCAAATTGCAAAAAAAAAGGTACAATAAAATAGTTTCCATGAGGTCAAAATAGTTATAAAATGTAAATGTTCTTAATAGTTCTTGTGATCTAATGGGAGTTCAAGTTCATGCCTTCACAGTTTTCAACATAAAGCATACTTTTGAGGACAATACTTGTTCTCTATTGTAGAAATGACTATTTTGTTATATTCTTCTTTTGTGTCCTTTCAGAATTTAGGCAATCATGGCCTTCCACATCTTCCTATCTCTTGTGGCTCATAGTACACTTTCTCCTGTTACCCCACCCAAATCCCACCCTGCCATCCATTTTGCTCAAGCCTGTCAAGTATGTTATGCACTGCTTTCCTCCATTTCTCTTTCCCTCTATCTGACCTGTGAGTATCAGATTCTCCAAGTCCTCCTTCTTTACATGTCACAGGAACCTCAGCTGTCTTTTCCTGATGTTAAGTATTAGTTTCCTTTTCATTCCCATCCTCTCCAAAACCTCATCGGTGCTCACATGTTCAGTCCATGTTATCCTCAGCATCCTTCTGTAGAAACACATTTTGGTTGCTTCAAGTCTTTCCTTCATTTCTGATGAGATTCTTCAGCATTCACTGTCATATTGAAGAACTGACATCGCAATCCAGTACGGCTTTCTTTGTTTCTGCTGTCTCCCAATATTCTACTCAGCTACTGCATCCTTGGCCATGCCAATTTGCCTTCGGATTTCAGTGTCACAACTTCCATCTTCTGTTAGAATACTTCCCAGGTATTTAAATTTCTGTACCTGCTTGGTTTTAGTATCCCCTGCCTGTAGTTGGTATTTTGGGCTCCTCTTTATTCCGGGTGAAAATGAGACTTAATGAAAATGGCAATTTGGTTAGCTAGAATTTGTTGAGGAGAGGTTTTGTGGCTGCTTGTTTGAGTCTATACTAGAGCAGATTTTCAGATGTTTTTAGAAGGTGCCGCATCTACTACTGCCCAGTTCTTTGATTTTTCTTTCCAAGCTAGTATGCACTGTACCACAATTCCTATCAGTATATATTTGCAATTGTATAAAGTATAGTTTTAAAAAAAATGACTAAACATGAGACAATGTTGACATGTGGGAAAGAAAACTAAAAAAAGAAAAATGAAACAACATAAACACAGATTCAAACTTAACATTTTCTAAATAAAAAATGCACAGATAACTCTTTTAGAAATCAGTGATCAATTTGACATTGTGTTTATATTATGAAGAAGACTCTCTTAAACTAACAATATTTTTCAATTCTGACAAACCTCATAGTTCAAGGATTCACCTTCCTTGAACTATGAGATTTGTCAGAATTGAAATTATGCACCAATACCCTTGGGAAAGGTATCAATCCATTTCTTCTCTCCAGTTATGGGTTAAATAACAGGACAGATTGGGTTCTATAGCCTTGTTTGGCAACCAGTCTACCACAGAAAGCAATGGCAACCTACTGCAGGATAATCTTCTGCTCAGTCAGTCATGATTCTTTTAGGACATGATCGCCCAAAGCGTGTATCACGTACGGCACTTAAGTGACTGACTGAATATAATAGTTGGAAACATAATTAATGCTGCTATTGAGCATAAATTGGGGGATCAGTTTTCTATTGTTATGAAGTAATGAACTGATCCCCCATTAATTACTACTTAATAATATAATTCATCTCTTCTCCTTCCAGCTATGGGTTGAATAGCAAGAGAGATTGGGTTCTATAGCCTTGGTCAGCAACCAGTCTACCACAGAAAACAATGGCAACCTACTGCAGGATAATCTTCTGCCCAGTCAGTCATGTCTCTTTCAAGACATGATCACCCAAAGCGTGTATCACATATGGCATTTAACTGACTGATACCAATACAGCATCAAGTAGGGCCGGTGTGTTCTACCACTGAACCCCCTGACATTCAATCCTGATTGGGTAATTCAATATATTTTATCCATAATGTTGAATGTGCTAAAATTATTCAACTTTTTAACAAGAAAAATCTTTATTTCATGTTAAAAATTGCACCAAAACAGTGTTGATTTATTTAAGATAGAATGATCTATTATGACATGTCTTTAATTCATATTTAGGTATATTAAATGTATTTTAATTTTTCTAGTTGAATTGTTTACGTATATTGTATATGATCCATTATTGTACACAATTAGGTTACAATAAAATTTGTAGTTTATACGAATACCACCTTATGAAAATTGAGATGAAGTAGAGTTGGAGTCGAGTGTATCATAGATTCAAGGAGGGGGTGCAAAACTTTTGTATCAACCCTGGCATCATGTATCTTAATTTCATGTTGGCTGAGTTTCTGAACCATGCAATCAAATTCTTTATTGAAATCAGCAATGGTCTTGTTCTGTGGTCTAGTATACTTTTCAAAGTTTCTGTACAATGAGAGATGCATGATTTGTATCCATCTTGATTAGGGAGCCCAAATTTTCATGCAATAATTTTTATGTATTTATCAGGGTGCATTTTTAGAACTGCTTCTCTGGTTTTACTACTTAAACTCAAAAATACAGTTGGAGCTCTTTTCTTTCTTTTTTTTTTATAATCGTGTCGCCCAAAGCAAAGCATTTTACTATCACTGTTGTGCAGGGGGTTACATAGGAGGAATGTTATGAGAAAGAGTGACAGGTTACAGAGGGTGTCAGGAAGAGGGCAAGAGAAGGATGAGAATACTGAGGAGAGTGGGTGGACAGAGAAAGGAGCATGAGGGAGAGGATGCAAGTTAGTGAGACAGGAGATGACTATTGACTTTACATTTGAATTCTTGAAGATTGTAGCTGTCGGGTAAGCAAGTAAGCAGAAGGGAATTCCATAGGCGAGAAGTGCAAGAAAAGAAGCTGCTGGAGTAGAATTTGCATTTACAATTTATTGGTTTCACAGTAAAAGGGTGGGACCTAGCTGCTAATCTTGTGGCTCGAGTAAATTCTTATATAGGGGCACAAGTGAGCTAAGTTCATCTGAGCAGAAGCCGTGAAAGTATTTGTAGAAGAGACTCAGAAACATTTGTTGCCATTTCTCAGAACATCATTTCTTTTTACCAAGTAGTATATTTTTCTGGGACAAGCTCTGATAGGGCTGAGGACTTATTGTTGGTTGTCATGTTTATTTTTTTTACAAAATTATACCCACTTCTCAGATTGTCCTGCATAAGTTCCAGAGGCAAGTGAACTTTCAGATATTTGCTGGTGCTCCCACCTTTCAACACAAGGTCAATTTAAGGTGGGTTTATTGGCAGTACCATAGACAAATTCCCAAACAACCTTAGCACTTCCAATTTTGGGGACACTTAGGTGCTTTGCAATAAACTCAGTCACCTCCTGAGGGAGAGATAAAGTCTGGGGGGATGTCACCCTGGAGTTTGGGTTAAAATATAAATCTCAGCCAAAGGTAAATTAATTTTCCCCTCTCTGAACAAATTGTTAGAAGCTCTTAAGGAAAAGGATAGGTTCATTTTTAATGAGCTGGTGGGACCGGCAATTCAACAATATTTGTTAGCCAAGGATTGAGAGTTCAATCCTTGGTGGGATTAGTATTACCACTCTCCATAATAATCATCTGAAAAGTAGACCACATAGGGTGAGCTTATTTACGGGTGAGACAGGATGAGTCAACAATATTTGTTAGCCAAGGATTGAGAGTTCAATCCTTGAGAGAATTTGCATTAACAATCCTCCTAATAGTCATCTGAAAGGTAGAAAAGAAAAGTAAAAAAGCAATGCATAAATTCAAGGGTGTATACAGTAATGGCAATCCTTTTGTCACACCATTTTTTGCAGGTATGTATGTTAAACTTTGCCATTCTTTCTTTCTTTCTTTTTTTTTTTTTTGCTTTCTCTGAAATATTTCTTTAATTCTTCTTTCTCTTGTGATTTTTACCTGACAGATAAAGAAACTCATTGAACAAAGAAGACAAGCTACAACTGTTGTGACAGCAATACCAGAATAACGTTTAATACCCAAACTAAGATGTGTATCACCTTTTGAGATCACTTACATAAAACTCCAACCCTGGTAATTCTTTTTTGGACCTACACACACTTACTTACATATACTTTAGTATGAATATTGCTTTTGCTGAATAGGAACCACCAAAATTTATGCTGAGGCTGATAAAAATGATCCTGACCTATAGAACTCATTAACTTTTCTTTTTATATATGATTATTCATCCAATTCTTCTTTCTTTTATGTGCTAGGTTCCTTCAAAACGTGGGCAATCATGGCGCTCCACATGTTTCTCTCCTTTGTGGCTCTTAATAAGTTTTGTCTTTTTGTTACTTCTCCCAAATTTCTACCATTCATTTACTAATACATTAAGTATGTTATGCAATGCTTTCCTCTGTCCCTCTACCCCTCAATCTGTGTATAAAATTTTCCTAACCCTCCTTCCTCATTACATGCCCCAGAAATTTTAACTACCTCTTCCTTATGTTAAGTATTCATCCAATACAAGGCCTAATTTACCACTCAAGTGAGAGGATTTCTGAATTAGGTTGTTACAAGAGTGTAAAGGGAGGAATTAAGAGGTGTATATTAGGTCTAAGACAATAATCAACCAATCAGAATGTGGCATTGTGTCAACCAATCAGAATGTACTACTGTATCAACCAATCAGATTGTTTTGTCTTTTTTTCTAAACATAGTTTTAATAATTTCTGTTATTTACTAAGTATAGCTTAACAATGACACAAGGCCAGAAATATAGGTAACCTAGTGATGAACAATACATTACAAATTATCATTTCTAATTATTATTACTAATTATCTAAGTCCATCTTGCTAACATAGATGTGATGCCCGTACTTAATAAGTGTTGTCAATAAACAAGAAAAAAATGAAGGGATGCTGACAAGTTTTCACTCTGATGAAATCTTACCAATCATATTTTTTTAAAGGGCTTCTTGGTTGGGCTGAGAACTTTTTAACAACCTCTTGTATGCCAATGTAGCAACTATCATAAAACTGCAGTAGTATAGATTATATGTTATTAAACTATAAACTCAGATATGATTAAAATTATAGAGCTTCCAAAAAAAACGAGTTTCAAATATGGACTGAACTCACTTCCTTATACTGTGAGTAAAGTATAGTATAAATACTAATTGCCTTAAAATGAATATGCATATAGACTCATGTAACCCATTAAGGTTCTAGGTGTACCACATTGTTGTGGAGTAGTTTTTGCACTGAAGTTTATAATCGTGCTATGACAGTTGCTAATAGACTTAACGCACCCAAAATGTTAGGAACTTGGTAATCTTCCACTGAAAGCTGACTCCTTAGTATTTGGCTAACTGCCGACTAATATCAACTGCCTAATAGTTCTACTGAACTCCAATAGAACTCTAAAGAACTCCTATGAACTTCCCAAGAATTTCTCAGAACTTCTCCCGTTAACTTCCTGTTAACTCTTATTAATATAGAAGGGAAAGTCCATTATCTAAGGAATGGGTGTGTTTCCTCATAACACTCATGTACTCTAACCATAGCAGTGTCTAGAGCAAGATAGCCTGACAGTTTGTCCCTTGAGTTTTTCTTCTAGACTGGGTGCCAACCAAGTCTAGAGAGCCTAGTCTGCTTTCCTAGCTAAAGGGAAAAGTGTAAATCATACCTTTCCAAGTGTATTTATGTGAAAGCAGACACAATGCACAAATACTCTTGGAAAAGTATGCATCCATGTCTATGAGTTATTAATAGGACAGACTGGGCTCTCTAGCCTGGGATAGCAACCAGTCTAGGAGAAGGAAAAAAGAATACCAAAATTGTTAAATTAATTTATGATACCAAACATCTTTTGCATTACTGACGAAATAGAAAAAGTTTCTCTTTCAGTAAAAATAAGTCTTCTTCTATGTGCCATGTCCTCTCAGGACAAAGACAATCATGGCTCTCCACAATTTCCTGTCCTTTGTAGCTCTTAACAAATTTTGTCTTTCTGTTATCTTTCCTAAGTCTTGTTCTGCTATCCATTTACTCACGATTGTTAGGTGGGTTATGTGTTGTTTTTCTCTGTCCAACTTGTCTTCAATCAATCAAATTTTTCTAGCCCTTTGTAGTGGCCACGGTTAAATGTAAATAGCAAAACTGTTCAAAAAACAGAATTGATAGAGAAAAGAACAGGACAAAAAATAATATGAAGCAAGCAAATAATATATACAAGACAAAGCAACAGTAATAAAGCAAAAAAGTTCACAAAGAATTAGTGTTGACACACAGGAATGGATTTGGATAAGCGAACGTATTCTGACTTCAAGACAAGACAAACCAGGACTGAATCAGGTGAAACCGAGTAGTGGCTTATCTCATTGGCTAAGAAGAAATCCCATCATACATCTGTGTGGTTATGCCTATAAATTGAGAAATGGAAAATATTTTTCAGTCATTCCAAAAATTGCAACAAACACCCTCTTTCCTTCTTATATTTTCTATAACTCAGAATTATTGATTTTAAATTCTATAAATAATGACCGAATGTATGCATTTTTTATTAATTCATTTTTCCAACAGATAGTGTGATTAGATTCTGTTACAGCAGATTTTAAATGACGACTGCAGTTTGTAGACACGTACACTTCACTTTAAAGTATTATTCTGCTTTGAAAAACAGGAATATTTTAATAAAATATTTTCTTGTTGAAATATCATTAAATATACAGGGTGCAATGAATAAATTGTCATCCAAATGATGCAAAAATGAAAATAACCCTGACATCTCATTTTAACAGATATATTTACCAAAATTACACAAAAATATCTTGAAATGCTAAAGAGTAAATTTATTCAATAATTAGCAGTATAGCCCAGTGTTGCTCGGGTGTAATGAAAGCTTTAAAACTAATCCATGGTCCTGGAGCTCAGACTCTTCAGACATTGACATGAAAAACTAAAATGCAATAGCTGTTTCCAGTTAAAGCGAAACTGTAGACTGAAAGAAAAATGAATGGATGTAAGTCAAATTCTGATTTCTGGTATTGATGTCAAATAAGTTTTCTGTCGCAAACTGAATTTTGAAGATTAAATAAGTCCTCTGAGTAAATAGTATCATGGCTGAGACTAAGAACTACAATTATATTTACTTAGAACAAAACTTGAAGCAAAAACCAAAATAAAAGGGCTGAAAACCTGATTTTGATCAGACCCAATAGGATATCTGAGTATCGATTTCCCATATTGGAGTTAAATAAGTCATCCAAGAATAAACTAACCTAAGTAAGTCTATGAAAACTTATCGTACCCATCCGAAGTAAAATTGAAGAAAATGAGCTATATTGATGACTGAATATCAGTTTTTGGTCAAATTCGATAGAATGTTGGGGGTATTAATTTCTGATATCAGGGGTATCAATTTCCAGTATCAGGGAAAATGAGACGTCTGAGAAGATCTGTTGGCTAAAAATAGTCCTTCATATGTTTGAGACTAAAAACTATAATTTTACAAAGTTAGAGCAAATTCTGCAGCAATACCACGATAAAAGGGCTGAAATCCTGATCTTGATTAGACCTGATCAGATATTGGGGTATTGATTTCTGATATCGCTGGGGGGAGGAATCGAAGAAAATAAGTAGCCCATGATCTGACCAGAAGCCTAAAAAATATTTATGTGCAGTTTGGTGAGAATCGGATAAAAATTGTGGATTTGTATAAAGGACATACATACATACATACATACATACATACATACATACATACAGACAGACAGACAGACAGACAGACAGACATTTTGCCTTTTATATATATATATACAAATCACCATTGCTTTCAACCACATCCTCCAGAGGATTTCAAAATCTCCTGCAACTCTTCTGGACAGTCTCCTTGTTTAAGTTGGTGAATGCTGCTATAATCCTTACCTTCAGTTCATCTTTGATATAACAAAAAGTTTTCTTGGCTTCCTGCTAAACTGTACCCCACACATAATAATCAAGTGGGGGTTGCAGTCTGGGGAGTTAGGTGGCCAGATGTTAGGGGTGATGTGGTCATAGAAATTTTCTGATAGCCATGACTGGGTTCTCCTACTTGTATGGCATGGTGCAGAGTCCTGTTACCAGACATAGGATCTTCCAGCAGCCACCTTCTTGACCCAGGGCAGCACAAATCTCCTCAAGGCACTTGATGTAGGCCTCTGTGTTGAGTCTGAGGCTCTCACCAACAAATTCAAGAGTTCTTTTCTTATCAGAAGGATCAGAATGATTTTTCAAAACTTGCCGTAACTTGGTAATCACCGTTAGACTCATCTAACTCTTTCTGAATCTACACTGTCCTCAGATTGACACCCAAACACTCTGAAATGTTTGTATTGGAGTTTCCAGCATGCCGCTTCCAAATTTCTGGCAAAGTGAATTGCGTCATGGTGCACTTTGTCATATAGATGGTTCCCAGCTGACCCTACTATAAAACAAAATCAAAAACAAACAATACACATGCATGAAATTAAAAATATAAAATGGCGACAATTTACCCAACGCACCTCGTATAATTAGACAACAGAATATATATATATATATATATATATATATATATATATATAGTAATTAAAATTCAATAAATTTATTTGCCTAAAATCTCTTCTGTTTCTTTCTCTTTCTCTTTCCTTTTATACTTATTTATTTCATATGATTTTTTAAAAATGATTTCTGTGTTGAAATTTTACCTTTTATTTTTATATATGTATCCTGTAGTGGCAGGATGATGTATAGACTTGTAGGTATTACCTGACCTTGCCTGACAAGATGGTCACCAGGTGGTGTGGAAATCAGTGGTATAAAAGTAAAGGACTTACTGACTCTTTCTCTTTTTGCTTCAAGATGTAGCAGAAGCAACAACAAGACTCTTTCTCTCCGGGGGGGAGACACTTCCAGAACAAGCTGACTGCTTAATTTCACACAACTATATATTATGATAGACCCCCTCCCACTGATGATAAAAAAAGTCAGTATCTTTTAATTCTGACAAATGTTTTGGGTAAATGAAGGTGTAATGAATGCTAACCTGAAAAAAAAATTCCCAAAAATCTTATTTTTGTTTTTTATTTATCTAATCTAAACTTATTTATAAATGGAACTTTGTCTGTGTGTGTGTCCCCCCCCCTTATCTATAGACTCTGAAATGGCTGAACCGATTTTCTTGAAAATATACACAGTTGTACTATAAGCGTCTGCAAGTGTTCTCACAGATGCTTATATATATAACTATGTGGTTCATCACACACACCACTGCTCATCATATAAATGTTTTTCTTTCCTTTGTATATGTACATTCTTAAATATAATTTTGTTTCTTCTTTTCTTTTGTTGGCTAAAAATAGTCCTTCATAGTGTTGAATTCATTTATTTGGAAAGACAAGAGACTCATCTATACAACGTTGAAACATTCTACTGTGGATTCAACTAGTCAAGAAAGCAGATTTTGATTTCAAAATGTTATTTTAAGGTTGTACTACTTAATGATATTTTAAAAGCAAAGATTATTTTATTTTATCTGTAAAGATGGACACTTCTTAAGTTAACTGGTCCACTTGTAAAAACAGAGGAAAATGGGAGAAGGTAATTTTTTGTAGATTAGTATTTTTAGACCTATTTTTGCTCACAGAATTTGTCAGAATTGAAAAATATTGATTTATTTTTAGAAGTTTTCTTCTGTTCATAATATAAATATATATATACTAGCAGTATAGCCTAGCATTGCATGGGTGTAATGAAAGCTTTAAAACTTAATCTATGGTCCTGGAGCTCAGACTCAGCCTAAAGAATATTTGTGTGAAGTTTGGTCAGAATCGGATAAAAATTGTGGATTTGTATAAAGGACATACAGGCAGATAAACAGACACTCACACAAACATCTTGCCTTTTATATATATATATATATATATATATATATATATATATATATATATAATATATTATATATATATTATTATATATATATATATATATATATATATATATATATATATATATATATATATATATATATATATTATATATATTATATATATATATATATTATTGATTTTCTGCACTATTGTGAGAACTGCAACCTTGAAACTTCTGAATATAATTTCTTATGTATTTGCCTATGAGTGTATCAAATTTGATTAAAATTGGACCACTCTTTCTATAACCCAATTTTTTCAATTATCGATTTTAGATATTTATCGGGGGTACCTCGACACAAAACCTAGCTAAGAACACCTGCAGATGCTTATAGTACAACTGTGTAAATTTTCAAGAAAATCGGTTCAGCCGTTTCAGAGTCTATAGATAATGGGGGTGGGGGGACACAAACACATACACACACACAGACAAAGTTCCATTTATAAATAAGTTTAGATTAGATAAATAAAAAACAGAAATAAGATTTTGGAGAATATTTTTTTCAGGTTAGCATTCATTACACCTTCATTTACCAAAAAAATTTGTCAGAATTAAAAGATACTGACGTTTTATCATCAGTGGGAGGGGGTCTATCATAATATAAATACAGTTCCAAATCAATCGCTAACTTTTTAATAAGTTATTTGTACATTTTATTATTTACAAATGTCAATTTTGAAACTGTGCTTTCATCATTGATAATTGCATATTATTGCAAATTGGGAAAAAGACATCATCAGTAATACACAGTTATCAATGACATAATCCTGGTTGATATAGCTGATATAATAGACACAATGTTTCAACCAAATACCCTCTGGTCATCATCAGGTGTTCATAGATTGGCTGATGTGGATTATTATTAACTGGATTATGAACCCACTAACATAATCTAGTTGTCAAAATCCATCTGACCCTGAATATAAAAGGCTCCAAAAATACACCACTAAAGTCCTTGGGGACGGTGGCGTAGTAGATATAGTATTTGGTTATACATATTTGTATCATCTGGTGGTCATGAGTTCGAGCCTTGGACTTGGCAGTGATGAACCAAATTCCAACATGAAAGAACAATAATTGATTTCACAGGATATTTCTCAATAATCAGCAAGATAATTCAAATCAAGGGTACTTGGTCAAAACATTGTGTCTATTATAACACCTATATCAACCAAGATGAGAACAAAAGTTCAAAATTATTCCAAGATTTTCAGCTTCAAACTTGACGCTTGTAAATAAATCCACTTTTAGTATGCAATTAAGAATTTTATCACTTAAATTCAAACTTTGAAACCAAATACAAAGTGGCATAACAAACTTTCTGAATAGGACATGATGTAATTGTACCATTCACTAGAATTTCACATACAGTTAATTCTCATTGTCACCCAAACTACTGAATCAGTCTGCTAAGAAGTTTTCTCCTATTTGGTTACACTACCGGCCATAATTATTAGGCAATCCCAGTTTTTGTAAAAGAAATGGTGTATTTCATACTATTTTTAGTATTTATTGCCAAATGAAAATAGAATGGTTCTTTTGTTATTATTAGTTTGCAAAATTTTTACAAGGCAAGGAAGCAAAGATGAACTCCTCCAAATCACCCTAAATTTTCTTCATTCTTTCATTGATGAAACTGCAATGTAGGTAATTATTAAATATTTATAAATTCATTTGATGCACATGTTATTTTGCAGTATTAACAAAAGAATCATTCTATTTTTATTTACAATTATTCACTTGGCAATAACTGCTAAAAATATGAAATACATCATTTTTTTTTAAACATTGGGGTGACCTAATAATTATGGCTGGTAGTGTATATTTAATTAGGTGAGGATTTTTCTTTTTTAAACTAAAGCTTTTCAGGGAGATTTTGATAATATTTAAGATAACAATTGACATTGCATTTAAATTTTTAAAGATCAAAGTTGACAAGGAAGCAAGAAGCTGCAATAGAGTTCTGCAAGCAAGTGCAAGTGGAGAAACTGTTAACATAGAATGGTTTTATCTAACCATTTCATCTGTAAAAGGATGAATCCTTGCCACAATCTAGCACAGCAATTACATTCATAAAGTCTAGGCACCATAGGGGAAAGTTCATCAGAACAATTTACCATGAAAGTATTTATAAAAAAAAGTCACAAGGAAGCCACATTACAGTGGGTGGAAAGTGACAGAAGGCGAGATGCCAGGTCAGAACCAACAACATTTCAGATTCTCTATAGAATCTACAAATATATAGCAAGAGCACCAGACCAGATTTAGTAATAGTATCGCGGGTTATCCATTCTTTTCCAGTTTATAATAGAGAGTTCATTCTAGTGAAGGGTAGTAGTAGTATGTTGTTGCAGATTAACGGAATTTGGCCTCGTTGTACATAGCCCACTATAAATCATAAAATGATAATCAAGAAAATCAAATTGAGTTGAAAAATAACATTTTATATATACACATATCAATTAAGGTTTTTACAATTAAAGTAATACTTGAAGTATAGGTCCAACAGACGTTAAAATGTTCATGGCAATAAAATGCCGAAAAGAGAATTAATGCTTAGGAATGTGGGAGCACTGTAAGTAAGAAATGTCTTTGATGTATTCGCTCCTTAGGTCAGTAAGTAGTTTTGAGACAGGGAAGAAAGAAAGGAGAGGTGAAGGCGACGAGCATAGTAAGCCACTTGACTTGGTCAAGAGAGATACTAATTACTCTCATCTCTCTCGAGTCAGTCCATGTGTGTCTGGGTCTGTCTGATGATGCTTTCTGTCTCGGCTTTTTATATCTTGTTTTTGGATCGCAGCAAATCATTTGGGATTCACACTTATATGTGAGTCTGGGCTTCCCATTGGCCAATAAATAAAATTTGCGTAGGTTCGCGAACTGGAAATTTAATATTTAATTAATTTTTATTTTTTAACCAGAACATCTGCGCAAATCCAGCTGCGCACCATTGAGTTTTGGTCATTTGCTTTTTGGTTGTGAGGGTCCATCGCTTTTGCTCAGTCGGTATCACCACAGTAGTATTCAAAGCAAGAACAAATGGTTGACTTATAAATATGCAAGATAGATTCAATTAAAGCATGAATTTTGCTTTGCTATTGTTTTACCTACAAGAAATGTTTTCATGTATTGATTTAGATAAATTTGCCAGAAGTTTTTAATCTAACACAGTGTCATTTTCTTTCCAATGTACCACTGATTCAGATGACCTCCAGTCATTGAGTTGAAAAATAACATTTTATATATACACATATCAATTAAGGTTTTTACAATTAAAGTAATACTTGAAATATAGGTTCAACAGACATTAAAATGTTCATGGCAATAAAATGCTGAAAAGAGAATTAATTTTGATTTATCACTGCATAATGCTTTAGATTGCTTAATAAATAAATGAAAAGAAAAATCCCTGAAAATGTTATTTCAGTAAACTATTTATGCAATGTAAAGCATACACATAAAGAAAATTTGTTCCAAATCTTGCCAAAATTAATTCAATAAAACTCAAAAAGGACATATTATTTTCTTTCAGATTGGACAGAAAAAGAAATTTACACTTAATATTTATTTTCATTTTAGCAACCGTTTATTTTTTATTATTTTTGGTATGGATGTTCAAAAGGGAAATAATTCTGAATGATCACCATTGACTACCTTTCCCTATTGGAAGATTAATATGATATATGATAATTCAATAACTCTTAAATTCAGAATAATCAAAAAATCACAAACATTGGGTGTGGGTACAATTAGATATTTTATGTAACAGGTAAGAAAATAATAAAAAATAAAAGCAATATATTTTTAAAAATAACTCTCATGTAATATAAAATAAAATTATTAATTCTACTAAGTTTCATAAAATCATATAAAGTAAAAATTATATTCTTAAACTATTATTAAAGATAATTTATTCTTAAACATAAATATCAATATTTTAATTATTGCACTACTGATGTTCCATATTTCTTTCATTTTAATTTCTAATTTTTTACATGTTTTTTAAGTCAGAGGTTTTTATTTTTAACCTCTGACCTCGCAGAGTGTAATAACTGCGTGTAAATAGAATGTTTTTTTCATTAAGTTTTAAGTAAAAAGTAGACATTACTTTTATAAAATCCAATTAATCCTTATATTTGTTAAATGAGTTCAAACATACCTCATATTTAGAAAATACATTTTCTTTCTATAACAGCAGTTCAAGGAATAGATTAGTGATGAGTGAACAGCCAATGTTTTTAAAAATGCCTAAAAACTTTATTTATATGTGGAAATTAATTTTTCTTTTAATTCAGATAAGCTTTAGTCTATTATCCTTCAAATAAAACCAAAAATTTAACTTTAAAGAAAGCATTTAAATTATATACTAATCTGTTTATCGAGATTTTATTTTTTTAGGAAGTCTATGGCAGTACTTATAAAATATTCATTCATGAAAGGTACAATTGTAAGAATCTTTTTCAGGACAACGGAATATGTCCTGGTCGTGAAGGCTGCATTTTGGTAGATATTAACACATCTTTTTACAGGGACAAAGTGATGAAAAAAAGGCCAAGTCTTGTGACCATTGTCTGGAGAGAGAAAAAAGAGGAAGAGGTTCCTTCCAGGATAAGGCCCAGGATCTTATCGGAATCTTATTTGTTTTGCAGCTTAGTCTTATAAGGCATTTACAGGATTTGTTTTTATAGTCATTATTTTCATCTACAAATTTCTTCAACTGCTTAATTTTTATTTTTTATTTAAACAAGATTAAAAACTTGAAATTGACTGATTTGTCTGCTTAACAGCATATCAAAACCTTATGGGTCATTTAATTCCTAATATTTAACTTTCTTGGGAGCTTGGAAGTAATAAAAATATTATGTTATTCTGCTTTCACAATTGAATACATGGTAGATGATGCTCTTCTTTTGTGTTTATACATGTTTTTGGACATAATTACCAGAGGCGGTTATTTACCCAGCCTTCTACTGGGGGTGATTTGTGACACGAGGTCGGTTTTTAAATATGGTGAACTCGTGCACATACACTCAGGCAGCTGGTCAAATTCTACCCAGCCCCTGCATATGTGGTAAACTTGTCTTAGCATGTCTGTCTTAGTTGGTCTTAATTGGTTGTACAAACCTGGCAGGTGGTAATATGCTTTGTAGAAATTATATTTAGGAATAGTTTAATTTCATTAAAAAATTGTCAGATATTATATGGATTAATGTCATGAAAGAGTTCATATTGATTGTTTGGTAGTATTTTAAATGGATTTGGTTGAAGTCACTGCAGTTTGTTAGTATGTGTTGTTGGGAATTTTTTATATAAAAATGTATTGTTGATATTTTTACTATAAAAATGTATTTTTATTATTTTATAGAGTTTTTTTTATTGGTGGTCTACTTTGCCATAACTGGGACCCTGACAAGTGCTATCAACCCAGGACAGGGTGGGCTTGGAAACAATAGCAATTAAGAGGTTCCATGCTCCTCAAAACTCCCAACCTCATGATCAGAGGCCTTGCTGCCAGTTGTAGTTTATCGTCATACCCAGGACTAACTCAGAAATTCTGTTTCTTCTACTTCAAACATGTGTTAATATGCGAGCATGCTTGATGTTTTCATTTTAGATAGTGCAATATATCATCTGTTTATTTTAGATTACATACTCCTTTGGATATGCATTGCACAGTGGATATCGCCTTGGATTGCAAAATCAGAGAGCCAAGTTCGAATTCTAGTTGAATTCATTGCATTCACTTACACACAAATATCCTTGAGAAAGGTATTAATCAGTCTCTCCCTCCAGCTATGGGTTAAATAACAGGACAGATTGAGTTCTGTAGCCTTGGTTGGCATCCAGTCAACCACAAAAAGTAATGGCAACCTGCTGCAAGAAAAACTTCTACCCAATCAATCATGTCTCTTTTAAGACATGATTGGCCAAGCATGTATCATGTATGGCACGTAACTGAGTGAATATAATAGTTGGAAACATAAGTAAAGCTTATACTGGACATAAAGTGGGGGATCAGTTTTTTGTTGTTATGAAGTAATAAACAAATCCCCCACTAACTACTGCTTATTAATATAATAATATAATCCATCTTAAATAACAAGACAGAATAGGTTCTATAACCTTGGTTGGTAACCAGTCAACTGCAGAAAGTAATGGCAACCTACTGCAGGAAAATTTTCTGCCCAGTCAATCATGTCTCTTTTGAGACATGATCACCCAAATGTGCATTATGTATGGCACGTAACTGAAAAGCTCTTTCAGGTAAATGAAGTAAGCTGGTTCACCCCTCAGAAAAAGTATGGTTCTTTTATCATTGAGGTCATGGTTTCAAGACCATCAGAAAGTAGCTGAGAGAAAAAAAATTCAATATTCCATTGATTGGCATTCTTAGAATTGTTGACTAGAACCAAGAAAAAGAATGGCAACCAAAAAAACTGATGCTAGAGAAAAGTTCCTCAAATTCAGAAACAAATGAAAACCAGCAAAAATGTCTTCCAGTAATATGA
Source organism: Ascarosepion bandense (assembly GCA_037127315.1). NCBI lineage: Eukaryota > Metazoa > Mollusca > Cephalopoda > Sepiida > Sepiidae > Ascarosepion > Ascarosepion bandense. Next base: position 837,749 of record JBBBDQ010000498.1, read on the forward strand.
AAGTGTCAATTCCTTTTTTGTCTAAAATGCTTTTTTTTATATTAATGTTCACCTAATACAATGAGGAGGCTTGTTAGAAAGATTTATTTATCCCCAAACTTTTCTCCCATTAATGGGCATTTTCATATCAGTGATATAACAACACAAATGCTCACAGACAGGACAGAACAGAATAGCTGAAAGGGAATTTGAATGACGAATACTTGTTTTCAGAGAAGCTTTTATATACTATGACATACACAGAATTATACATATATACAAGTGTCCACATATGGAGAAATACATATCCCACATATCTAATGCAAGGCAAAGTATAAGAAGGAACAAAAGGAAAGGTCTTTCATATAGTTGATTTGGGAAGCCATTGTTATGACTCCAGATTTAAAGGGCCGGATTCAACTTATGTCTCAGCAGGTCATGGCCAGATTCATCTATATCCAAGCGAGATGATACTATGTTCTTGTAAGCTTTATGTCCTATCAATATGCGGCAGGATTTGTCTATATTCCTGCAAGCTGTTAGTGTAGGCAGATTTAGTCTGGTTCTACCTAGGCCAAGGACCTAGGCAGATGAAAACATTTTTGGTTGCTGTTCATGAGCTGTGTAATGACTAGCTCTTAGGTCATTATCTGGAGTGATGTCACCAAACAGCTGTCATGTAACCCACGTGACTTACCTCGACCAAAGGGAGATAAGTGCCTTTTGTATCCTTACTGCTAATAATAACTGCAATTAATAGTAGAAATAGTATCAGTAAAAATTTCATGGTTTTCTATTTGAATTTTCTGATAAATCTTAATTCAATCATTAACTTAAAAATTAAAATTCATCAAAAAATTCAAATAGGAGACTATTTTTTAGCACCAACATAGACATAAAATTCCTTGACCAAACAATATTGTTGGCACCAAAATAGGAATAAAATTTCCTGAGCAAGCAATGTTTTTGGACCTAAAACAAGAATAAAACCTGACCAAACAATATTTTTGGCACCTTCATGAAAATAAAATCTCAGGATCATGAACATTTTTTGCACGCACATAAAAATAAAATCTTCTGCTCAAGCAATATTTTTTGACACCCAAAATAAAAATCTTTTAGCCAAACAATATTTTTGTTTGTAATATAAGAGTCTCTGTTCTCTCTAGAGGGGGTATTCCAATATCTACCTGTCTGTTAGATGGTTCTTCCACACATGTTTACATCTAAAGGACAGCCACTAGCAGGAGCTGAATTGCAGATCTTGACTTCTGACTAGTTGGTTAATTTTACACCTGACTTCTTGGAAGGACACGAAGCGCAGTGTCTATCACGACTTTATCTGAGGTGAGCCCCATACATTAACATGAAGTAATAAAAATAAAATGTCAGAAATTTGAAAACTGAAGAGAAAATTTTACAACTAAATTTGTTTTTATTTTATTGTGGACATAAAGGGCTTTAGATAGAGGTAGTATCTTTGATGTCTGGCATGCTGTGGATTCTGGTGGATGGGTATCACTGGTCTTAACTATCTCTTAACTCTCTCACATAATAGCTCCAAGTTGCCATTTCAGCTGTCAGGCTGGTTAAACTCACGTAAGGGGGTGGTATTAACATGGCACTACTGGACCTCCTCAAGGCAATTCACTGGCGAGGGTGGAAGGGTTCCTCAGATGAAATACAACAGTCACATGTTTGCAACCAAGGCAAGCCACCTAGTTGGAATACATCAATTGTTTTCTAATCTGGAAGGAGATGGGCTCTGCAAAATTAAAACACCCACAACACACCACATAATGAGTGCATCAAAAAACCATTTGCAGAGATTCAGGCTTTGGCATACAACCGTTACCAATGTAAGAGAATGGTGGACAGCTGAACACGTTGACATCCTTTTAGGGTTAAGGGTGAAAGAAAAAGAAAAAGAATTGTTTGGTTACAAATGATTTCAGCATGTATTTTTATGGTATTTTTATGGTATTTTATGGTATTTTTATGGTATTTTATGGTATTTTATGGTATTTTTATGGTATTTTTTCTCGTATTATAAATGTTGACCTTTTTTCAGATAAATAACAGTATAAGGGGACATTATGCTAACGTCCTTGTAACCTCTCTGAGGATGGCTCATGTGAGCCGAAAACTTAGAACCAACTTAATAAAAGATTATCCAAATGTTGAAGAATGTTTGTCTTTATTTTCACCTGAAATTAAAGCCAGAATGTGATGTTTAGAATGGCACATCATTAAACATAATAGATATTCATTGTCTCTTATATTTAACAGTATATGTTTAGAAAATTATCTGCTGCTTTGATACACTATATACAGTGGTGATATCCTAAATTTCCAGGAACTGATTCTATAAAGGCAGGTGATTTTTAGGAACCTATCCTGCTTACATTCTTTTAAATCTGAGAATGGAAACAAATCACTTTATAGTGTCAAAAAGAATTAAGCCATTTTGATAATTTAATAGAAAAACATTTATTCTGCTCATTTTCTTATTTTCAATCTGAGAATGGAAACAAATCACCTTATAGTATCAGAAAGAATTAAGCCATTTTGATAATTTAATAAAAAATATTCATTTATTAAGATATTTCCAGATTGAAATTTTCTTCTCATCATATGTCTGAACAGAAATATGACGCTTTTTGATTTTATTCTTATCAGTTGTGTTTTGATTTCTTAGCCACATTTGAACTGAACCACTGCAGTCCCCAAAAATGCCTATCAAATTCATGACGAGAAGATATGCCACATTTTTAACTTCAAAACTCTAGGGAGGTGTGTATATTAGAGGTTCATTAGTGGCACACATGAATGTAGCATAACTGACATTTTGCCTAGGTCATCGGCTATTAATAGATAAGAATATTTTTGGATAATCTAACAACCAGATTGCTAAACTTTTATAATTTTAAAAATCAGTTCACATAAACTGCTAGGATGACACCATGGTATATATATATATATATATATATATATATATATATATATATATTTTTTTTTTTTATTTGAAAAGGCAAGAAGGCTATTTTTTCTTAACTTTAGGAATTCTTTCAGTCAACACTTCTTTAGAAAGTATTGTTGGCAAAGTTAATTGATACAACAAAAAGAAGAATAATCACAGAGGAGGGCAAATTTGGAACACAATTGATAAAATAATAAATTATAAAAGCAATAATATATATATATATATATATATATATATATATATATATATATAATTTTATATATATATAATATTAAAAATTATAGTTCAAAATTCAAAACAAACTGAAAAAAATTAAGAAAAAATACAATAAAGTGGCAATCTTGTTACTCAAATTTTTGCAGTTAATTTGAAAACTTTTAACAGTTCATAAAATTTTAAAGTATCTATGTAAAAATCAATGAGATTTGCATATTGGGGATATTAAAATAAAATGTAAATATGATAAATGTAGACTCCCCTGCTGCAAACACTTTTCTTTGGACTGAGGAAAAATTAGTGTCATATAGTTTTCGTAGTACCAGACCTATGCTAACTACTGACTAGTACCTTCTCAGTAGTGTTCGTATGCAAATTATACAAGGTAACCAAAACTGTTCTGCCCGTTTTTAAAGGAAAAATAGAAAATGCTTCACAGTATGTGTAACTTATATTTAGTCTTCAAAGTAATCACCATCGGCATCCAGCACCTTCTGCCAACATGTCTCCACCTGTTCAGTTGCGAGAGAACTCAGGGGGTTTTGATGCAAAGAAGTCTGTGAGGGCTATGCACAAGTCTGCTTCATTGGTGAAGAATTTCCCACGAAGATAATTAATCAGGGAGTGGAAGAGGTGGTAATTGGATTGCACAAGGTCAGGTGAATAAGGTGGATGGCACAAAGTCTCCCACCCAAGTTACTGTATGGTATCCCTGAGCACTCGATTGAATAAGGATGCAGTACAGTGGCGAGAAAGCAGCTGCTCATTGTCTCTTGTGGACCCCCAACAGCTGTCTGGCTTATCACTGATGGCCGGGCATAATGCGTATGTTTTTTATAATGTTTGATGATGTTTCTACTTCCAGCTGTTCGCATTTGAAAGCAATTCTTACATGCATTTCTTATATATTTCAACTTCAAGGGTGTGCTTTTTCATGGAGGAAAAGGACACCTTTGCAATTCACCAGAGCTGGCTCCTTCTGGCGCAATGCCTGTGTACACGTTTCAATTGCTGCAAGTATAGGTCTCCAGTGACTGTTTGGCCTGTTGGTAGCAGTTCATAATGAACTGCTTGACGACCTGTTCACCAGACACAAAGCATAATCTTGTATGGTTGCATAGGTCGTCTTGCGGTGTGAGGGACAGCATCCTGAGGAGACAATCAGTGTCTGGAATGCTTGGGAGTTTTGTACAGAACCCAATTTTCATCACTGGTAAGCACTCGATTGAATAAGTGGCGAGAAAGCAGCCGCTCATTGTCTATTGTGAGCCTCCAACAGTGTTTGCGGAACCCACTTTCTCAGTTTGTACATTTTACCTAGGGGGTGCAAGTGAAGTCTAACTGTTTCATTGGAAACATTGAACTGTCTTGCAAGTTCACCACACATTAGGCTACTGTCCTCTTCAATGGCGGCATTCAGGACTCCATCATTCAAGACCTGTGGTCATCCACTGCAAAGCTCATCATGGAGAGACAAATCTCCCGACTTGAATTTTCAAAACCAACGCCTTGCAGTACATTCATCCACAGCACTATCCCTAAATGCTTGACATATATGGCAACTTGATGCAGCTACTGATAAGCCCACTTTGAAGTCATAAAGCAAACAGCCCCGAATGAGATCTCTAGACACTTCCATCCTTCTCACAGCTCTCTGGCTTATAACTGATGGCCGGGCACGGTGCGCGTGTTTTTTATAACATTTGATGTTTCTACTTCCAGCTGTTCACATTTGAAAACAATTGCTTCATGCATTTTGTATATATTTCAACTTCATTCAATGACTAATCAAAAAACGGACAGAACATTATTGATTACCTTATAACAGCACCACCTACTCTAGAGGCTCATCCCTTGTTTCCTGTTTAGGATGCGGTCTCTTTTCCAATCTTTTCACTCTTTTCTTTCTTTTTTTTTTCAATTGGAGTAGATAGACTAAACTATCGCCTGGTTCACACTCCACCCACGTCTATTGAACAGGTGAAGAGGCTCATCCCTTGTTCCCTGTTTAGGATGTGGTTTCCGGCTTTCTCTTTCCAATCTTTTCACTCTTTTCTTTTTTTTTTTTTCAATTGGAGTAGATAGACTAAACTATCGCCGGTTCACCTCCACCTACGTCTATTGAACAGGTGAAGAGGCTCATCCCTTGTTCCCTGTTTAGGATGTGGTTTCCGGCTTTCTCTTTTCCAATCTTTTCACTCTTTTCTTTTTTTTTTTTTCAATTGGAGTAGATAGACTAAACTATCGCCCGGTTCACACTCCACCCACGTCTATTGAACAGGTGAAGAGGCTCATCCCTTGTTCCCTGTTTAGGATGTGGTTTCCGGCTTTCTCTTTTCCAATCTTTTCACTCTTTTCTTTTTTTTTTTTCAATTGGAGTAGATAGACTAAACTATCGCCTGTTTCACACTCCACCCACGTCTATTGAACAGGTGAAGAGGCTCATCCCTTGTTCCCTGTTTAGGATGTGGTTTCTGGCTTTCTTTTTTCCAATCTTTTTACTCTTACGTAGCCCCCTGCGCATCAGTGGCGTTATCGCCTTGCTTGAGGTGATATGATTTAAAAAAAAAAAAGAAAAAAGTAGAATGTCGTTTCTCAACAGCCAATTATGAAAGGGGACATAACTCCTGGAGCTTTCTGCATCACACATAAATAATTGGGTCTTCTGTCAGGTTGTCCTGATTCTCTGTTACAGATATGACAGTGGAAAATAAAAGTTATAAAGAGAAAAATAAAAATCATATATCAATAGAAAACTAAATGCTTATGATTAAAAATCTAACTTATGGCCTTTACATCTTTCGACTTATGGCCACATTACATAGAAACACCGATCACCAAAGTTAAGCATATTGAGTCTGTTCAGTACCTAGATGGGTGACTTTTGGGGAATACCAGGTGGTATAATCTTGAATGTCGTGGCGATGTAATGAATAATGGTTCAGAATTGTTAATTAGAGAGCCGTGTTTTAATGTAAGTTAGGTTCGTTATATTTACTTACATGCTTTTGAAAAGAAAACATATAACTCCTCCAGGTATGGGTTAATTAGTAAAACTTATATCACTAAATCATTATTATCTAAAAAAAAAATTCTTAAAATTTAAAAGTATTTTTTGGTTTCAAATAACCCAGAAAGAGTTGATAAATCAAAGAAAATAAATGAATCAATCACTTTTATTTTTTTGATTAAAAATATAATTTATAATCTTTTTAAAATATAATTTGATAGTTAACGATTATTAATTTTTAAAATTTTTTGTAATTATTTCACCCCAAGCAAGGCAGTACAACCACTGGTGCGCAGACAGCTACATAAGTGAAGAGTGAAAGTTTAAACAGGAGGAGAGCAAAGAGAAAGATGAACCGGTTACAGGGGTTGTCAGAGAAAGGGTAAGAGAAGGATGGGAATTCTGGTGTGAAGACAGATGCAAGGGTAGAGTAAGAAAGAAAAGGAACACGATACACGGGGTGACGGGGAAAGGATGAGAAAAGGACTGAAGTCAAGTGGATAAGAGATAGAAATTGACATTGCATTTAAATTCTTGGAGATTGTAGCCATCAGGGAAGCAAGTATACAGAAGGGGGTTCCACAATGTGAGAAAAGAAGCTGATGAAATAGAAGTGGAGGCTGCATTTAGTTGATTTAACTGTGAAAGGGTGGGACCTTGTTGCCAGTCTGGTTGCTTGAGTGAATTCTTGTGGAGGGGGCACCAGATATTCCAGGAGTTTACATTTTCATATTTTTAGTAGAAATTTTAGTCAAAAATTTTAGTAGAAATTTTAATTGTTCAAAGGAAAGTTTGTTGTAACTATTTTTGAAGCTAATTGTTACATGTGAAAGAAAACCCATGACAGATTTATTAATTTACTAGTGAGCTCGTGCTGTCAAAAATGGCAGCAAAATATTTATATCGAAATATCATCTAAAATGACGCCAACATATATATTGATGAACCCACTATTAGTACCTTACATTAAGACATAAGAAAAAAAAAATAATCCAACCCCCAAGTGTGACAAGAGGGAAATATTACACACACACACACACACACACACACACACACACACACACACACACACACACACACACACATACACAAACACACACACATTAATAAATATACATAATATCCTATGTTTAAAGCATGATATATAGTTTCATGCATTATTGAATCATCAGGTGCATATATGTGTATATACATATGGATACTTATTTGTTACCCATATCTACCTATCTCTCTCTCTCTCTCTCTATATATATATATATATATATACTAACAGTATAGCCTGGCATTGCTTGGGTGTAATGAAAGCTTTAAAACTAATCCATGGTCCTGGAGCTCAGACTCTTTGGACGTTGGCACGAAAGACTAAAAAGCAATAGTTGTTTCTAGTTAAAGCAAAACCGTAGACTGAAAGAAAAATGAATGGATGTAAGTCAAATTTTGATTTCCTGCTATCGATATCAAATAAGTTTTTTCGTTGTAAACTGAATTTTGAAGGCTAAATAAGTCCACTGAGTATATGGTGTCATGGCTGAGACTAAGAACTTTAATTATACCTACTTAGAGCCAAACCTGAAGCAAAAACTAAAATAAAAGGGCTGAAAAAAATACAGATATACAGGCAGATAAACAGACACACACACAAACATCTTGCCTTTTATATATGTATATATTATCGATTTTCTGCACTATTGTAAGTACTGCAACCTTGAAACTTCTGAATATCGTTTCTTATGTCTTTGTCTATGAGTGTATAAAAACTGATTGAAATCAGACCATTCCTTCTATAACCCGATTTTTTCGATTATCGATTCTTGATATTTATCGGTGGTACCTCGACACAAAACCTAGCTAAGAACACTCGCAGATGCTTATAGTACAACTGTGTAAATTTTCAAGAAAATCAGTTCAGCCATTTCGGAATCTATAGGTAACGGACACACACACACACCCACATACACACGCACACAGACAAAGTTCCATTTATAAATAAGTTTAGATATATATATTATAATTTTACAAGAGGCACAAAATTTTATTATAGCATTGAAAAGGATAAGACCAAATTTATAATCCCTAATTTTAGGACAAACATTAAAAAAGGGGATATTAAAAAAAAATTTAATAACAAACGCAGATGACCAGTTTCACTCCCACTGTACAGAGCCAAAATGAGGGATTGTATATTAGAAATTAACATGAAATTGGTATAATAAGATTGCTAAAGATGGAAAACAATTTAAATGAAAATGACGTTCAGTCCAAATGAGCACACACACACATACAAAGAAAGGGCTGTCTAGACAGAATGTAAATCATTTCTAATATCTTTAAATGGTGGTTCGTTTGAGCACGACTTAAAATGGTAAATAAATTTGTACCAAAGCTGAATTAATTATATAATGCTCAGCAATCAAAGACTTGTATGTATTCCTAAGATCGTCACCCAATTGGGACGTTCTATTCCTAATTTTCATAGGTACATGTTGCTGAATTCTGGTGTCTAACCACTGGGTTGTTCTGTTTCTGTAGTCAGCACCAAAACTATATTGATAAATAACATTATTGATTATTGATTTATTGATTATTGAATTGATAAATAACATTATTAATATGTGGTGGGGAGTCAAAACATCCTGACAGAACCCAAAATCGACCTAGTTGCAAATACAATATGCACTTTAGCAGAGACATTACAATTCTCTGCTCTGGCAGAAATTTGCTTTGAAAATTTCTTATTTACTCTACCTATGTGCATTGTGGTGCATTGGATATTGGCTCGGAACGAGAAATCGGGGAGCCGAGTTTGAATTCCAGCTGAATTCATTGCATTCACTTACACGCAAATACCCTTGGGAAAGGTATTAATCCATCTATTTCTTCCAATTATAGGTTAAATAACAGGACAAATTAGGTTCTATAGCCTTGGCTGGCAACCAGTCTATCACAGAAAGTAATGGCAACTTACTGCGTGATAATCTTCTGCCCAGTCAGTCATGTCTCTTTCAAGACATGATCACCCAAGCGTGTATCACGTATGGCACCTAACTGACTAACCACGGCATACAAACATAAATAGGATATTCATTCACTGTGGCAGGCTTAGTTTCTGAAAACTTTGAAATTTTCCTACCAATTATGGGCCTAATCAAATCCAGGAGATAGCCATTATTATATTTGACAAGGTTTTACTAATCTTTTTAATTTCCTTGTCCAATTTCAATTTTGAGAAAATCATTAGGGTTCTATGTGTTAGAGTCTCAGTTAAATTTGTCTTATGCTTAGCAGGACAAAATTTATCCCAGCAAATGTATAGACCGGCAAATGTTGGTTTATGGTATATAGATGTAAAGTAATACAATGAATTTTTAGTCACCAATATATCTAAAAATGGTAACATGGAATTGTTTTCAACTTCCAATGTATATTTCAATTCAGGATGCATATTGTTTAGTAAGGAGAAAAACGCATATGTCTCAATTTGATTATCAAAGAGGCAAAAAGCGCCCTCAATGTACTGGTGATACAATAATGATTTCATCATACTAGATAACAATTGGTTTTCATAAAAAACCACAAAAATATTCACTATGGTCAGTTCTAATGCTTTACTCAGTCAGTTAAGTGCCATACATGATACACGCTTCGGCAATCAGGTCTTGAAAGAGACATGAGTGACTGGGCAGAAGATTATCCCGCAGTAGGTTGCCATTACTTTCTGTGGTAGACTGGTTGCCCGCCAAGGCTATGGAACCGAATCTGTCCTGTTATTTAACCCATAACTGGAGGGAAGAGGAGGATTAATACCTTTCCAAAGGTTATTTGCGCGTAAGTAAATGCAAGTAATTCAACTGTAATTCGAACTCGGATCTCCGATTTCTTGATTCGAACCGATATTAACTGCACCACAAAACACATGCAATGCTTTACTACCAATTATCAAATTTTACTAACAGTTATGAAAGCTCTTGTGACATGTTTTCTCTTTAACAGTAACTTACTTGTTTTTTTTGCAATAATTAATGTTGTCGAGTAGTGAAGAATATATATATATATATATCCGCAGACAGATCTGTTTCGCAGTATCACAGCTCATCAGTACAGTTAGACATCCGATTGTTTTTAACCCAGGATTGAAACCCGACCGAATTGACATCAGTCGGCAATTCTACCTCTGAGCTATGGGTGCTTGGAAGAAGGAGGCAGACTTTTTAGCGTGTATATTATCATTATACATGCCCAATAGCTGAGAGTGTTCTAATTCATTGCCGAATGAACGATGCGTAGATGCTAGAGTAGCTACTGTTTTTCAAAGTCTACCATTCTTCCAGAGTGCCCAATCAGGGTGTGAGAGTGTAAATAGACAGATCTGTTTTGATGTATCACAGCTCATCAGTACGGTTAGACATCCGATTGCTTTTAACCCAAGACTGAAACCCAACCAAATTGAAGTAATGTTCTAAAATATTTGTAAAAAGAACAGTTTTTCATGCTTTAACAAGTGCATGACCATGACATTACAACATATAAAAAATTCCAGTAAATAAATAGTATAAATAGTAAATAGATTTACACACCCAATGGTTAGTTGCCATTACTGCTAATGCTATGCATAAACCTTCCTTGGAGCACATGGGAGAATTGTTCCTTAGGTTTTTTTTTTTTAATCGTGTCACCCCAACTGCCACTATAGCGCAGGGGGTTACATAGAGCGATTGGGTATAGGAAATGTCAGAAGGAGGGTGATAGACGACTTAGGATGTACATAGGGAGAGAGTTGGAGAGAGTGGGTGTGAGTTAGTGTGTTAGGAGGTGTCTATTGACCTTACATTTAAACTCCTGGAGGTTGTAGCCGTCGGGGAAGCAAGCAGGTGGTAGGGAATTCCACAGGCGGGAAGTGCGAGGAAAGAAGCTGTTGGAGTAGAAATTGCAGTTACATTTCATCGGTTTCACTGTGAAAGGGTGGGACCTAGTTGCCAATCTAGTATGTCGTGCAAATTCACATCTAGGGGGCACCAGTGATTTAAGTTCGTCAGAGCAGAAGCCATGAAAGTATTTATAGAAGAGGCACAGGGAAGCCACATCATGCCGGTGAGAGAGATACTGTAGGTGGTCAGCCAAGTCAGTATCAATCACATTACAGATTCTTTGCTGTATTTTGTCAAGAACCCCGAGGAGAATAGAAGGGGCACCCGACCAGATGTGGCAGCAGTACTCAATACACGGGCGGATGGTGGAATTATATAATTGCAGGATAGATTCAGGCGGAAAGAATTTCCGGGCCCTGCACAGAGAGCCGACTTTCATAGCTGTGGATTTAGCAATGGATTCGACGTAGTCATTCCACTTGAGGTCCGCTGAGAGTGTCAGGTCCAAGCAGGTTGTTAGCATCTTTATCCTGAAAGCCTCTGGCAACAAGCCTGGCCTTGTATGTTTGTTTGCTATCAGAATTTTTGTGTGTGTAAATCCATCTGGTGGAAATTTTTGGTTAACATCCGGTATTTGGATGTAGAATTTATTTTTAACCCAGCTCTGGAGTTCCCTACTTCTTACTTCCTCTAGTTCCAGGTTATTATTGGCAGAGGTGATCATTACATTTTCCTCATCACAAGAATTGTGCTCGTGTTCGGTTTCTTTAGCCTCACTGGTTTACCACTCAGATACTCCATGCTCAAAGTCCAGCTAGAAAGGTTCACCCTGTTCCATAACTACATTAATCAAATGTTTGTTTTTGCCAGTGGCTTTTCCTGCCCTACTTTTGACATTTAATTTTCTCTGGTCAGAGTCTGTGTCATTGGCAAGCTTGCATTTGATAATTTGTCCAGGTTTTGGGAGCTTAACTTTCTTTGTGGTGATGTCCTGCTTATTTGTTATATCTCGTGTTTCCACGGTCTGATTTTGCTCCATATTGTTGTCTAGGACTTCGAAAAGGACTGTTGCTATGGTGACAAAGCTGAAGTGTGCAGATTGAAGGCATAGATTGACATTGGCTCTGTAGTGCATACACACTAAGTTGTAACATTCTTGCTCACATCTGTTGTTTATAAAACTTCTAGGAAGGAAAGTTTTTTTTTTAATCGTTTCACCCCAAGCAAGGTTGAACTTCCACTGATGCATAGGGGGCTACATAAGAGAGTAAAAGTTTAGACAAGAGGAGAGGGAAGAGAAAGACAAACCAGTTATAGGGGGTGAAAGAGAAAGAACAAGAGAAGGATGTGAGCGCAGGAGTGAAGACAGTTGCAAAGGTAGAGAGAAAGGAAAACAACAAGATATACAGGGTGATGTAGAAAGGACTGGAGTCAAGTGGATAAGAGATGGGAATTGACATTGCATTTAAATTCCTGGAGGCTATATAAGAGTAAAAGTTTAGATAGGGGAAGAGTAAAGAGAAAGACGAACCAGTTATAGGGGGTGTCAGAGAAAGGGCAAGAGAAGGATGGGAACGCAGGTGCAAAGGTAGAGAGAAAGGAAAAGAACAAGATATATGTGGTGATGTAGAAAGGCCTGGAGTCAAGTGGATAAGAGAGGGGTATTGACATTGCATTTAGATTCCTGGAGGTTGTATCTGTCAGGAAAGCAAGTTTACAGAAGGGAGTTACACAGGCAGGAAGTGTGAGAAAAGAAGCTGATGGAGTAGAATTGTCAGCTACATTTGGATGATTTAACTGTAAGTGGGTGGGACCTTGTTGCCAGTTTGGTTGCACGAGTAAATTCTTGTGGTGAGGGCACCAGTAACCTAAGGTCATCGAAGAAGAAGTCATGAAAATATTTGTAGAATAGACAGAGGGAAGCCACATCCCATTGGTGAGAAGGTGGCTAGAGTTGAGCAGCCAGTTTGGGACCTATCACATTACAGATTCTCCTTTGGAGCCTATCGAGAACTATCAGGGATAACTGACCAGATATCGCAACAGTATTCTATGCATGGTGTGTAGAGTGTAGTTGTCTCACCATACCAGAGAGCTTTCATCTGTAATCATGGCAGAGAACATTAAGCAGAGAATTGGCATAAAATTCATTTTGAGTTCTATGGCTATGCCTCCAAAACCAATGCTCAGTTTTCACAGTAGAAGAGCCCAAACTCTCCGAGACCAAAGAAAACATGAATGATTTGTAGCAATGTGAAGACACTGTTGACATTGACTATGTGAAAATTGTTCATCAGGAGAATACTCCACCTGACCATGAAGTAAACAAGGAGACCTACCGTGACATGCTGTGGTGTTTGTGGGATGCTGACTGTCGGAAAAGGACAGAATTGCATGTGTCCAGTTAGTAGCTCCTCCACCAATACACCTGCTTATTCAGTGCAGTCTTTGCAGCAGTTTTTGGCCAAGTACAACATTCCCCAGATTCGACAACTGGATCATTCTCCTTATGACATTTCCTCTTTCCGAAAATCAAATCCCATTTGAAAAGAATAATATTTCAAGATCTTAAAGAAATCCAAGAAAATGCAATGAGGCAGCTGCTCACTATTTAAAAAATAGAGTTCCAGGGATATTTCCATCAATGGAAACAATACTAGATAAAGTGTGTGATTTCAGAAGGGGACTACTTTGAAGGTGATTAAATGCTGAACTGTTTTGTGTTGTAGTTTTTCTTTTATAGTCAGTCAGTTAAGTGCCATACATGATACATGCTTGGGTGATCATGTCTCGAAAGAGACATGACTGACTGGGCAGAAGATTATCCCACAGTAGGTTGCCATTGCTTTCTGCGGTAGACTGGTTGCCGACCAAGGCTATAGAACCCAATCTGTCCTGTTATTTGATTCATAGCTAGAGGGGGAAGAGATGTATTATATTAATAAGTATCAATTAGTGGGGAATCAGTTTATTACTTCATAATCATAGAGAAACGATCCCCTACTTTATGCCCAGTAGAAGCCTTAATCATGATTCCAACTATTATATTCAGTCAGTCAGTTAAGTGCTATACATGATACACGCTTGTGCGATCATGTCCCGAAAGAGACATGACTGACTAGGCAGAAGATTATCCCGCAGTAGGTTGCCATTGCTTTCTGTGGTAGACTGGTTGCCAACCAAGGCTATAGAACTCAATCTGTCCTGCTATTTAACCCATAACTGGAAGGAATAGATGGATTAATACCTTTCCCAAGGGTATTTGCGCGTAAGTGAATGCAATGAATTCAGCTGTAATTCGAACTTGGCTCCCCGATTTCTCGTTCCGAGCCGATATCCACTGCACCACAACGCACATCCTTTTATACTACCAGTACCAATACTTTTTGATCAAACATCAAATACATTAAAGAGTATGATTTATTCCAGCAGACAACTTTTCATGAGAAGATAAAATAATCTCAATATTAATCATATGAGAAATTCAAGCCTCATGCTTTTCATTAGCCCACATGTGCTATTCTTTCATTAGTCCACATGTGTTATCCTTTCAGTAGCCCACATGTGCTATCCTTTCATTAGTCCACATGTGCTATCCTTTCAGTATCCCACATGTGATATCCTTTCATTAGCCCACATGTGTTATCCTTTGATTAGCCCACATGCGCTATCCTTTCATTAGTCCACATGTGTTATCCTTTCATTAGTCCACATGTGTTATCCTTTCATTAGTCCACATGTGATATCCTTTCATTAGTCCACATGTGATATCCTTTCAGTAGTCCACATGTGTTATCCTTTCATTAGCCCACATGCGCTATCCTTTCATTAGTCCACATGTGCTATCCTTTCATTAGTCCACATGTGATATCCTTTCATTAGTCCACATGTGTTATCCTTTCATTAGTCCACATGTGTTATCCTTTCATTAGCCCACATGCGCTATCCTTTCATTAGTCCACATGTGCTATCCTTTCATTAGTCCACATGTGATATCCTTTCATTAGTCCACATGTGTTATCCTTTCATCAGCACAACTACTAAAAGAATAACACTTTATCCTTTAACACATGTTAAAGTTATGTGTTATAATTTTATTTATAACACATGTATAAATTACATGACAAGCATCTGATTGATTGAATCATTTTCTAAGGCTTATAAACCCTTTTCAGGTAATTTAAAGCCATAAAATATTTTTAGATTGTAAGAATTTTCATTATTGAGATAATAATGATTTAGTGATACAGGTCTTACTAATTAGCCCATAGCTGGGGGCAGAATAAGTGAATTCATACCTTTTCCAAGGGTATTTGTGTGTAAGGAACTGTAATAAGCCCAACTGGAATTGCTTTCAAATTAACAATTTCAAGCCATTATGCATTACAGCACCTGGTATCACTAAGAAGCCACCCAGGTAGGTACTGACCAGGCTTGACTTTTTTTATAATCGTTTCACCCCAAGAAATGCGGAACTGCCATTGGTGTACATGGGGCTACATGAGAGGAGAGCAAAAAGAAAGAGAAACAAAATACAGGGGGTGTCAGGTAAGAGAAGGAAGGGAGTACTGGTGTGAAGGGGTTTACATGAGAGTAGAGTGAAAAAGAAGAACAAGATACAGGGGGTGTCGTGGAAAGAATAAGAGAAAGACTGGAATCAAGGAGATAAAAAATGGCAATTGACATTGCACTTGAACTCTAGCTATCATGGAAGCATGTAAAAAGGGGAGTTCCACAGACAGGAAGTGCAAGAAAAGAAACTGATGGAGTAGAAGTTGTGCCTACATTTGACAGTAAAAGGGTGGGACCTAGTTACCAGTCTAGTAGCTTGAGTTAATTCATGTAGAGGAGGCACCAGGGAGATAAACGTGTCAGAGGAGAAGCCATGAAAATATTTGTAGAAAAGACAGAGGGAAGCCACATCTTGACAGTGAGAAATGGATTGGGGTTGAGCTGCCAGATCAGAATCGATTACATTGCAGATTCTCCTTTGAACTTTGTCGAGAACTCCGAGATGAATAGCAGGAGCACCCGACCAGATATGATAACAGTATTCAGTGCATGGATGGATAGTAGATTTGTATATGTGCAAGGTGTATTCTAATGAAAAAAAAAACTTCCTGGCCCAACACAGAAGTATAGAAACTTTGATTCTCACTAAGTGACTTTGTACCCAACTAAACTGAACTTAGTAAATCTCAATAAATACTTGAAGTTAAACAATCTTAATGACATTTGTTTCTTGAGACAACATGAAAAATGCTTTTGAATGGAAATAGAGCAAATGATTGCGAATACAATCACTCCTTTAGCTTTTGTACTAATCATATGTTAGCAAGCTCTGCCCACTATGTTTTACTATTTTTAGTCCCTGGCTTAATTGAGAAGTATATTCCATACCTTGTTTTGGGATTCAGTATTTTCGCCTATGTTTCCTACAAGCTTTAAAATGTGCTATCCACTGACTTGGTTTCTCAGACACCTGACCTTCCTAGGAATAGATTTAGCTACTGATTTAATTTAGTCATTCCACTTGAGGTTGACTGAGAGAGTGAGGCCAAGGAGACATAATGTATTGCTTTCAGGGAGACTAGTGTAATCCAGGCTGATGGAAGGTAGGAGAGTTTGTCTATGCTGCTTTGTTTAACTTTAGTGATTGTACCGGAATTGGTACAAACACCTGAAGTATGCTGGAGATACTAGATGAGAATATTAGTATGAATGTAAAGGTTTATATAGTATGAATGTAAGGTATCTAATCTAAACTTATTTATAAATGGAACTTTGCCTGTCTGTGTGTGTGTGTCCATTACCTATAGACTCCAAAACGGTTGAACCGATTTTCTTGAAAATTTACACAGTTGTACTATAAGCGTCTGCAAGTATTCTAAGCTAGGTTTTGTGTTGAGGTAATCCCCGATAAATATTGAAAATTGATAATCGAAAAAATTGGGTTATAGAAGGAGTGGTCCAATTTTAATCAAATTTGATACACTCATAGACAAAGACATAAGAAACGATATTCAGAAGTTTCAAGGTTGCAGTTCTTACAATAGTGCAGAAAATCGATATATATATATATATATATATATATATATATATATATATATATAAAGCAAGATGTTTGTGTGTGTCTGTTTATCTGTCTGTATGTCTGTATTTTTTCAGCCTTATTATTTTAGTTTTTGCTTTGGGTTTGGCTCTAAGTAGGTATAATTGTAGTTCTTAGTTTCAGCCATGATACCATTTACTCAGAGGACTTATTTAGCCTTCAAAATTCATTTTACAACAAAAAAAACTTACTTGATATCGATACCAGGAAATCAAAATTTGACTTACATCTATTCATTTTTCTTTCAGTCTGCGGTTTCATTATTACTGGAAACAACTATTGCTTTTTAGTCTTTCGTGTCAACGTCCAAAGAGTCTGAGCTCAAGGACCATGGATTAGTTTTAAAGCTTTCATAACACCTGAGCAACACCTGGCTATACTGCTAGTATATTAATATGAATGTAAAGGTATATATAGTATATATGTAAAGGTATTTATAGTATATATGTAAAGGATATTAGAATATAATGTAAAGGTATATATTATAGGAAGAATAATACATTATTTACACTGTTTGGACTGTTGTCCTCATCTTTATTGCCATGCTTACAATGTTTCGGTCATTGTATTTTTTTTTTTTTTTTTTTTTTTTATAAGCGTTTCACCCCGAGCAAGGCATGTCACTGCCACTACTGTGCAGGGGGCTACGTAGAGTGGAGAAAGGCTGATTAAATATAGGAAATAACAGAGGGTGGGTGATAGGCGGGTGAGGATACCGAAAATGAGGGTTGGGTAGATGAGAGTGTTGTGAGAATAGTTGGGAGTTAGTGTGATAGGAGGTGTATGCTCCAGCTTTCTTTAAGAGCTAGGAATTTTG
The DNA here is from genome assembly GCA_037127315.1 of Ascarosepion bandense. Classification (NCBI taxonomy): domain Eukaryota; kingdom Metazoa; phylum Mollusca; class Cephalopoda; order Sepiida; family Sepiidae; genus Ascarosepion; species Ascarosepion bandense. Next base: position 855,731 of record JBBBDQ010000498.1, read on the forward strand.
AATTGAACTCCAGTTGATATAGGTGCCGGTTAGTTCTAGTGACTTGACTCAAAGAGTTGTGAATTCAATTCCTGGCTACAGCAGTGGTGAACAAATAACTCAGAGAGTAGAGGTAAAGGGGGATACTACATAGCATCTGGAAGTGACATTACATATGGAACAAGAATGATATACCCCAGTGATTGAAATAAAGGGTTCAGTTAAAAATTTGGCAGACCTGAAAGAGACTACCACCACCTTTAAATTTGTTGTTTTTCTTTTTTTTTTTACTTTTTTTCAGTACAATCTTATCAATTACACCCTAAACTTTCTGACTGACAAAAAAATTTTGACAAATTTCAATATTTCAACAATTTTAGAGGGAGGTTCAGTTTTTTTATGCAACGTTATAGTAAATCAATCCTCCATTTTGTAAACATTCGCAGGGACAACATTACCACCACTTGTAAATTGGTTGATTATCAATGTTTTTTGACTTTTTTCAGTGCAATCTTTTCGATTAAACCCTAAACTTTTTGATTGACAAAAAAATTTGTAAAAATTTCACCATTTAAACAATTTGTGGGGAGGGGCTCAGTTTTTCATACAACCTTATAGTAAATCGATCCTGTGCAATTAACTTTTTTGCTTGCACATATTCAACAACTGAATCCTTTGCGAAATTTTTTAATAAATCCATTCTTGGTGTTTATGAGGAAGATGCTGTCGCCCAGTTCACACTCCACCCATGTCTATTGAACAGGTTAAGAGGCTCATCCCTTGTTCCCTGTTTAGGATGTGGTTTCCAGCTTTCTCTTTTCCAATCTTTTCACTATTACGTAGCCCCCTGCACATCAGTGGCATTACCGCCTTGCTCGGGGTGATACAATTAAAAAAAAAGAAAAAAAAAGATGCCATCGTAAGAACTAAAGAAAACATGAAAACAACAAAAAAAAGAACACCAACTCGTTCCAAAAAAACAAAAACAAAAAAAATGACCCCAACATGAGTGGTTCCAAAACGGAGGATCGATTTACTATAACATTGTATGAGAAAGTGAGCCCCCCCCCCTCTAAAATTGTTTAAATATTGAAATTTTTTCCAATTTTTTTTGATAATCGGAAACTTTATGTAATAACCAATAAGGCTGCACTGAAAAAAGTAAAAAGAAAAATGAAAAACAACAAATTTAAAGGTGGTGGTAGTCTTCTTCATGTCCGCTAAAAATTCTTAGCGCCTGATGAAAGTCAATGTGTACAACAACCAAAAAGTTGTGAAAATGGCAATAAAGATGAGGAAAACAATCCAAGCAGTATAAATAAACAGTCTGAACAATATAAATAAAGAATAATGCATTTGTGACTTTTGTATGATGTACAATAAAAGTTTGTTTTCAATTTCAGATTGTGGAGTTCTTCCGTCCACGTCGAAGGGCATTGTCAATGCCAGGACTGATGCTCAAGTTTTAAACTTTGCTTCAAAAACAGCCCAAAACATCAAAATTTACAAAAGACAAGAGGAGCCTCCGCATATCAGAATCACCAAACTTTGGCTTTGAAGCTAAAATACTACCTTGAAAAATTTATTTAAATTTTTGTATGCTGAAGAGAAAAATTGGAAGAATGAAGATAAATTTTGTTGAATTTAACAGATACTGTTTCAAAACACGCCTCATATTTACAAAGCATCTTTTTCAAAAGTTGTTTGGGATGTTGAAAACAAATATGACATTTAAATTACATGCCATCATTAGACATTTATATGCATCTGTTTTTCAAATGTTAAATGATATTAAAAGCTTTAAATGAGTATTTTGATGGTGAAAAGGCTTAAATATAAGGTATTTCAAAACAGTTGGTTAAGTGCCATATGTGATACACGCTTGGGCGATCATGTCTCGAAAGAGACATGAATGACTGGGCAGAAGATTATCTCACAGTAGGTTGCCATTACTTTCTGCAGTAGACTGGTTGCCAACCAAGACTACAGAACCCAATCTGTCCTATTATTTAACCCATAACTGGAGGGAAGAGATGGATTAATACCTTTCCCAAGGGTATTTGAGTGTAAGTAAATGCAAGGAATTCAAGTGGAATTCGAACTCGGTTCCCTGATTTCTAGTTCTGAGCCGACATCCACTGCACCACAACGCACATCCACGCAAATACCCTTGGGAAAGGTATTAATCTCTCTCTTCCCTCCAGTTATGGGTTAAATAATAGGACAGATTGGGTTCTATAGCTTTGGTCAGCAATCAGTCTACTGCAAAAAGTAATGGCAACCTACTGCGGGATAATCTTCTGCCCAGTTAGTCATGTCTCTTTTGAGACATGATTGCCCAAGCATGTATCCCGTACGTAATTGACTGACTGATTTCAGATACTGAAGTTATAAGCATTTGAACTAGTGTAGCTCAAGTTTGTATTGTAAAGCATTTTTTTTTAGTATAGTGACTTTGATTCTCACTAAGTGACTTTGTACCCAACTAAACTGAACTTAGTAAATCTCAATAAATACTTCAACTTAAACAGTCCTAATGACATTTGTTTCTTGAGACAACATGAAAAATGCTTTTGAATCAAAATGAAGCAAATGATCCCGAATATAATCACTCCTTTAGCTTTTGTACTAATCATATGTTAGCAAGCTCTGCCCACTATGTTTTGTTATTTTTAGTCCCTGGCTTAATTGAGAAGTATATTCCATACCTTGTTTTGGGATTCAGTATTTTCGCCTATGTTTCCTACAAGCTTTAAAATGTGCTATCCACTGACTTGGTTTCTCAGACACCAAATCCTGACTAAATTATAATGAAACAACTTTCATCCTTAAAATTATATTTTACTAATAGAACCTGGGAAAATTTAACAATTTTCCTATTCTTAAGTTAATGATTGAATTAAGTGAGTTCCAGGACTTTAAAATACCTGTGGAAATTCCCTTATTACATTGTATTTGAGCATAAAGACTTTAACAAAATATTGCAATAACAATCATAAGTATGAATGCAACTTATTTTTTTATGCATAAATGTTTATTTATTATTATATTAATTTTATGCATAAATATGAATGCAACTCATTATTTTAAAGAAGTAAGAGGGTACAAATAAAAAGATTCAAAATTGACAAGATTTTTCATTTCACTGAAGCAGATGTTAAATGGACGAAAGCAATATTGCAATAACAATCATAAATATTAATGCAACTCATTATTTTAAAGAAGTAAGAGGGTACAAATAAAAAGATTCAAAATTGACAAGATTTTTCATTTCACTGAAGCAGATGTTAAATGGAGGAAAGTGTTATTGCTTCCTTTTCTCTTTCTTTCTTTTTTATTATTACATATGCTTCTTTTTTCTCACTAAAACCAAACAGCAGATCTGATATATCTTTTTCTACTGTCTTTTTTCAGAATCAAAACAGAATGGTTCATTATTTATCCGTGGCAATGTGCTTACTAACTTAAGGAGTAACAACTAAATCATAAGATAATTGCTTTCATTAATATTGCTAGGTGTGGTCAAATATTGAGTTTGATCTGTCATTTTTGCCAGAAATTCAAAAAATGTTTTGCACGATTTAACCCAATTAAAAAAAGAGTGATGTAATGGTTAGCAAGTTAGTCACACAGCATGTTACTGTTATAGTAAGTTGATTCCTCACTAAGTGCCCTTTTCTTACAACCTTGTGCCAGACTAAAACAAACTTCTTAAATAATTATAGCACATTTATACACAAAAATAATTTAGTGTTTTCAAAGGATTGACAGTTTGTGTAAAAGATATTTCGTAATAAGAGAATTGAAATCGTGTGCATTATGAGTGTTTTGGTGTAGCGAGTGCCTGATAATACAGTTGGTTGCTTTCTAGATAGAAGAAGGTTTAGGGAATACAGTGTTATGCTTAATGGATTTTCACATACATAGCAGAAAGTACCTTCTCGTACAGAGGGCCTCACATATGCATGTATAAGCAGACTTCCCATATAGCATGGTCCCTGAATTTTTTGGGGAAAAACCTGTTTTTTTTTTTATATAGCTCATATATTGTTGTAGTGAAATATCCTGTCCTACCCAGGAATGGGTATGGCCCGGGTTATAAAAGACTGGGACTAGAACGAACTACAGAGTGTTCGTGACTATACGAGAGTCTTCGTCATTACAAGGGAGTGATCGAGAGTCTTCGTTATTATACGAGAGTCATCGACTTTAGTCGAAAGCCATCGGCCTTAAACAAGAGTTAGACGTCACTAGACAGAAGCCTTCTTCTCAAGACGGACGCCTACGTCCTAAACAGAGACATTGCCTTCTTAAATGTTATTCTTGTTAACTGTTCGTTGGTGTACTTGTATTTGGTTTATTGTACTGAGGTATAATCAATCTCTATTTATATATCCTCAGTGTTAAGAATTTTTTTCTTGCACTATTCTTTCTCTGTTATTCCCTCCCGGGATAGAACAGATATAATGCAACCACCAGCTTCTGAACAATGCTTTTGGGCCTACCGAAGTCAAATATTGCAATACTGGGCATCATCCTGAACATTTTCTATGACAAAGATTTATTCCTGTACATTTACTAAGCGTATCTTAGGTGTGGCACAAGGCCAAAATTATTGTGCACTCTGTCAGGATCAGACTCACTACTCAGTTACAACTGATCTCGCAAGAAAAGCTTGCTAGCCAATACATCATTCTGAAGTGCCCCCAAAATTATCTGTGTATAGTGTGACCCCTTATTCTTTGCATAAGAAGGTGATCATAAAGTCTCCCACTCCACTCGAGTAATTACTACCCTACATTGTTTGATTTACCAAAACATTAATTTAAAAATTTGAATTTAAAATATTTAAATTTAATGTTCATCTTAAATCCTGCCAGGAATAGAATTTGAGATTGACATTTTTTTTAGCATAAATGCAAAGAAAAAAAATAATTTCATTTTTTATGCATTGTTCGTTTTGTTTTCTTTACTTTACAAAATCTTTTTTCTTTGCCTTTCTTTCTTTTTTTATATACACATTATAATTTTTTGTCTGCTAATAAGCCAGAAAAAATGAATCACTCAATGAAATACTGATTAGCTGCACAAGCATATCTTTTAGATTCTCTGGAACAGAAATGTATAGAAACTAACGTGTCCACAAAGTGAGGGATCAGTTTATATATTGATTGTAATATAAAACTGATCCCCCACATTATATATACATAATTTCTTGTCTGCTTATAAGCCATAAAAAACGAATCACTCAATGAAATACTGATTAGCTGCACAAGTATGTCTTTTTGATTCTCTGGAACAGAAATGTATAGAAACTAAAGTGACCACAAAGTGAGGGATCAGTTTATATATTGATTTTAATATAGAATTGATTGCCCACTTTATATAAACATTGTAATTTTTCTTAATGTTACATCACATTGAAACACTGGTTCCCATATGATCACCGAAGTTAAGCAATGTCAAGCCTGGTCAGTACCTAGATGTGTGACTGCTTGGGAATACTAGTGAACAATGGCTTGGAATTATCAATCAGATAGTTAAGTTCCAATTCCAATTGGGTTCATATATGTGCAAATAAATTGGTTTATTATATTTACTTATGTGCAAATGTATGACTCCTCCTCTTTCCCTATCAAGTAAGGGTTAATTAGTGAGACTTGTATCACTAAATTATTATTGCTAAACAAATAAATAAAATAAAATAAAATAAAATAAAAAATATATTCTGGCTTTAAATAACCTGAAAATGGTTGATAAGCTATAGAAAACAAATCAGTCAATGAAATATTTATTAGCTGCACAGGTATTTCTTTTAGATTTATTTATATTCTCTGGAATAAAAATGTATAGAAATATAGAAATTTTTTTGTCTGATTATGAGCCATAGAAAATGAATCACACAATGAAATACTGATTAGCTATACAAGCATGTCTTTAAGATTCTCTGAAACAGAAATGTATAGAAACTAACGTGACCACAAAGTGAGAAATCAGTTTATATATTGATTGTAATATAGAACTGATCCCCCACATTATATACACACAATTTCTTGTTTGCTTATAAGCCACAGAAAATGAATTACTCAATGAAGTCTTGATTAGCTACACAAGCATGTCTTTTAGATTTATTTAGTTAAGTGCTCTACGTGATACACACTTGGGCAATCATGTCTCCAAAGAGACATGACTGACTGGGCAAAAGATTATCCCGCAGTAGGTTGCCATTGCTTTCTGCAGTAGACTGGTTGCCAACCAAGGCTATAGAACCCAATCTGTCTTGTTATTTGACCCATAGCTGGAGGGAAGAGATGGATTAATACCTTTCCCAAGAGTATTTGCGCGTATATGATTGCAACAAATTCAACTGGAATTCGAATTCAGTTCTCTGATTTCTCGTTCTGAGTCAATATCCACTGGACCACAACGCACATTATTCCCTGAAATAGAAATGTATAAAACCTAATGTGACCACAAAGTGAGGCATCTGTTTATATATCAATCGTAATATAGACTTGATCACTCACTTTATGTCAACATTATAATTTCTTTTCTGCTTATCAAATTCTGATGATCCACCTCTTCTCCCCTCAAGTATGGGTTAATTAGTAAAACTATTATTATTTCTGTGTCCTTGTGTGTGATTGATTATTTTCCACTCTCTAATTTCTTTCTCACAGGTGGAATATTGCAAAGCTCATTGTTTTATTGATATTTTCATGGAAAGTGTTTGAACAAACTACACTACTTAGTTCTGCCAAGGCTAACCTTCACGGCTAGGACTTGCCATGTCACTTGAATTGTAGAAAAAACCACCCATGTTCTCTATGTATTCCATTGGTGAGCTCCTTCCTGGAAACAGCTTCTTCCCGTGAACTACTGCCCTGTGAAACTGACTACCAAGAGGATGTTTCCTCCATCATTACAGTCTTGACCTGTTCAAGTCTAGAGTTAACCATTATTTTCCCCTCTTACCAATATATACTACCCCTTAACGGAACCCTCTACCACTGGTGGCCCCAGACCTTGTACAAGGTAAACCTAATCATAAATCAATTCTAGACTCTTGAACTGTTCAAGTCTAGAGTTAACTGTTATCTTACCCCTATCCGTATAAACTACTCCTTAACATAACCCTCTGCCTCTAGTGTACTCCCAACCCCTGGGCCTTTTTACAGGGTGAACCTTACTGTAAAAAAAAATTACTTTAAAATCTAAAAATGTTTTCTGGCTTTAAATAACCTGTCAAAGGTTGATAAGCTGTAGAAAATGAATGAATGAATCTAAACAAAACTAAAAACTGATCTGAATTTGAGGTGAACATTGAATTTCAGATTAAGTATCTGAATCTGACTCATCAATATTACACGTTCAATGACACTTAACCCGAGAACACTAACCATGGGTACATAGTACCCAGTACAAATGACGTCATTTTAATTACAATTTAATTAAATTTTCAGTACCTGATTTTCTTACCTAAATAATATGTTTTTCAGTTCCTATTAATGTTAACTCAAAGTACATATTTTTAAGTACCTGCATGTAAAATATTTCAAATAAAGATTTATATTAATTTTTTTTTTGATATTTTCAAAATCAGGTATGATATACCCATGGTTAGTAGTGGTGTAGCTTTAATTGATAGTTAGTGTTCCAAGGTTAATTAAATTCTGTTTGAATTTCTAGGATGTGGCATTATCACTATTTACTTTCAGGCTATTGTCCTTATTTTTCTTGTCGTTAACATATCATTTTGTCTATCGTGTCCACCTGCGTTCATCAGGTGCTTGTCGAACTAAGAAACCTTCAGGGATCTTCAAACAGAACTCTTTATTTAATTTATGGTACTAAATTGTTTTTGTTCCATCCATTTCTACGGATTTCTCATCTCATTCTTAATTTTAGCACTGCTCAGTTACTGCTTGACCCTTTTCTATTGAGTCCAAGTACATACTGCCCAGCCCAGGGATTGAAATCACTATTACCATGTCATAAAATTCATGTACCAATACTTTAACCCTACTAGCATAGTGGATGAGAGCATCAGTCTGTGAATTTCAAGACATAGAAATTGTGAGTTCAAACCCGGAGTTGGGAAGTATCAGTCAGTTAAGTGCCATACGTGATACACGCTTGGGCGATCATGTCTCGAAAGAGACATGACTGACTGGGCAGATGATTATCCTGCAGTAGGTTGCCATTACTATCTGCAGTAGACTGGTTGCCAACCAAGGCTATAAAACCCAATCTGTCCTGCTATTTAAGCCGTGGTTGGAGGGAGAAGAGACTGATTTTATTATTATATTAATAAGTATTAATTACTGGGGGATCAGTTTATTACTTTATAACAATATAAAACCAATCCCCCACTTTATGACAAGTAGAACATTTACTTATTTCTCTAACTATTATAATCAGTCAGTCAGTTAAGTCATATGTGATACACGCTTGGGCAATCATGTCTCGAAAGAGACATGACTAACTGGGCAGAAGATTATCCCGCAGTAGGTTGCCATTGCTTTCTGCGGTAGACTGGTTGCCGACCAAGGCTATAGAACCCAATCTGTCCTGTTATTTAACCCATAACTGGAAGGAATAGACGGATTAATACCTTTCCCAAGGGTATTTGTGCATAAGTGAATGCAATGAATTCAGCTGGAATTCAAACTCGGCTCCCCGATTTCTCGTTCCGAGCCGATATCCAATGTTCCACAACGTACATCGCATTGGGAAGTATAGAGGGACTAAATTTCTTTGAAGAGTTTTATCATATATTCAATAATAATGATGATTTTTTTTTAATAATCATATGGCCCCAAGCAAGGTATTTTACTGCCACTGTTGTGCAGGGGGTTACATAGGAGGAATGTTATGAGAAGGAGTGACAGGTTACAGGGGGTGTCAGGAAGAGAGCATGAGAAAGATGAGAATACTGATGAGAGTGGGATGGACGAAGAAAAAAGTATGAGAGCTAGGATGTAAGTTAGTGAGACAGAAGATGACTATTGACATTGCATTTAAATTCTTGGAGATTATAGCTGTCGGGAAAGCAAGTATGTGGAAGGGAATTCCACAGGCGAGAAGTGTGAGAAAAGAAGCTGCTGGAGTAGAATTTGCATTTACAATTTATTGATTTCACAGTAAAGGGTGGGACCTAATGAAATTAATTTTCTTAAAATTTGGGCTTGAACTTAGTGGTTAATGATAATCTCAGGGATGGCAGATTTTAAATTTAAGGTGACCTTTCTCTCAATAATGTTGTGGTGCAATGAATATTGACTTGGAATGAAAAATCAGAGAACCAAATTTGAATTCCAATTGAATTTGTTGCATTCACTTTCATGCAAATATCCTTGGGAAAGGTATTAATCCATCTCTTCTCCCTCAAGCTAAAATAATTTGATTTTAATGAAGGCTTGTAAAATCTTGCTTTATATTTGCTAAATGAAAATTGAATTCATAGTTGCTTCATTAATCAATAATTTTAGGCAAATTAGTGAAGAATGAGTTGGGCATTTTGGTTTTTGACAGATAGAAAACTTAATATTTGGTAGCAATGAGAAATTTCAAATAAGATTGGTTGTTCTCTTGTAGGCTGTCAAAGACAAAACACTTGACAGCAGGATCCATTTTCAGGTTTAAAGCAAATTTTACTGAGAATTATTTTTCTGCTTTCATAAAAAGTTATTTAGATAATTTTACATTTCGATTATCCCTTTAATTTCGTATCTTAAAACATTATCAAATTATGTGGAATTAACTGACATGAATATTAAAGCACGTTTTTAGCCCTTTAGGTAATACATTCCATTATGATATTGTTTTTTTTTTGTTTAACCTTTCAACTTTTATGCAGAATTTGATTTTAAAAATATGCCAGCTAATAAACCGATAACATTTTTATGCAGAAATGTAAATTTTTACTTTGTAGAAGAGATTAACCCTTTATTAAATGAATAAATATAATAAAGTTCAGTCAGTGATTTATAAATATTTTCATGACCCACTGTACCATTTTTGGAATGGGAGGCATTATTGGTAAATTTTTAGAATGGTAGATTTTTTTTTTTACAGGTTATCAACATTTTGCAAGCCAGAAGAAACTTTTAGATTGAAAAAAATATTTTTGAGATAATTATGATTTTTAATGATACAAGTTTTACTAATTAACCCATAGCTGTGGGAAGAAGAAGTGGATTCATTCTTTTCCCCAAGGGTATTCGCTTGTAAATTAATGTAACAAACACAACTGGAATTGAAACTCACTCCTGCACATCAAAGCTTCCAGTACCTGATATTCCAAAGTGGTTACCTACCTAAGTACTGATCAGATGCAATGTTGCTTAACTTTGGGGATTGTATGATAACCAAATTTTTCAATGTGATACAGCTGTAAGCCACTCAACTATGAAATTAAATTTAAAAAAGTATTAGTAATAGCACAGCTTACTGTTTTATCTTGAATTTGTTTCTGTTTTCCATTTTAATCCCAGAAAATATTGTAAGAATTATTTTTTTAATGATATGTCTTACTTTGTGCATTGGATATCGGCTCAGAATGAGAAATCAAGGAGCCGAGTTCGAATTCCAGCTGAATTCATTGCATTCACTTATGCGCAAATACCCTTGGGAAAGGTATTAATCCGCCTATTCCTTCCAGTTATGGGTTAAATAATAAGACAGATTGGGCTCTATAGCCTTGGTCGGCAACCAGTCTACTGCAGAAAACAATGGCAACCTACTGCGGGATAATCTTTTGCCCAGTCAGCCATGTCTCTTTCGAGACATGATCGCCCAAGTGTGTATCCTGTATGGCACTTAACTGACTGACTTACCTCCATAGCTATGGAGAGGAAATGGATTCATACTTTTCTCAAGAGCCTAAGTGTATGAACCCAACTGGAATTAGAACTTGCACCCACACATCCACGCTTACCTCAAGGTCACATGGCCCACTGGATGAGTGTTGGTTGGATCCAGTGACTTGACCCAGTGACTAGAGAGTTGTTAGTTCAATACCTGGCTACAGCAGTGGTGAACCAAAATTTAGTGAGCTGAGTTAAACTAAGACTATAAAACTCAATTTGTCCTGCTATTTAACCCATAGTCAGAGAGAGAAGCAACAGATTCGTATCTTTCACATAAGTGAATGCAATGAATTTGAACTTGGCTCCATGGTTTCTTGGTCCAAGCCAATAACCGCTGCACCATGACGCATGTCCTGAAAAAAAAAATAATTTGACAGCTTCTTTGAGAAAGAAACATTCTGAATTTCTGGGTTGAAGAATCATTATTTGCAGTTGGACTAATATTCTTATCTTTGTTGTACCTGTTACCATTTTTTCAGATGTCTGGTAACCTTCATGGAATTTAGAACTGAACCCTATATTTAATCTAGGTTGTTCATTGCTTTACAGGGACAGTGGAATGAGAACAATCTGTCCCCATACATTAAATAAAGTGTTCAGTTTGAAATTCCTTAAAAGTTACACCTGAAGACAGCCAGAGAGGTACAACTGCCAGAATGTTATGATAATTACAACAAAGATAATGATATTAGTCTGATTGTAAATAATGTAAATAACTCAAACATTGTTTTGTATGTTTTTAAATTAAAAAAATTTTTTTAAATATCATTTTGTAATTTTCCTTATAGGAAGGGAAACCAAAAAAATTTTCATAAAAAAACTGAAATGTAAAAATACTGTTCTTCTAAATTACAGCTATACAAATTTTGAATAATTATTACTGCTTCGTTCCAATCAAAACCTAGCCTGTTTGAAAAATAAATAAAAATAATTCAAACTTATCTTATATAAATTGTTCTTTTTGTTGTGAATTTTGCTTGTTTTCTGTGTTTATATACAATAACCTGTGTTGCTAAAATGAAGACATTTTGTGTCTTATGCAGTTTTTTTCTTTCTTCCAACATAGAAATGTGCTTGTTATGTGTGGATAAATTGGCCAAAATTAATTTTGCATTGTCCTAAGCTTTCAACTTGTATAAGTTGTCATTAAAGGAAAGAAGGTGACAACAGACAATGTTTTTAGAAGTAGAATCTTTGAAGTGATAGATCCTGACTTGGCAGTTCGGATACAGTCACTTTCTCATCGGCGCAATGTGGCTTCCCTGTGTCTCTTCTACAAATACTTTTATGGATTCTGCTCCAATGAACTTAGCTTTCTGGTGAACCCTATATATAAATTTACTCGAGCCACAAGATTAGCAGCTAGGTCCCACACTTTTACTGTGAAACCAATAAATTGTAAATGCAAATTCTACTCCACCAGCTTCTTTTCTCACACTTCCCGCCTGTGGAATTCCCATCCGCATACTTGCTTTCCCGACAGCTATAATCTCCAAGAATTCAAATGTAAAGTCAATAGTCATCTCCTATCTCACTAACCTGCATCCTCTCTCTCTCTCTCTCTCTCTCATGCTCCTTTCTCCATCCACTCTACTCTTATCAGTATTCTCATCCTTCTCTTACCCACTTCCTGACACCCTGTCACTCTTTCTCATAACTTTCCTCCTATGTAACCCATGGCAAAACAGTGGCAGTAAAATGCTTTGCTTGTGGGCGATATGATTATTAAAAAAAATAAAAATAAAACAAAACAATGTGGGGGATCAATTTTATATTACAATCAATATATAAATTGATCCCTCACTTTATAGCCACCGTCATCCTTCTCTTACCCACTTCCTGACACCCTGTCACTCTTTCTCATAACTTTCCTCCTATGTAACCCCCTGCAAAACAGTGGCAGTAAAATGCCTTGCTTGGGACGATATGATTATTAAAAAAAAACAAAAATAAAACAAAACAAAAAGGTGGGGATCAATTTTATATTACAATCAATATATAAATTGATCCCTCACTTTATAGCCACCGTCATCCTTCTCTTATTCACTTCCTCACACCCTTTATAACCTGTCACTGTTTCTCATAACTTTCCTCCTATGTAAACCCCTGAAAAACAGTGGCAGTAAAATGCCTTGCTTGGGACGATATGATTATTAAAAAAAACAAAAATAAAACAAAACAAAAAGGTGGGGATCAATTTTATATTACAATCAATATATAAATTGATCCCTCACTTTATAGCCACTGTCATCCTTCTCTTATTCACTTCCTGACACCCTTTATAACCTGTCAATGTTTCTCATAACTTTCCTCCGATGTAACCCCCCTGCAAAACAGTGGCAGTAAAATGATTATATAATAATAAAAAAAAACTGCATCATAAATTTTTTAAACTAAATCCAATGAAGCTTAATGCAGCAAATCATATGACACTAATGTATAATAATGTGTTTGGAATCAATTTTTTTTATCCATTCAATAACGCAATGTTTCAAACTAACCTCTTTAATATGGCATTCTTGGAACCAAGCCACTGATAAACTACAGAAATCACCACTGACAGAAATCACCACCATAAAATAAAAATAACCGATATAGTCTTGCCAGATCGTTTTACATATATTTTGCTATGTTATCAAATGTAGAACAAAGCTTAAAACAGGAAATAAAGCAGTCATTCAGTCAGTTAAATTCCATACATGATACACACTTTGGGTGATCATGTCTTGAATGAGACATGACTCACTGGGCAGAAGATTATCCTGCAGTAGGTTGCCATTGCTTTCTGTGATAGACTGGTTGCCGACCAAGGTTATAGAAGCCAATCTGTCTTATTATTTAACCCATAACTGGAGGGAAGAGATGGATTAAACAATCATTAATACTTCCAAACAAGGTTTTGTTTCATGCTTGAAAAAAAAAAAAGAAAAGGGAGAAGCCTAAAATGAAAAACAATATATACTATTGTGAATGGGTAAATATGTAGCTATATACAAGGCCTGATCAAAAAGTATTAGGATGGGTGTTACCAAAAACGAAACCACAACACATCACTACATTGTTCAGACTATTGTTCTCATCTTTATTGTCATTATTATTTCAGCCGTTGTCTGCTCCGGCCTTCTTCAGATTCTACAAATTTTGAACCAAACCTAAAGAAAGAGTGTATAATGACTGAAAACATCATAATAGTAGCAATAAAGATGAAGACAATAGTCTGAACAATGTAAATACTGCCTCATCTCGGAAGTATAGTCAAATACAACACATCAATTCGGCATTTAATCTCCTTCAAAATAGAATCCTTTTGAAGTCACACACTTTATCCTGCATCATTTCCATTAATGGAAGCATCCCTAGAACTTCTTTTTTGAAATAGCGAGCAGCTGCCTCACTGCATTCTGTTGGATTTCTTTGGCATCTTGTTCCTTTCGAGTGGGGATTTGATTTCTGAAGGAAAAAAAAATTTGCAAGGGGCGAGATTGGAGGAATGTTCTTGGCCAAAAACTGCTACATAAGCCATGGTCACTGATGGAACGTTAGTGATGTGGTTAGATGATCCCACTCTACACATTTTCCTTCAAAGTAGTGCTATAAACAACAGAAGTAAACAAGAATATATCTTAGTGTGGATGTGCAACAGAGTTCAAGGTGAATAAGTTTCACTTTGCATACTTTAGTTCTGTTAACATAGCAATAATCCTGACACTTTTTAATCAGACCTTGTATAAGTAATCAAGATCATATCACCAAAACACTCTATCGCTGACAGCTATGATAAAAAAGTTCTTATCTTGTGGTGTGAAAACATAGGCGCTTAACAAATGGTGGCTGATTCAAAAGAGTGCAGAACCATGAAGTGCCAGATGATGTCTAGGGAGTTTTATTTATGGATCCTTAAGTTGGATGTAAATGGCTTATATAATTTGTAATTGTTTTTTTTTACTATTAGATTTAGAAGGTATTTTTTTTTAATCATTTCACCCCAAGCAAGGCATTCCACTGCCACTATTGTGCAGGGGGTGATGAGAAAGAATGGTTAGTTAAAGGAAATGAGGGTGATAGATGGATGAGGATACCGAGGATGGGGATTGGGTAGATGGAAAGAGTATTTGAAAGAATGGATGCAAGTTAGTATGATAAGAGGTGTCTATTGACCTTACATTTAAACTCCTGGAGATTGTAGCTGTTGGGGAAGCAAGTATATGGAAGGGAATTCTACAGGTGGGAAGTGCAAGAAAGAAGCTGTTAGAGTAAAAATTGAGGTTACATTTTATCTGTTTCACTGTAAAATAGTGGGACCTAGTTGATAATCTAGTATCTCGTGCAAATTCATACCTAGGGGGCACCAGCTAAGAATACAGTGAGTAGCAACATTTGTAATAACGTCATTTTATAATCAATAAGCATTTGCTTTGTATGACAGATATGGGATAAATTCGTGAAAGTTTGCTATATTCTTTTATGTTGTCTTATCTAAAGTGGGTTGGTTGTTTTGTTTTTATGGCAAAATATTTATGAAAGTATTTATAGAAGAGGCACAGGGAAGCCACATCACGCCGGTGAGAGAATGACTGCAGCCTGGCTGCTAAGTCGGTATTGATCACATTACAGATTCTCTGTTGTATTTTGTCAAGAACCTCAAGGAGAATAGCAGGGGCACCTGACCAGATGTGGCAGCAATATTCAATACATGTGTGGATGGTAGATTTATATATGTGCAGGATGGACTCAGATGGGAAAAAATTCCGGGCCCTGCTCAGAGACTGACTTTTTTAGCAGTGTATTTAGCAATGGATTCGATAGTCATTCCACTTGAGGTCCGCTGAGAGTGTGAGGCCAAGGAGGTGTAGTGTTTTACTCTCAGGAAGGCTAGCCTGTTCCATGCTAATGGGAGGTAGGAGCGATTGTCTATGATGGTTAATTGATAGCAGTTTCATTTTGGGAGCATTAAAGTTTACGAGCCATTTCTTACCCCAGTCCACCATGGATTGGAGGTCCTTCTCAAGCTCACCAGTGAGGTTCAGTTTGTTGTCCACACCAGATTTTTGATCGAGGCGAGAGTAAACTGTGGTGTCGTTGGTGTACATGCCTACTTGGGATCTTATAGCATCGGGGAGATCGTTAATGTAGATCAGAAAGAGCGTAGGATCTAGGATAGAGCCTTGAGGGACACCCATGTTCGTATGGTAGTTTTGGGAGGCATGTCCATTTAATACTACCTTCAATGTGTGATTAGAGAGGAATGACTGGATTAGGTCAAACAAATGTCCAGTTATACCATAGCTCTGCAGTTTGTGTAGAAGCCAGCATGCCAGACTCTGTCGAACGCTTTAGAAATATCCAAGGCAACGGTTCGAGCTTTGTCATTCTTGTTGAGAGCCTGGTATATATACTCAGTGATGGTCGTTATTAAAAAGAAGCTGCCTAATAATATTCTTTGATGTATTATATATTAGAAAAAATATTAATTAAATTTTAATAGATGTAAAATCGTTTTTAACAAAACATTTCTAAAAAGAATGATTGCTTCCCTAATAATGACCTGTGTAGACGGATATTTGTCAGGAGATTGTATATATTGTCTGTTTGGGTCATTAGTGTTGTGTGGAATAGACAAGCAGGTGGGAATTTTTTCATTCATAAAATAATTATGCTGATTCAATAATTCAGGATATGTGTGGTGGTGCAGTGGATATTGTCTCGGAACGAGAAATCGGGGAGCCGAGTTCGAATTCATTGCATTCACTTATGTGCAAATACCCCTGGGACAGGTATGTGCTAAATAACAGGACAGATTGGGTTCTATAGCTTTGGTTGGCAATCAGTCTACTGCAGAAAGTAATGGCAACCTACTGCGGGATAATCATCTACCCAGTCAGTCATGTCTCTTTCGAGACATGATCACCCAAAGCATGTATCACGTATGGCACTTAACTGACTGACTGAATATTATAGTTAGAGCAAAAAGTAAACCTTCTACTGGTCATAAAGTGGGGGATTGGTTTTATATTGTTATGAAGTAATAAACTGATCTCCCACTAATTAATACTTATTAATATAATCATAAAATCCGTCTCTTCTCCCTCCAACCATGGCTTAAATAACAGGATAGATTGGGTTCTATAGCCTTGGTTGGAAAACAGTTTACTGGAAAAAGTAATGGCAACCTACTGCAGGATAACCATCTGCCCAGTCATGTCCCTTTCAAGACATGATTGCCCAAATGCGTATCACGTATGGCATTTAACTGACTTATGCTGATTCAATAGTTCCTTGTGAATTTTTAAGTTTAATGAACTTGCTGGGAAACATTTTGGAAAATAACAAGTGTACCAAGAGGGGTGGGGATGAAGTTTGAAGAAAATACTTGTATTCATTGAATCATAAAAAATGAAAATGATGGACGTCAATTTTCAATTCTAGATTATCAATCTAAGAAATAATGAACAATATATGACAGAATTACATAACGATATTATCAATAGATTATCCACTGAAAGATATTGTTTAGTAACTAGATTCATATTGAGTTAACCTTTAACATTCTAGAGATGATTTTATTTAAAAGCAAAAATTTTATCCTGTTTTTATATATTCTGGGGATCAACAGAATATAGAATTTATTCTTGTTGAAGGCGAGAAAAAATAGACAATTTTGGTCAAAGCTGGAATGCAAAAACAAAAATAAACTGTATTGTGGAAACATCGCTGGTTTTCAAGGTTATGAAATATGAACAATGGAAATAGTTTAATTAAATTATTTGGCGAGAAGTGAATGTAATTTCTTCTTCTTCTATGTGCCCTGTCCCTTCAGGACGTAGGCAATCATGGTTCTCCACATCTCCCTATCCCTGGTGGCTCTTAGTATTTTTGCTCCTGTTACACCTTGCAACCCCCGTTCTGTCATCCACCTGATCAGGCCCTGAAAATATGTTATCCGCTGCCTTCCTCCGTCTCTTTTTCCTTCTATCTGGCCTGTCAGTATCAGGTTCTCCAAGCTCTCCTTCCTCATTGCATGTCCCAGGAACTTCAGTTATCTCTTCCTGATGCTCAGTATTAATTTCCTTTTTGTTGCCATTCTTTCCAACACGCTCAGTCCACAATATCCGCAGCATCCTTCTGTAGAACCACATTTCCGCTGCTTCAAGTTTTGTCCTCATTTTTGATGATATTGTCCAGTATTCACTGCCGTATTGAAGAAGTGACATCACATAGTAATACAGCACTCTTTTCTTTGTTTTTAGTGAAATTTTCCTGTGTGTTAGTACTTTACTCAGTTTCTGGAATGCGTCCTTTGCCATGCCAATTCGCCTTCGGATCTCTGTGTTGCACTTTCCATCTCTTGTTAGAACACTTCCTAGATATTTAAATTTTTGTATATGCTTGATTCTGGTATCCCCCACCCCCTGTATTTGGCATTTTGGGTTAATGTAATTCACATTACACTATTTCGGGTTACAAAAAAAAAAACGTCTATTGAACAGGTGTAGAGGCTCATCCCTTGTTTCCTGTTTAGGATGCGGTTTCCAGTTTTCTCTTTTCCAATCTTTTCACTCCTTTTTTTTTTCCAATTGGAGTAGATAGACTAAACTATCGCCCGGTTCACACTCCACCCACGTCTATTGAACAGGTGTAGAGGCTCATCCCTTGTTTCCTGTTTAGGATGCGGTTTCCAGTTTTCTCTTTTCCAATCTTTTTCACTCCTTTTTTTTTTCCAATTGGAGTAGATAGACTAAATTATCGCCCGGTTCACACTCCACCCACGTCTATTGAACAGGTGTAGAGGCTCATCCCTTGTTCCCTGTTTAGGAAGTGGTTTCCGCTTTTCTCTTTTCCAATCTCTTCACTCTTACGTAGCCTCCAGCGCATCAGTGGCATTACTGCCTTGCTCGGGGTGATATGATTAAAAAAAAAACGTTTCAGAGCCAATGAGAAATATGTTTTGGGTCAGCCTGTCGAAATTGGTAATATTTGAACAATAAAATAACAATAATGTGTTTCTGTCAAAATGTAACTGGCCAAAAACAACAATTAGTGATTAGGCCTGCCCTGGAATAGACATAATTGGTTGGTTGGTTGGGTTTTATGGCATATCAACCTCTGTGGGTCATTTAATGCCAAATGGTTTGTTGTATCACATCTTTTTTGGTCCATTATCCCAAGATTATTTCTTTGAAACATTCGTTGGATCAAATCAGTTTTTCTTAAATTATCCATTGGTTTGGGTCAAGTTACTTTAAAACATTCATTTCATTAAGTCTTGCTGTTTGCATCATATATATCTTTGGGTTTGGTTCGTGTTATATTTTCTTGTATAGATTTACTTTTTTCAGAAAGGCTATAATAGTATTGGGGTTTGTTTTTGCAAATAGTTCTTTCAGACTGTTTGGCATTGTAGTAAGTCTGCAAAAAGTTTATAATGAACTTGTTAATTAATGATTTAAAATCTGTATATCGAATTTTCGTATTACCTATGTCAAGGTTTAAGGCGTTCTTGGCTGCCAAGTCAGCCTTTTCGTTTCCATGAAGTTCACAATGACTGGAGACCCAACAAAACAAGATGCTTTTATTTCAAGAAATATCGTCAATTCTTTGAAGTAGTTTGGTGATTAAAGGGTTATTCATGTTTTGGTTCTTTATTGACTCTAATACTGATAAGGAGTCTGAGATTATAAAAAAATCTTGCTCTTTGCTTCATATATATTTTTAGGTTTGTTTAGTGTTATATTTTCTTGTATAGATTTACTTTTTTCAGAAAGGCTATAATAGTATTGGGGTTTGTTTTTGCAAATAGTTCTTTCAGATTGTTTGGCATTGTTGTAAGTCTGGCGGATATGATATAGATCGCCACAAGCCAGTAGGAAATGCTTCACAGTATAGGACTCCTGGCATGCCACGCACACCGGAGGGTTCTCTCTTTCCAACAGGAAGGAATGGGTCAAGTGTGATGTAATTGGGTGAAACTCGACAGAGTGTGAACTTATATATAAGACTGTGTTTTCCTGGGTCGAGAGAGAGAGAGAAACAGAGGTAGAGAACAGAAAAGCTCGAATGTGAAGAGGATTCAAGGAAAGACAACTCCACCCATCGCTCCCTTGTATGTGTGTGTCCCTCTGACTACTCCTCTACACACAACCATCACATTGATTACAGAGAATAAAACAGTGAATACATTTTTGTACGCACATTGTCTGTCGTTATATTTCAAGTCGTTTATTGAAATTGGTCTTTGGCTTCAGGTATACCAAACATATCACCAATATATAACACTGTCACTGCAAGGGACTCAAATGGTGTGTTTGAATTTTATTGACTCAAATGAAAGAATAGTGTTTGAATTTTACTGTTGTGTTGTCATATCCTGCTATAGCAACAAAAAATAACCATGAGTAAAATTAAGTAGTGCAGTACAGGATCCTTGAAAAACAATGCAGTGGAAAGGAAAGTAGTGAATAATGCAGTGTGTTAAAAGTGCAATGGAAATTTTAGAATGTGAATATTATCAATGTCCAACTTAAGTTTACAAAAACAATCACAGGTGTTGTGGAGTAGTTTTTGCACTGAAAGTTATAATCATCCTATGTCGGTTGCTAATCGACTTAATGTACCCAAAATGTTAGGAACTTGGTAATCTTCCACTGTAAGCTGACTCCTTAGTATTCGGCTAACTGCCGACTAATATCCACTGCCTAGTTCTACTGAACTCCACTAGAACTCTAAAGAACTCCTATGAACTTCCCAAGAACTTCTCGAGTTGACTTCCTGTTAACTCTTATTAATATACGAGGGAGAGTCCATTATCTGAGGAATAGGTGTGTTTCCACATAACAGACGCTCACTTTTTGTTTTCAACAAGAGAAAAAAAACAAAGAAAAGAAAAAAAAAGCACAAAATAAATAATGCTCTTAAGTTTATTGTTAAAATATTTTTTATTATGAAAAAGCTAAAAAAAAAAAAAAGGAGAGAAAAAAATTTAAAACCAGGAGAGAGAGAGAGAGAGAGAGAGAAAGTGAATGTTTTCAGACGTCTTGCTTTTCTTGTTCAACAGCTGATGTCATATCAGTGCATTAAAAAAAAAAATCAAGGAAAAGTTCAATGCCACCAACAATTGATGTTTACTTCAAAGTTTGCCAAAGGAACCAACTTACCAAATATGCCATCAAATCAGCCAGATATTTTATTTTAGTCATCATTTAGATATTTTTAGCATTCTCATATTTGTTACTTGCTGGATTTTCATTTTAATTTATAAAAAAAAAATTCTTCAGCTATTTCTATTGTTATTTGAATATCTAAATATACTTGCATTTTTAGCATGTTTTAAATTATTTTATATAATGCTGGAAAAATAAAAAATCTAAACTCTTTTACTTATTTGCAACACTAAATAAAAAAAAAAAAACTCTTGCATAAATTAATCCATAACTAATTCCCCATCTTCGTTAATTTCTGTCTGAATCTTTTGAATGAGAAATTATTATTGTACACTGATTTATTTGGTTTGTTTTCTTCATCTTGGCTGCTATTAACAGTTATTTTTCTTTTATCACATTGGGTCTATATTGCATTATAACAACCAAGATGAGGATAACAGTTTGACTAAATCAATGTATAATAATCTTTGCAGTTTTCATCATTTTTTTTCCTTGTTGATTTATTTCCCCATTTCTCTAGAGTTTAATGTACTTGATTAACTTGGAAATCCGGATCAGAAAATCCCATTATCTATTACCCTAATTCCTTTATCTGTTACCCTAATTCCATTACCTGTTACCCTAATTCCTTTATCTGTTACCCTAATTCCATTATCTATTACCCTAATTCCTTTATCTGTTACCCTAATTCCATTATCTATTACTCTAAAATGACACATGATTGAAAAAACGAAAACAAAAAAACAATGAGGGTTCTAATCCAAATATTTTCTCATATTCTAGATATATTTAAAATTTTTAAAAATTCTTGCATTCTCTAGTTAATCTCATTATCTTGGATGTAAAAAAAAAAAAAAAAAAAAAAAAAAAAAAAAAAAAAAAAAAAAATAATGGCTATACCAACCATAATGCAGTGACGAAAAAAAAAGAAAAAGAAAAAGAGAGGAATTTGGGAATAAATTTAATTTCTTTATCTTTTTTCTTTTTCTTATTTTTTCCAAGATTTTTCCTTTGGACTACTTGTAGAGTACAACCAGTGTTTTTCTCTCCAAGAGTGTTCCTTTATAAGTATTTAGCACCTGAATATATTTGCAAAATTAAGGAATTTAAAAAAAAATAAAAACAAATAAAAGACACACGAGAAGCAAACAAATATTAGGTTATGATGGCAGGGTCGTTATAATAATAATTATAATGATTGGTTGTGTAAAGCTTTGTTGGAACCTGGTCGAGTAGAAATTGTCATTTTTGGTTGGTTGAAGAGGCAGCAGTGGTTTTCTTTATAAAGGGCAGTCATAGATATACACAGATTTATCATCTGATACAGACACAATCTTGTTACCATCAGGATTGTATTTGGCACACCAAACCTAAAAAAAACAAACAAAAACAAACAAAAAACAGCTGTATTGAAGTAGTTTTGTTCAATTTCTTTTGGTACAAAGTGGGTGCTGAAAAATTCTTACCTCAAACCACTTCCCAAAACCTGACCAACTAAACACCAAATTAAAAAAAAAAAAAAGTTATTCTTTGTTAAGCTAAGAACTTTTCAGCACCCTGTTGTAATTTTTTTTTATAATCATTTCACCCCAACCAAGACAGAACTGCCACTGATATGCAGAGGGTTAACAGTGAGAGAAAAAGATACAGGGGATATTAAAGAAAGGATAAGAGTAATATGAGAATCAAGGAGATAGAAGATGGCAATTGACGTTGCATTTAAACTTTTGGAGCTATCAAGGAAGTAAGTGAACAGAAGGGAGTGCAAGAAAAGAAACTGTTAAAATAGAAGTGGAAGTTAACTATTAGGCAAGAGGAGAGCAAAGAGAAAGACGGAAACACAGATGTGAAGACAGTTGCTAAGGCAGAGAGAAAGGAAAAGACCATAGAACAAGAAATACAGTCTGATGTAGAAAGAACTGGAGTCAAGTGGATAAGAGATGGGTAATGACCTTGCATTTAAATACCTGGAGGTTGTAGCTGTCAGGAAAGCAAGAATACGAAAAAGAGTTTGACAGGCGGAAGTGCGGGAAAAGAAGCTCCTGGAGTAGAACTGACAGCTGCATTTGGTTGATCTAACTGTAAGTGGGTGAGACCTTATTGCCAGTCAGGTTGCAGGAGTAAATTCTAGTGGTGGGGGCACCAGTGACTTTAGTTCCTTGGAGCAAAAGCCATGAAAATATTTGTAGAATAGACAGAGAGAAGCCACATCCGGCCGGTGAGAAAGTGGCTGGAGTCGACCTGCCAAGTTTGGGCCTATCACATTACAGATTCTCCTTTGGAGCCTGTCGAGAACACTGAGATGAACAGCTGGGGCACCTGACCATATATGACAGCAGTATTCCATGCATGGAGGGATGGCTGATTTGTATATGTGAAAGATGAAATCAGGCAATATATATATAAAAAAATGTTTATCAAAAAGAATTCCCTGATATGTTGTCAGTGCTAAACCCATTGTACCTAATGGAAAAAATGTTAAAAGATAAAAGTTCATTTGACCTGATTGATCAGTCAGTAAAGTGCCACACATGATACATGTTTGGGTGATAGAGTCTTGAATGAGATATGACTAACTGAGCAGAAGATTTCCTCGCAGTAGGTTGCCAGTACTTTCTGTGGTAGACTGGTTGCCAACTAAGGCTAGAGAACCCAATCTGTTCTGCTATTTAACCCATAGCTGGAGGGAGAAGAGATGAATTCATACTTTTCCCAAGGTTATTTGTGCATAAGTGAATGCAACAAATTCAACTGGAATTTGAATCCAATTTCTCATTCCGAGCCGATATCCACTGCAACACAAAGCATATCCGACCTGATTGATACAAGTCTTTAAATGAGGAGTAATGAAGTAAGAGTATGGTTTAATTTTTTTTTCATGCTTAATATTTGCAATCTATTATTTATTTTGTCTACACTGGTCTAAATGGTTTGTTATTGTTCACCCTTTGAAGACCCCAACAAAATGTCGAAAATTTAACTTGTCACTTTTAGAACATGATTAATGAAATAGTTTTCTAGCTACCTCTTGAATTACGAGCAGTTTTATTTGTTTAGGTCTGTAAAAGTATTCTGCTGTATTAATGGAGCGATTTTTCTAAGATTTTGAGACATCGTGCATTGAATACTGCTGCCATATCTGGTCGGGTGCTCCTGCTATCCCCCTAGGTGTCCTTGACAAAATAACGGAGAATCTGTAATGTGATAGATCATGACTTGGCAGCTCTGATACAGTCACTTTCTCATCGGCGCAATGTGGCTTTTCTGTGTCTCTTCTATAAATACTTTCACGGCTTCTGCTCCGATGAACTTAGCTTGCTGGTGCCCCCTATATATAAATTTACTCGAGCCACAAGATTAGCAACTAGGTCCCACCCTTTTACTGTGAAACCAATAAATTGTAAATGCAAATTCTTCTCCATCAGCTTCTTTTCTTGCACTTCCTACCTGTAGAATTCCCTTCCATTTACTTGCTTCCCCGACAGCTATAATCTCCAAAAATTCAAATGTAAAGTCAATAGTCATCTCCTATCTCACTAACCTGCATCCTCTCTCTCATGCTTCTTTCTCTGTCCACTCCACTCTCATCAGTAATCTCATCCTAATTAATTCGTGTATTGTTCTCACTTCTTACTAATGGTTTTCTTTTTCTCATATTAAGAAAATGCCTTGGGTCATATGATTATAAAAAAAAAAGATAGATAGATAACCTGACAGCTACAATCTTTAAGAATTTAAATGTAAAGTCAATAGTCATCTCCTATCTCACTAACCTGCATCCTCTCTCTCATGCTTCTTTCTTCTCCGTCCACTCCACTCTCATCAGTATTCTCATCCTTCTCTTACCCACTTCCTGACACCCCCTATAACCTATCACTCTTTCTCATAACTTTCCTCCTATGTAACCCCCTGCAAAACAATGGTAGTAAAATGCCTTGCTTGGGGGTCATATGATTATAAAAAAAAAAAAGATAGATAGATAACCTGACAGCTACAATCTTTAAGAATTTAAATGTAAAGTCAATAGTCATCTCCTATCTCACTAACCTGCATCCTCTCTCTCATGCTCCTTTCTTCTCCGTCCACTCCACTCTCATCAGTATTCTCATCCTTCTCTTACCCACTTCCTGACACCCCCTATAACTTATCACTCTTTCTCATAACTTTCCTCCTATGTAACCCCCTGCAAAACAGTGGTAGTAAAATGCCTTGTTTGGAGTGATATGATTATAAAAAAAAAAAAAAAAAAAATCATTTAAATTGGTTTAATTATGCAATAATTAGTAAGACTATTGTTTTGAGACATTAGTTCTCTGAATAACTTGTAACTTTCTTATTTTGATGGATACAATAAACAAAAAATACTTTTTATATTCAACTTTTAATTTACTTTTTCAAGACCAGTTTTCTTTTCATTTATTGTATAAAAAGCAAAAAGACCATTTATGACAATATTTGAAAAACTTTACCATATTAAAGAAGAGTTAAGAAAAGGGGTAAAAAAAAGAAAAAAAAGAAAAAAAAAAGAAAAAAAAAGAAAAAAGAAATGACTATAGTCAACTAGAAGTAATTTTCTTTTTTCTTTTTGGCTTTGGCACCAGCTATTTTGTTTCAAATACAAGGTTGCCAGTCATTCCATTTCCATGCATTGAGGTCTTCTTCTTCTTCTATGTGCCCTGTCCTTTCAGGACATAAGCGATCATGGTTCTCCACATCTCCCTATCCCTTGTGGCTCCCAGTATGTTTGCTTTTGTTACTCCTGGCAACCCCCGTTCCGTCATCCACCTGATCAGGTCCTGAAAATATGTTATCCGCTGCCTTCCTCTGTCTCTCTTGCCTTCTATCTGGCCTGTCAGTATCAGTATCTCCAAGCTCTCCTTCCTCATTGTGTGTCCCAGGAACTTCAGTTATCTCTTCCTGATGCTCAGTATTAATTTCCTTTTCGTTGACATTCTTTCCAACACCTCATCGTTGCTTGCATGCTTGGTCCACGATATCCGCAGCATCCTTCTGTACAACCACATTTCCGCTGCTTTCAGTTTTGTCCTCATTTTTGATGATATTAAACATTGACACTTGGCTAAAAACAGTTGTTAAGGAGAAAAAAAACCCAAACCCCAAAGTAGAAACACTTACCTGATCGGAATGTTCTCCAAATGTATGTACACATTGACGGCTAGTAGCATCCCAAATCTTCACTTTGCGGTCAGATGAACTGGAAAGAAGATGCATTTGAGATAAAAATTCTGCAACCTGTGATATCACAGGCAGGATTTTCATAATTACATAAATAGTGACAATTATGTATAGAGCAAAGAAAGAGATGCCTGATTATCCTTTTTCTGCTTCTAGAGAGAAAGTCGAGATGCTTCCTCCAGGCTCAGTTTGCCTCCAGCTGTGATATCCACCTTGCCTCCAGTGCATAAAACACCATTCCTCCTTAGTAGGTTACAACAATTCATTATAGTCTGAGCAGGAGTCTAGGCTACCGCGACCAATCAGACAATAGTATATGGATAAATACAATGTTCATCACTGATAATTTAAGTCTGTTTTAAACGAGCTCAAATTTAAAAACTAGCAAAAAGTAACTTGAATAAATCTCTACCATTAATATGAAAATCTATGTTCATCTACAATTTGTCAATGGTATCTCTCTGTTGGTTATTGGCAACTTGGCGTGACCAGGTAGTTATTTATTCTAGATGTAAAACTATGGACATGGCAATGGGAAACCACTCCACTATCTTTCCCAAGAAGTCATGGCAATTCACAGATAATAAAGAAAAGGAATCAGTGGAGAAGGCAACAGGAAACCACTCCACTATCTTTCCCAAGAAGTCATGGCAATTCACAGATAATAAAGAATAAGGAATCTGTGGAGAAGTCAACAGGAAACCACTCCACTATCTTTCCCAAAAAGTCATGGCAATTCACAGATAATAAAGAAAAGGAATCAGTGGAGAAGGCAACAGGAAACCACTCCACTATCTTTCCCAAGAAGTCATGGCAATTCACAGATAATAAAGAAAAGGAATCAGTGGAGAAGGCAACAGGAAACCACTCCACTAACTTTCCCAAGAAGTCATGGCAATTCACAGATAATAAAGAATAAGGAATCTGTGGAGAAGTCAACAGGAAACCACTCCACTATCTTTCCCAAAAAGTCATGGCAATTCACAGATAATAAAGAAAAGGAATCAGTGGAGAAGGCAACAGGAAACCACTCCACTATCTTTCCCAAGAAGTCATGGCAATTCACAGATAATAAAGAAAAGGAATCAGTGGAGAAGGCAACAGGAAACCACTCCACTATCTTTCCCAAGAAGTCATGGCAATTCACAGATAATAAAGAATAAGGAATCTGTGAAGTCAACCCAGGAAACCACTCCACTATCTTTCCCAAAAAGTCATGGCAAATCACAGATAATGAAGAATAAGGAATCTGTGGAGAAGTCAACAGGAAACCACTCCACTATCTTTCCCAAAAAGTCATGGCAATTCACAGATAATAAAGAATAAGGAATCTGTGGAGAAGTCAACAGGAAACCACTCCACTATCTTTCCCAAGAAGTCATGGCAATTCACAGATAATAAAGAATAAGGAATCTGTGGAGAAGTCAACAGGAAACCACTCCACTATCTTTCCCAAGAAGTCATGGCAATTCACAGATAATAAAGAATAAGGAATCTGTGGAGAAGTCAACAGGAAACCACTCCACTATCTTTCCCAAGAAGTCATGGCAATTCACAGATAATAAAGAATAAGGAATCTGTGGAGAAGTCAACAGGAAACCACTCCACTATCTTTCCCAAGAAGTCATGGCAATTCACAGATAATAAAGAATAAGGAATCTGTGGAGAAGTCAACAGGAAACCACTCCACTATCTTTCCCAAGAAGTCATGGCAATTCACAGATAATAAAGAAAAGGAATCAGTGGAGAAGGCAACAGGAAACCACTCCACTATCTTTCCCAAGAAGTCATGGCAATTCACAGATAATAAAGAATAAGGAATCTGTGGAGAAGTCAACAGGAAACCACTCCACTATCTTCCCAAAAAGTCATGGCAATTCACAGATAATAAAGAATAAGGAATCTGTGGAGAAGTCAACAGGAAACCACTCCACTATCTTTCCCAAGAAGTCATGGCAATTCACAGATAATAAAGAATAAGGAATCTGTGGAGAAGTCAACAGGAACCACTCCACTATCTTTCCCAAGAAGTCATGGCAATTCACAGATAATAAAGAATAAGGAATCTGTGGAGAAGTCAACAGGAAACCACTCCACTATCTTTCCCAAGAAGTCATGGCAATTCACAGATAATAAATAAGGAATCTGTGGAGAAGTCAACAGGAAACCACTCCACTATCTTTTCCCAAGAAGTCATGGCAATTCACAGATAATATGACAAGGAATCTGTGGAGAAAGTCAACAGGAAAACCACTCCACTATCTTTCCCAAGAAGTCATGGCAATTCACAGATAATAAGAATAAGGAATCTGTGGAGAAGTCAACAGGAAACCACTCCACTATCTTTCCCAAGAAGTCATGGCAATTCACAGATAATAAAGAATAAGGAATCTGTGGAGAAGTCAACAGGAAAACCACTCCACTATCTTTCCCCCAAGAAGTCATGGCAATTCACAGATAATAAAGAATAAGGAATCTGTGGAGAAGTCAACAGGAAACCACTCCACTATCTTTCCCAAGAAGTCATGGCAATTCACAGATAATAAAGAATAAGGAATCTGTGGAGAAGTCAACAGGAAACCACTCCACTATCTTTCCCAAGAAGTCATGGCAATTCACAGATAATAAAGAATAAGGAATCTGTGGAGAAGTCAACAGGAAACCACTCCACTATCTTTCCCAAGAAGTCATGGCAATTCACAGATAATAAAGAATAAGGAATCTGTGGAGAAGTCAACAGGAAACCACTCCACTATCTTTCCCAAGAAGTCATGGCAATTCACAGATAATAAAGAATAAGGAATCTGTGGAGAAGCCAACAGGAAACCACTCCACTATCTTTCCCAAGAAGTCATGGCAATTCACAGATAATAAAGAATAAGGAATCTGTGGAGAAGTCAACAGGAAACCACTCCACTATCTTTCCCAAGAAGTCATGGCAATTCACAGATAATAAAGAATAAGGAATCTGTGGAGAAATAACAGGAAAACCACCTGGACTATCTTTCCCAAGAAGTCATGGCAATTCACAGATAATAAAGAATAAGGAATCTGTGGAGAAGTCAACAGGAAACCACTCCACTATCTTTCCCAAGAAGTCATGGCAATTCACAGATAATAAAGAATAAGGAATCTGTGGAGAAGTCAACAGGAAACCACTCCACTATCTTTCCCAAGAAGTCATGGCAATTCACAGATAATAAAGAATAAGGAATCTGTGGAGAAGTCAACAGGAAACCACTCCACTATCTTTCCCAAGAAGTCATGAATTCACAGATAATAAAGAATAAGGAATCTGTGGAGAAGTCAACAGGAAACCACTCCACTATCTTTCCCAAGAAGTCATGGCAATTCACAGATAATAAAGAATAAGGAATCTGTGGAGAAGTCAACAGGAAACCACTCCACTATCTTTCCCAAGAAGTCATGGCAATTCACAGATAATAAAGAATAAGGAATCTGTGGAGAAGTCAACAGGAAACCACTCCACTATCTTTCCCAAGAAGTCATGGCAATTCACAGAAAATAAAGAAAAGGAATCGGTGGAAAAGGCAATGGGGAAACCACTCCACTATCTTTCCCAAGAGGTCACGGTAGAATGTATGGATGTTAACAAAATGAATAGCCCAAGATGTGAACTACAAATTGGAGACACCAAAATTAAGCAAGTACAAAAATTTAAATATCTAGCAAGTGTTTTGTCAAAGTACAGATGTTGGAGTTTTTGAGTACCCTTGTATACTAGTGAGCCAACCATGAGCTGACTTATTTGATAGTCACCAATAGAAGGGTTGATCAATCAGAAGTCTCAAAATATTCAATGCGATGTGTATAAAGTCGACCATATTTTCCTGAGTATTGGCGATATAATCAGATTCAGTAGAGTGACTCATGAGTGTTAATCTTTGCCATTGTTTCATTGAACAGATTATGTACTGCGCTGTATTCTATATTCATAAACTATGGTGGACATGGTCAACACAGAAATGGTGAAAAATGTTTTCCAAAAGTTCGGCAAAGTATTAAGAAACAGGAAAATTTTGTTAGAAACAAAGAAAGGGGGTGCTGAACTATGCAATGACGTAATTCTGCACAATCTGTGATGATATCCAAGTTGGATGTATGCAAATACATCAGTGCTCATTATGTTCCACAGATTGGTTTCAATTATAGCCGTGATCAATGAAATAGGGACAAACACTTTTCAAGACACTTGTTGGGTTGGGAAGGAGAAAAAAAAAATACGACTTCTCATTTGATTGGCAAAATCTTCCTTTTGTTTTAAGAAAATGAACTTCTGGTATCTAACTTCTCATTAGGTTCTGGCCATGGAAAACAGACCCATACACTCACTGCCTGCTCATTACATGAATACTGGCTGGTGGACAAAACAGACAGCTTTTTGGGTGTCAGTTTTTTCAAAGGGCTCTACTTCTACAGCTATCTAAAATCACTAACAAAATTTTGTGTTTATCAATTCAAAGGCAAACTGGAGACAAAACTGAATGACCAGGGGTCCTCAGGAATTAAGTGCCATATGTGATACACTGGTAGACTGGTTGCCAGCCAAGGCTATAAAACCCAATCTCTCCTATTATTTAACCCATAACTGGAGGGAGAAGAGATGTATTATATTATTACGTAGTAATTCGTGGGTGACTTCATAAGAGAAAACCCGACCTCTCACTTTATGACCAGTAGAAGCCTTAATTATGATTCCAACTATTATATTCAGTCAGTCAGTTAAGTGTCATACGTGATACACGCTTGGGCGATCATGGCTCGAAAGAGACATGACTGACTGAGCAGAAGATTATCCCGCAGTAGGTCACCATTGATTTCTGCAGTAGACTGGTTGCCAGCCAAGGCTATAGAACCGAATCTGTCCTATTATTTAACCCATAACCGGAGGGAAGAGACAGATTAAACCTTTCCCAAGGGTATTTGTGCATAAGTGAATGCAACAATTTCAACTGGAATTCGAACTTGGCAACCTGATTTGTTGTGCAGAGTTGATATCCACAGCACCACAACGAAAAAGAAAAAGAATCTATCCATCTCCTAAAAATGTTTGAGAAATTGTATTGCTACATTGATCCTGGCATTGAATGCTAGGCATTCTCCTCACAGATGAAAAAGCAAAAGAAATGTGGCTCTACAGAAGGAGGCTGAGAATACTATTGACTAAATGTGTTAATGGAAAAGGAATACAAAAAGAAGCCTTATACATAGAGTAAGAAAGAAAGTTGAAATTGGTAGCGTATATAATGAAGAAAGAGAGTTTGGAGAATTTGACTCTCACGGGACATATTGAAGATAAGAAAGACAGAGGAAAGCAAGGCATAACCAACCTAATGAGCTTGTGTAAATGGTTGGAAGAACAGGGTTTAGGAGTGATAGCAAAAAAACATACCTTACGAAGAGCTATGAAGAACAGGAATTTGTGGAGAGACGTGATCACAACAACTTATGTTTTATCATTTGAGTAAACTCTGGAAGTGGATTGGGCCAACAACTTTTCAGCAACTTCACATGTAACGAATTTGTGGAAACTATGAATTAGGTTTAACTCAAACAAATATTAAAATGTATTATAGCTCTATTTGTGAATTCTCAATTTTAAAATAAATATAAATTCCTTTGGGGTTGAGATATAGCACCATACAATACCACATGTACCCATGTAGCAAACTGCAAGGACACATGTTCTTCCCATGCAGTAGGATATAAATGCCACATGTTGTCCCCATTCAGTAAAATTAAACTCAGAAAACAAAAATAAATAAATACATACCCAGAGACAAAATGAATGTTGTCAGGATTGAAATCAACAGTTAAAACCCAAGAACCATGTCCGGACAATGTACCCACAAGATTTGCATGTTGTCTGAAAAAGACCAAGTTTTGGCACTTACATTATTTGCTCTTTAGATGAATATATTTCGAACACAGTTAAATCTCACCAAATCTTTAGCAACTTCAATAATTTTAATCAGAGTGGGGGTATATATATATATATATATATATATATATATATAAAAAGAAAAAGAAAAAAAAAAGAGGATTTTTAGACAGAAAGCTTACTTACACGTCATAAATTTTTATGTGACTGTCATCAGAACCAGTGACAAGTAACTGAGAGTCAGGTGAGAAACATAAAGACCGAATTGGCATAGCATGACCTAAAAAAAAAAAAAAAAAAAAAAAAAAAAAAATTATTTACACACACACACACACACACACACACTGAGGGTGCGATGAATAAATTGTCATGTAAATTATGAAAAAAAAACAAAAAAAAAACAAAACATTTCATTTTAACAGATATATTTACCAAAATTACACAAAATTATCTTAAAATATGAGAGTAAATTTATTCACTAAAGTCGCCATTGACTTAACCTCGGCCTTCAGAAAATTGTAAATATGACTAAAAATCAGCCATTTTTAACAAAATTGAAATAAAACTTATTCCTATTCATTTAAATTAGGTTTGAAATAAAGCAAAGCATTTTTTTTTTGCCTGAAATTAAAACTCAAATTAAAGTTTCAAGAAATTCTTTTTCATTTTAAATATCTGTTTTAAATATTACAGATAACTTTTCTTCAAAGGTACTCACATACACACACACACACAGAGGGCGCGATGAATAAATTGTCGCCTAAATTAGGCAAAAATGAAAATAACATTGACATTCCATTTTAACATATATTTACCAAAATGACACAAAAATAACTTAAAATACTAACAAGTAAATTTATTCAATAAAATCTCCATTTGCCTCAACCATGGTCCCCAGACGACTTCGGAATCTTCTGCAACTCTTCTGGGCAGCTTCCTTGTTTAAGTTGGTAAATGCTGCCATGATCCTTATTTTTGGTTCATATTTGGTGTTACAAGGAGTTTTGTTGGTTTCTCGCTCACTTGCTCCCCACACATAATAATCAAGGGGATTGCAGTCTGGGGAGTTAGGTGGCCAAATGTAGGCGGTGATGGGGTCGCAGAAATTGTCTGGCAACCATGACTGGATTCTCCTGCTTGTGTGGCATGGTGCAGAGTCCTGTTGCCAGACATGGAATCTTCCAGCAGCCACCCTCTTGACCTAGGGCAGCACTACCTTCTTAAGGCACTTGATGTAAGCCTTCATGTTCAGTCTGAGGACCTCACCAACAAAGTTCTTTTCTCATGAGAACAAGTTTTCCAAGCTGCCATACCTTCATAATCACCATCAGACTCATCTAACTCTTTCTGAATCCTTTGCACTGTCTTCAGATTGACACCCAAACACTCTGAAACGGGTTTGTATTGGAGTTTTCGGCATGAATGCCAAGCAGTACAGCATGCCATTTTCAAATTTCCTGTAAAACCAAACAGGTTACATCCTATCACCACCTATCAGACTCCAAACTACCACCAGTGATGGTGAATGGATGTCCCCTTGAGAGAATATTGGGCCTCAGACTCATCTAACCTCAGGTCAGTCAGTTAAGTGCCATACGTGATACACGCTTGGGCGATTATATCTCAAAAGAGACATAACTGACTGGGCAGAAGATTATCCCACAGTAGGTTGCCATTGCTTTCTGCGGTAGACTGCTTGCTGACCAAGGCTACAGAACTCAATCTGTCTTATTATTTAACCCATAACTGAAGGGAAGAAACGGATTAATACCTAAGTGAATGCAAGGAATTCGACTGGAATTCGAACTCAGCTTGATCTCAGGTATAATTCCTATATATGATCCATTGCTAAAAATGCAGGTAAAATGATTGGCTCCCTGTACTACTCCAGTAAGTAACTAACTCCTGATGCTATCCTCTACCTTTTCAAGAGCCAGATCAAGCTGAAAATGGTGTCAGTCTGTCAAGTGCCATACGTGATACAAGCTTGGGATGATCATGCCTTGAAAGAGACATGACTGACTGAGCAGAACGTTATCCCGCAGTAAGTTGCCATTGCTTTCTGTGGTAGACTGGTTGCCGACCAAGGCTATAGAACCCAATCAGTCCTGCTATTTAACCTATAACTGGAGGGAAGAGACAGATTAATGCTTTTCCCAAGGGTATTTGTGTGTAAGTGAATGCAATGAATTCAACTGGAATTCGAACTCGGCTATCCGATTTCTTGTTCCAAGTCAATATCCACTGCACCACAACGCACATCCTGGTGTACTGTTGCTATATTTGGGTGGGAGCTCCCCAGACCTCACTTTCCAGTCTCTCACTGCTCTATTGCCACTATGATGAAAAGTGCTTGGACGAACTACATTCCTTGGTTCAACCAGGTCTAACCTTCATGGTTAGGACCTACCAAGCCACTTACACAGTAGCAAATTGCCCACATTCCCTCTGTTTTCCATCAGTGAGAAGTGAGTTCCACTCAAACAACTTCTTCCTGTGAACCACTGCCCTATGGAACAAACTCCCAAGAAGATGTTTCCCTGATCACAGCAATTTTAACCTGTTCAAGTCTAGAGTCAACCGTTATCTTCCCCTACTATCCATATAAACGACCCTTTAAACTAACCCTCTACCTCAAGTTGCCCCCGGACCTTGAACAGGATGAAGTCAGTTTTGCCATACATGATACACACTTTGGTGATCATGTCTCAAAAGAGACATGACTGATAGGGCAGAAGATTTCCTCACTGTAGGTTGCATTACTTTGTGCAATAGACTGGTTGCCAACCAAGGCTATAGACCCCAATCTGTCCTGCTATTTAACCCATAGCGGAGGCAGAAGAGACAGAGTCATACTTTTCTAAAGGGTATTTGCACGTAAGTGAATACAACAAATTCTACTGGAAATCGAAGAGCCAAGTTTAAATTTCAGTTGAAATTGTTATCAGAAAATTACTGAGTACAAAGAGAGACCCCTAAAGAAAGCTTGAGGGGACAATGGCAAAAATTCTGACAGTATAACAATCAAGATGGGCTGGAATTTCAAAGAATATAATAATAATAATTCCTAATCTCTATAATTCCAATATAAATTTTCATTTTTCTTATACAGGTTGTACTGATGTTTTTTTTAAATAAATAAAATTATTTAAATCTTTCTGGTGCATACACCAATATTTTCATCAAATTTAGAACTTTCGTAATTTTTTTCAACTGTTGGTTTTCTTCAGTTTGATGTTCATTTTATTATCGCTTTAAATAATAAACAGCCAAGTGTCATGAGAGGGCATTGAATGCTAATTCTGCATCTTCTATAAAAAATCACATAGAAAACATGAATGACTGCAATTCCAGAATAATTTCCGTCAGATTCCAAATTTTCATTTTCAGAGTCAGTCAGTTAAAGTGCCATACGTGAAACACGCTTGGGCGATCATGTCTCGGAAGAGACATGACTGACTGGGTATAAGATTATCCCGCAGTAGGTTGCCATTGCTTTCTGCGGTAGACTGGTTGCCAACCACGGCTATAGAACCCAATCTGTCCTGTTATTTGACCCATAACTGGAAGGAAGAGATGGATTAATACCTTTCCCAAGGGTATTTGTGCGTATATAATTGCAACGAATTCAACTGGAATTCGAACTCAGCTCTACCGATTTCGCATTCCGAGTTGATATCCACTGGACCACAACGCACATCCACCATTTTCAGAGTATGATTGCTTATTTGATGTTTAAGATCAGGCAGCACCTATTCGTTGGTTTGTGAAGTACATTCAAGAAGTTGGATTTTTTAAATTTTGGTCTTTAGCTAGATTTGAACACCAGATGCTAATGCCAAAGAAAAAGTAGCATGTCCATTAAAATAAGTTTATGAATCATCTA
Organism: Ascarosepion bandense; assembly: GCA_037127315.1. NCBI lineage: Eukaryota > Metazoa > Mollusca > Cephalopoda > Sepiida > Sepiidae > Ascarosepion > Ascarosepion bandense. The sequence goes on from JBBBDQ010000498.1 coordinate 891,722, forward strand.
TACAAAAAGTTTAAATATAAGAAATCTTTGCTTACCTTCCAAAGCATGTAATAAGTGTTCAGTTGTTGTGTCAAATATACTCACGATTCCATCAATAGTACCACAGGCAATGTACTTGCCATCAGGACTCTGAATAAAAAGGAAGCAAGCATTCATAGAAGAAGATGAGATCAATGCAAGAAAATAAAGAGTTTAATTATGTTTGAAGACTGTTGACATTAATACTTTTCTAAATGTTTAAAATAATTTACTCATAACTTAAAAAGAGAATAGAGAACAAAAAAGAAGAGAGAGAGAAAGGAGTGACAGAGAAAGAGAGAAAGGAGGGAGAGAGAAACGAGAGAATAGGAGAAAGAAAGTAGAGAAAGAGAGAAAAAGAGAAAGAAAGTAGAGAAAGAGAGAGAAAAGAAATAAAGAAAGAAAAAGAAGATATGTAGAGAGAAATTAGAGTGAGAGAAAGCAAGGTGGAGAAAAATAATGACAAAGAAAAGAGAGAGATAATGAAAGAGAGAGATAACGAGAGAGATAGAGAGTAATAATAAAAGGTGAAAGAATGTAAGAAAGAAAGGGTTAAGAGAGAAAAAGAAAGAAGAGCAAGAGAAAGTACAAGAGAGAGAGAGAGAGAAAGAAATTAGAGGAAGAGGAAGAGAAAAGAAAGCAGATACTCAGAATAAAAATTACAAAAAGAAAGAAAGTCAGAAAGTGAACTTACATAAGCCAGACTCAGAACAAATTTTTTACTCGTGTCCATGGAACTTTCCTTTTGGCCAGAATCAACTCCAAATAAATTGATTTTGCCTGTGTGACTTCCCGTTGCTAAATAACGGGAGTCTGGGGAGAATGCAATGGTCCATGCATCAGCTACCAAAAAGACAAACATATAAGATAACCAGTTTGGTAGGGTAAGACAACAAGATAATACTAAAATATCTGATACTAATATGAGAGTTGATATTTTCATGAAACAGAATCAAACTTTTGTACAAGTTGAAAATTTATTATTGACAGATCATTATATTTTGAATAAAATACAATAAAAGATAACTTTCTATTATTTATGTTAGTCTGTTTTAGTATAATTTCCATAAGTAAAGGTGAGATTGGGAAAAATCCGAGGCGCAAATTGGTGTTTTGTTGTACTGGATGGCGGTGCTCTCGAGAAATTTTCTTCTCCAGTACTAACAAAACATCAAATTGCGCCCCAGATTTTTCCCAATCTCACCTTTACTTATGGAAATTATACTAAAACAGACTAACATACATAATAAAAAGTTCAAAGAAAACTCTTGAATTCCCTTCATTTTAACATCTTGTGACTTTGCACTACACATGAAGGAATTCTAAAACAGACTAACATAAAAAAATAAAAGAGAATTAAAAAAATATTTTTATACACTGCATATTTCCATGTATAAGGTGACCTGTAGATAAGGGGCTTGAAGTCTATCGCATTGAATACACCGGTTCTTGCTCGATCACCGAAGTTAAGCAACGTTGAGCCTGGTCAGTACTTAGATGGGTGACCGCTTGGGAATACCAAGTGCTGTAAGCGTATAGTGATGATGTGTGTTGTGGTGCAGTGGATATCAGCTTGGAAAGAGAAATCGGTGAGCCGAGTTCGAATTCCAGTTGAATACTCTGCATTCACTTAAGCACTGGTACCCTTGGGAAAGGTATTAATCTGTCCCTTCCCTCCAGTTATGGATTAAATGACAAGGGTAGGACTTGGGGACCCTGCCCTTAAAAACAAATCCTAATGAATCTTGATACTTGAAAAGAAAAATGTATTACTAGACACAAAAACTTATATAAACAACAATAAATTGTTGAAAGAAAAAGGTATTACCAGCAATAAATAAAGTTTAGTTGGCAATAAATGACCTGGTTGATCTAAATCTAATCTAAACTTATTTATAAATGAAACTTTGTGTGTCTGTGTCCGTTACCTATAGACGCCGAAACGGCTGAACCGATTTTCTTGAAAGTTTAGACATTTGTACTATAAATGTCTGCGAGTGTTCTTAGCTAGGTTTTGTGTTGAGGTACCCCCGATAAATAATGAAAATCAATAATCGAAAAAATTGGGTTATAGAAGGAGTGGTCCGATTTTAATCAAATTTGATACACTCATAGACAAAGACATAAGAAAAGATATTCAGAAGTTTCAAGGTTGCAGTTCTTACAATAGTGCAGAAAATCGATAATATATATATATATATAAAAGGCAAGATGTTTGTGTGTGTGTGTGTGTCTCTTTATCTGTCTGTATGTCCTTTATACAATATATATTTTTATCCGATTCTCACCAAACTTCACACTAATATTCTTTAGGCTGAGTCTGAGCTCCAGGACCATGGATTAGTTTTAAAGCTTTCATTACACCCAAGCAATGCCAGACTATGCTGCTAGTTTGCCATAAAAACAAAACAACCAACCCACTTTAGATAAGACAACAAAAGAATATAGCAAACTTTCACGAATTTATCCCATACCTGTCATACAAAGCAAATGCTTATTGATAATAAAATGACGTTATTACAAATGTTGCTACTTACTGTATTCTTAGCTGGTGGCCCCTAGGTATGAATTTGCACGAGATACTAGATTAGCAACTAGGTCCCACTATTTTACAGTGAAACAGATAAAATGTAAACTCAATTTCTACTCTAACAGCTTTTCTTGCACTTCCCGCCTGTGGAATTCCCTTCCATACACTTGCTCTCCCAACAGCTACAATCTCCAGGAGTTTAAATGTATGGTCAATAGACATCTCTTATCACACTAACTTGTATCCATTCTTTCAAACGCTCTTCCCATCTACCCAACCCTCATCCTTGGTATCCTTACCCATCTATCACCCTCCTTCTCATCACTTTCCCCTATGTAAGCCTGTGTGCAATAGTGGCAGTGGAATGCCTTGCTTGGAGTGAAATGATTAAAAAAGAAAAAGAAAAAAGAAAAAAAGAAGAAAATAAGAAAACCGATCCCATATCATGCTTTCCCTACATGTTCCCTAAAATGGAAGCCATTTTGTTTATGTTTAATCAGGTCATATCTTGCAAATACTGATTCCTTTTTTTTGTTAAATCTAAACAGTTACAAACAGCCTGGGATAGTAATGGCTGCTTGCTTATACTTCATCAACAATTACAAAATACTGTTAATAACAGTATGCTAATGTATTTTTTTTTAATGATAAATGAACACTATGTTATCATTGCCGAAATTAACCCTGCCATGATGATTATTGAAAGTTTAACAAAAGTTAAAAGGGTGCTGTGAATGCAATCTTCACTCGAGGTTTACATTTTCTCAGCTAAGATTGCTGGAATACAAGTTGATTTCATTGATATGGAATTATTCTTTGAATAAGCAATTTATTATAAAGTTATGCCAGTAGATGTATAAGGTAGAAATGGTTTTATTATTTTTATTATCAGTTTATTTGATAACATAAATCTTTTCATGAATGTTATTAGTTATCGCACCAAGACTGAGATTAGCCTACTGACAAACATCACTCAGAATTTAAGGTTTCTTTTTCAAATTATAGTAGACGACCCCCGATTGTTAAGAGTGATTTTGGGGATTTAAATGTCTTCTTATACGTGGAAATATACAGCATATATATTTATTGGGTACATGTTCTTGAAGAGATTTTTTTCTTTAAAAAGGAAACAAGAAAAATTGCGATGAATTTCAAAGATCAAAAGTTTTATAAAATAAAAAAAAAATAGTTTTGGGATGGGCACGAAAAAGATGAGTTGAAGAATTTAACACTCACAGGGCAAATGAAAGCAAGAGAAGCAGAGGAAAAATAGTGAGTATTCTTCTTGACAAAATGAGTAACTTTAATAAAGTACAGGATATTGTGGAGAGCCATAATTTCCCATGTCATGAAGAATAAAGGTAGATAAGTATAGTATTTATATAGAAAGTGAAATGTTCATGTGAAAAAATACAAAATAAGTTTTTCTTATTTGATGGATATTTCAGGATGTTGGCGACCATGGCTCTCCACAACTTCCTGTTCTTTGCAGCTCTCAATAATTTTTGTCTTTTTGCAACCTCTCCCAAACCCTGCTTTGCCATTCATTCACTCAAGTTCACCAGGTAAAGTTATGTGTTGTTTTCCTCTGTCTGTCTTCCCATCAACCTGTCTTGTGAGTATCAATTTTTCCAAGCTCTCTTTTCTTGTTATATGTTCTAAATCTGAGAAGGGGGTAATCAGTGTTCGATCAGTATTCCAAATGAGGATAGTATGCCTGATGTTGGTAAGAAAACATGTAAATACTTCAGTTTTGAGGCTGGAATCCCATATATATATATATATCTATATATCTATATATCTATCTATATATATATATATATATATATATATAATGGAAACACACAAACTTGCATATGTATATATTGGAGACACACAGACATCATATAAGTGCAAATGAACACACTTTAGTCACAATTTCACACAAAGGAAAAATAGTTGGTTAAGACATGAATTTTTAGTGATAAAATATTTTTAGTGATATAATATTTGCTAAGAGTGTTTTTTTTTGTTTTATAAAATACGTACATTTTTCTAAGGCTCATCACTTACCTGGATTGGCATCAATTCCTTTTGCCAGTTTTCCTGTCTCCAAATCCCAGACTCGGATCTGACTGCCCAAGCTACTTGTGGCAGCCACTGCACACAACAGTTAAGAAAAATGACCAACTGATTCTTAATTGGCAGTTAATAACAATGTTCCCATGACGAGGTTTAATGGTAAAGGTGACACAAGAACAGTTTGCATTTAAGGAAACCAATTGAGAATGATAAAAAAAGGTGTGTATTTTGAAACCATGGATTTCTACAAGCTGATCTGATTTAATAATTATTTTTAGACAAGAGTGATAGGGACTGACAAAATTTTTTGCAGTAGTGATCTTTTCACTAGAAACCTATTCAAAGCATTCAGAGGTCCTCCTTGTAACAAAGTTACTCATTGTTCTTGTAAGGAGCATGTGTCATGTTTGTTAACTTCACCCAATGCCAAATAAACTTCCCACATTTGAAAATTCAGAAGGTTGAACAACAACTGCAAGATAAAAATCTCAATTCTTTTTGTCATAATAGTGATATTTATTAATTAATTTGTTACATTAAGTTATATCTTCATCAGAAGGTTTTGCTGTGTCAGTCAGTTAAGTGCCATACGTGATACACGCTTAGGCGATCATGTCCCGAAAGAGACATGACTGACTGGGCAGAAGATTATCCCGCAGTAGGTTGCCATTGCTTCCTGCGGTAGACTGGTTGCCAACCAAGGCTATAGAACCCAATCTGTCCTGTTAATTAACCCATAACTGGAAGGAAGAGACGGATTAATACCTTTCCCAAGGGTATTTGTGCGTAAGTGGAGGCAATGAATTCAACTGGAATTCGAACTCGGTTCCCCGATTTCTCGTTCCGAGCCGATATCCAATGCACTACAAATATTAATGGGTATGTCTCAGTCCTCATAAATATGTTAGATACTATTGTGAGGGTGGTGATTAACTTCACTCAGACGCAATTCTGCAATTGTCTGATTCACTGACTTTGGGCTGAGACTAACCCAGTTGAGACTCCGCCGAAAGGATAGAGTCTGATCTGGGGAATATTAGACATTTCAGTTTTGCCCGAGCTATATGGCTTGGATTACCCACATTAAAAAGGCCTTGTGCCACAATTTGTCTTAAGTGGGGAGGCAACTAAATACTGATATTGCTGTCCAGCAGTTCACCACTAGCAATGGTTATCTACTTCACACAACTGCCAAATATTGTAGTTTGTTGATTTTATAAAGAATACTATTTCCTTTTCCAACCTCCGTTTTGGTTATTTTTCATTTAGTAATATTTTTAGGTTACAACAAGTATTATGGAGTTCTTTTTTTATGTGCTGTGTTTCTCTAGATCATGGACAATCATGGCTCTCCCTCATTTCTTGTCCTTGTTAAATTTTGTCTTTTCGCTGTCTATCCCAATCCCTGTTCTGCTAACCATTTACACAATGTTGTTAGCTAGATTATGCACTGCTTTCCTTCGTTCCTCTTGCTTTCAATATACCCAGGAAAGAAAGAAATTGTAAAGAATTTCTAGAGGGGAAAAGTGCCAGAAAAGCAACCGTTAGAACAGATTTGTGACAGGGTGATATTGCTGTCTAGCAGTTCATCACTAGCCATGGTTATCTACTTCACACAACTGCCAAGTATTGTATTTTTTGATGCTATAAAAAAATCACTATTTTCGGTATTTCTCATTCTGTAACTTTTTTAGGTTACAACATAATATTTGCTAAGAGTTCAGTTTTTTTAATTTAAAAAGAAATGTTTAGTTGTTTTTTTTTTTATGTGCACAATTGAATCGTAAATTTCCATGCACTGAATCTTTGTTCCTTTCTTCTCTCAAGCAGGACAGCTTTGAGAAAGAACAAAAGTATAAGTGAGAGAGAGAGTGGCAGAGTTAATGCGTGTCGTCTGATTTTTTGCTGGCCCAAGCAGATGATCTGTGATCCTATATGAATGTGCTTTCTTTCGTTCATTGGATGAGAGAGAGAGAGAGAGAGAGAGAGAGAGAAATGCGTCCAGTTATTACTCATGATTCTCTTGGTCTTTTCTTTCCTTCTCCCACATTTTGCCCCCAAAACTCTTCCTTTTATATCACAACTTTTATGCAGGGAAACACTTCCACCCTGAGATGCTTCTAGAATTGCTTAGGATCATCTAAGAAAGACAAGATTTCTCCTGAAAAATCTCGAACCAGAATCCTTTGTTTACTTTTTTACCATCTGACCCATTACAAAACACTCAGGTTATCCTCCTAATTTTTTAGAAGATGTTTTTGAGATATTTTGTGATCTTGAGCTAAGTTAGCAATTAACTAATTAATTAATTAACTATATAAATAGTGAATAATTCAGAAACAAAATCTGAGAAGATTTAATAAATTCCAGAGAAATTAAAATGTGTTAAAAAAAAAAAAAAAAAAAAAAGACCCCCCCCCCCCCACACACACACACACACAGACTGGTTTGCAATTTTTATCATTTCAGGGAAAAGGGGGTGTTCTTTTCTTTAAATTTTCAAGATTCACACAGTGGAAATGAAAGGCAAGGAAAAAGACCCCCACCCCTGCTTTCATGATAAAAATTAAAGAAAAGACCCCCCCTAAAAAAAAGATATGTCAATGTTTTTGTTTGGTGGCATAAAAAGCTACTATTAAGGAGAGAGGACAATAAAAGAACAATAATTAAGAAGACAAAAGATAACAATTGATATTGCATTTAAATTTTTGAAGATCAAAAGTTGACTGGGAAGCAAGAAGCCAGAAGTTTTCTTAGCATAGAACTTATGGTTACATCTTGACATTTATCTTCTATACCTATTTTATCCTAAGCAAGGCAATAAAGCCACTAAGATGCAAGGGGTTACTGAGTGTTAGAGAATATGAGAGAAGATACTATTAAGGAGAGAGGACAATAAAAGAACAAGAAGACAAAAGAACAAAAAGAACAAGAAGACATTGCATTTAAATATTTGAAATTCAAATTGGACTAGAAGAAAGAAGACAGAAGAGAGTTCCATGAGTGAGAAGTGCTATAAAGCCAAATGAAGGCAGTATATTTAATATTTAAATATTAAGTGTGAAGTATAATAATAAAAAAACCCAGCAAAAGCATCAAAAAGGTGAAACTGCAGTAGTGAATGATGTGTTTATATCTTTATAAAGTGTGTGTGTGTGTGTGTGTGTGTGTGTATATATATATATATATATACACACACACACACACACACACACATATATCTATTTGCAAATGAACAACGAACGAAGAAAATATTTACAATATTCAAAACATTAATTTAAAACATTGCTCAATATAGAAATAGAGCAATTTATTATTAATTATACTTTAGAACGTACAAACTACAATCTACTACAAAAGTGTACATTTTGTTTCGACATTGAAAGAACAATGTCTCATCAGGTAGTTAGTAATTATTATGGAAAATTCTGGAGATTAATGAAATGGAATTAACAACATATATTTAACTTATTTGTGTGATTAAAAATAATTTTGATGAAAAATAATGTTCAAAAATTTAAATTAAATACATATACATTTTATATGAGTATAAGTTACTTAGCTGATTGATTTTACCTTCAGCATCCCAACTCCAGAGTTTTGTAGGCAGACATGTCCATTCACTGTTCAGAGTGTATCAAAAATTTATGGCTAGATGTAAGCTCTATGCTAAACGTTTCTTCTGTAGCACTTCTCACTCATGGAACTCTCTTCTGCTTTCTTTGATTTTCAAATATTTAAATGCAATGTCAATTGTTACCTTTTGTCTTCTTGTTCTTTTATTGTCCTCTCTCCTTAATAGTATCTTCTCTCGTATTCTCTAACACTCAGTAACCCCTTGCATCCTAGTGGCTTTATTGCTTTGCTTAGTATGAAATAGGTATAGAAGATAAATGTCAAGCTGTAACCATAAGTTCTATACTAAGAACACTTTCTTCTGGCTTCTTGCTTCCCAGTCAACTTTGATCTTCAAAAATTTAAATGCAATATCAATTGTTATCTTTTGTCTTCTTAATTATTGTTCTTTTATTGTCCCCTCACCTTAATAGAAGTTTTTTCATATTTTCTAACATTCAATAACCCCTTGCGCCTTAGTGGCTTTATTGCCTTGCATGGGGTGAAATGATTAAAAAAAAGAAAGTATATATGAATAAGGTATATTTAGGCAACAAGTCTTTATCTAAACAGGTTTGATTAAATTGTAATTTTTTAAATTTTTCATGTGATCTTATGATGTTTTTCTTTACAGAACAGGAATCATATAATAATTGTCCAAATGATTTGTTTTTCTGAGTGCTTTTGGCTATTCTTTTAGCGATTATTGAGGATGGATTTTATTTTGTGTGTGACTGAATAGGTGTAGTATTTATGTATGTGTGTAGTATTTATGTGTGTGTATGATATAATTTCTATTCTGAAAAGAAAAAAAAATCATAAGATCACATGAAAAATAACATAAAAACAACTTAACCATAATACCCTGTTCACCATTTTTAATGAAACCTGTGTATGTGTGAAACCTCGGATCACGAATACATTGGTTAACAAAAAAAGAAAAAGAAAAGCAACATCTGATGTGACAAAAAACATGCGTTGTGGTGCAGTGGATATCGTTTCAAAACGACAAATTGAGGAGCTGAGTTTGAATTCCAGTTGGATTCCTTACATTCACTTACGCACAAATACCCTTGGGAAAGGTATTAATCCGTCTCTTCCCTCCAGTTATGGGTTAAATAATAGGACAGATTGGGTTCTATAGTCTTGGCTGGCAATCAGTATACTGCAGAAAGTAATGGCAACCTACTGCGGAATAATCTTCTGCCCTGTCAGTCATGTCTCTTTCGAGATGTGGTTGCCCAAAGCATGTATCACGTATAGCACTTAACTGACTAAGGTGACAAATGTATTTTCAAGCAATGGATGACAAGCCAGGAGTATTGGCAGAAGAGCATCAGTTGCACTGGAGCTTTCCCTCCATATACATGCCTGTTCAAATTTGCTGTGCCTTCTCTTGAATTTTACTGTGCTGTTTTTTTATTATAAATAATTAAATAAATCACCTTATTATTAAACAAATATTTTAAAATGTAGACACCCCCCCCCCCCAAAAAAAAAAACCAAACCATTGAACAAATTTTTTAGTGAGACATCAACCCAGCAAGCAAAGTCGAGCAGCACCAAGAGACAGAAAAGAGAAAGAGAAGTTAAAACCAGAAAGAAAAACCTGATGTTTTTATATCAAAGGAGGATGTTCCCTTCCAAATAATAATAATATCTATCCCCCTTTCCCTTCTGCACCACTTTTCACTTACACCTTCAGCTTTCCCCCGTACAGGTACAGTAAAATTCAGTTTTTGCCTGTATTTCATTTGTTTGGTATTGTATTTATCTTTTTTTGTGTTAGATTTGGCATGGCAAAGGTCGAATTCCAGAAGCTGAGTAAAATACTAAGACACAGGAAAATTTCACTAGAAACAAAGAAAAGAGTGCTAGATTGCTATGTGATATCAGTTCTCCAAAACAGCAGTGAATGCTGGACAATATCATCGAAAATGAGGAAAAAAACTGTGGTTCTACAGAAGGATGCTGCGGATATCATGGACCGAACATGTGAACAATGATGAGGTGTTGGAAAAAATGGAAATGAAAAGGAAATTAATAGTGAGCATCAGGAAGAAACAACAGAAGTTCCTGGGACATGCAATGAGGAAGGAGGGCTTGGAGAACCTGATACTGACAGGCCAGATAGAAGGAAAAAGAAACAGAGGAAGGCAGCGGATAACATATTTGAGGAGCCTGATCAGTTGGATGACAGAACGGGGGTTGCGAGGTGTAACAGGAGAAAACGTACAAAGAGCCACCAGGGATAGGGAGACGTGGAAAGCCATGATCGCCTACGTCCTGAAGGGACAGGGCACATAGAAGATAATGATCATGTACAAAGTACTGCTGTAAAAAGTTTAAACAAGCAATCATTTGAGATCCAAGAATGGATTAATCCATTTTATATTGATACCTCTGGGGAAAATAGCTTTGGTTTATGAACATTTCAGGTCACGAACAACCTTCAGAAACAAAATAAATTTGTGAACTAAGAATTCGCTGTAATTTTATTTCTTAGCTTAGCAATATTTTATGTTTATGATATTTTGAAAATTAAATATGGCCTGTGCATCGAGCATCACCCAAGCCACAAATGCCTCCTTTGCTTTATTTAAGTTGAAATGATTTATTATGACAGGTCTCTAATTTTTATTTAGATACATTGTATTTATTTTCAATAGTTTAGTTGAATTGTTCAACTTTATTGCATATGATTCATTATTGTACTTTATTAATGTGGGGGACCCTGTATCATAGATTCTGGGTGGGGGCTCAAGAAACCCTTGCACGGGTTCTGGTACAGAGTACTTTTGTAAAAATTTAAACAAGCAGTCATCTGGGGTCCAGGAACAGATTATTTTATATTGATTCCTATGGGAAAAATAGTTTTGGATCTCAAATGGCCTTCAGGAACGAATTAAGTCTTTGAAGTTCCACTGTGTATATAACTTTTTCTTTTTTACACAAAAAAAAATTACCAATCATAAATGAATTGTTTACTTGTCAGTCATTCCCCAACTTTTTCAGAGCAGGGTGATCAGGGCCTCCACAACCTACTAACCCTTAGTAACTTTTGTCCCTTTGCTCTTTATTACAGAATCTTCTTTCTGAATACTGTCAAGAATTTCTAGATAAATAGAAGCATCAGACCAGACCAGACAAGGCAATAATATCCAATTTATGAATGAATGGTAAACTTATAAGTTTGCAAGATAGATTCAGACAAGAAAAATAATCCAGCATGACACAGTAAACCAAATTTTCTTGGAGTAGGAACAGCTGTCTTATTGCCAAATTAGGATACAAGTGCCTGAAGTGTTGATGTCAATGGAAACAATGCCCAACTGATGACCCTCGAGAATGTGCCGTGGCTTGAGAGTGTTGTCTTCCCTGTAAAACAAAAAACAAAAAAAAAAATTAATAAGTTTTTCTGCATTAAAAGGAAAAAATAAAAATAAATGTAATTATGATAAGCACACGTTGATTTGTTATTCAATATTGATTAGAAACTGACAAAATAAGACAGAACAAATAGGAAATGTTGACCAAACCTAACATGTTTCAATTTTATTAAGGCTTCATCAGAGACTGAGATATAGAAGAAAAGAAAAAAAAGGAATTCTGGTGTTTTTACTTTTGTGTTCTCTACACTTTTATTGATCTTTTAAACCAATGTCAGTATAATTTGTGGCTTTCCAAATTCAATGAAGGAAGATACATTTACCTAAAGTTTCAAAAAATTAATAGATTCCAAATCTATCTTAAAAACCATAAATATTGCTATGTCAGTTAAGTGCCATATGTGATACACGCCTTGGGTGATCATGTCTCGAAAGAGACATGACTGACTAGGCAGAAGATTATCCTGCAGTAGGTTGCTATTGCTTTCTGCAGTAGACTGGTTGCCAGCCAAGGCTATAGAACCCAATCTATCTTAATATTTAACCCATAACTAGAGGGAAAAGACAGATTAATACCTTTCCCAAGGGTATTTTGCATAAGTAAACACAAGGAATTCTACTGGAATTTGAACTTGGCTCCCCAATTTGGCATTCCAAGCGATGTAAGTATATAAAAATTCTAGTTTGTGTGTGTGTGAACAAGATGATAATGTATATTTGTAATTGTGTGTGTAAATCAAAATGCAAAAAAAACAACAAATGTAATGTCTACTATACATGCACACACAATTATAAATACAAGTCCAAATTATCCAACATGCTGACAAGCTTCTTCATTTTCAGACTGTAATTTGCATTAGGGGAATTTAGAAAGGAAAAAAAAAAAAGAAGCAGAAATATAATTCTTTTACGAAAAACCAGAAAGCATTAACTGTCGGTGATCTGTTTTTTTCTTCTGTAGAAATTAAATAGACAGAAAATCTAAATTTGGAACCATTCCACTGAGTGGTGATTCTAAAGAGGGGCCAGAAGAGGCCATGACCCCCGCCCCCCCACGGATTTTGGTTGGCCTCTCAGTTGCCTCCCACCACTTTTATAAGCTTAAAAAATTTATGAAACTGATCAGTCTCTGATTTTGATAAGATTTGATCTTCAGCACTTTTCCCTCTGCATTTTTTTTTTCCATTTAGCTTTTTAAGGACCCATACAGAGACCAGTTTGAAAGAAAAACAAACAATATAAAACAACCATATAGAAACAGACACGTTGTTAGGGAGGGAAAGAGACTTAATTGTCATATTTTCATATCTGAAGGTTAGAAGTAATGTCCCGAACTTGATATGTAGATACATAGGCAGACACTGATTTATGGCTGAGTGAGAAAGAATTGGTTCGTAATTATGCTGCCTGAGTATGCCCCTTACCATTTCAGAGTTCCACAATTTATTTATTTATTTTTTTTTTAATCATATCACCCCAAGCAAGGCGAAAACGCCACTGGTGCGCAGAGGGCTACATAAGAGTGAAAAGATTGGAAAAGAGAAAGCTGGAAACCACATCCTAAACAGGGAACAAGGGATGAGCCTCTTCACCTGTTCAATAGACGTGGGTGGAGTGTGAACCGGGCGATAGTTTAGCCTATCTCCTCCAATTGAAAAAAAATTAAAAAAAAGAGTGAAAAGATTGGAAATCCTATAGGAAAATAGTTGCCACTGATTCCACCAAATTCTACAGACCTTTCTTTGTTAATGTGTCACAAAAAATTTAATTGTTTCTTATTGTAAATATCACTCAGCTAAGTGCCATATGCGATACATGCTTGGGTGATCATGTCTTGAAAGAGACATTACTAACTGGGCAAAAGATTTTCCTGCAGTAGGTTGCTATAACTTTTTGCAGTAGACTGGTTGACAACCAAGGCTATAGAACCCAATCTATCCTGCTATTTAACTGCATGCAGAAGAGATGGATTAATACCTTTTCCAAGGGTATTTGCGCGTAAGTGAATGCAACAAATTCAACCAGAATTTGAAGTCTGGCTCTTAGATTTCTCATTCTGCACTACAATGCCCCATTCATATAACTAAAGAATTTAATAAATAAATAATCTAATCTATATCTAAACTTATTTATAAATGGAACTTTGTGTGTGTGTCCGTTAACTATAGACCCCGAAACGGCTGAAATGATTTTCTTGAAAATTTACACAGTTATAATATATATAAGCGTCTGCGAGTGTTCTTAGCTAGGTTTTGTGTTGAGGTACCCCCAATAAATATCGAAAATCGATAATCAGAAAGATCGGGTTATAGAAGGAGTGGTCCGATTTTAATCAAATTTGATACACTCATAGACAAAAACATATGAAACAATATTCAGAGGTTTCAAGGTTGCAGTTCTTACAAAAGTGCAGAAAATCGATAATATATATATATAAAATCTTTCATTACACCCGAGCAACGCCGGGCTATACTGCTAGTATATATATATATATATATATATATATTGTAACTAAGTTGTTGAACTCGTAGGTTTTTTAACCTTTTGTAAAAAATCACCTGAAGATGAAGCAGACCACATAAAGGGCTGGCTTCGAAACGCGAACATTTTTGTGTAGTGATACTATGAATTTATTAAAACATTGTAACAACCATTACAGTATACATCGGGTTATAGAAGGAGTGGTCTGATTTTAATCAATTTGATACACTCATAGACAAAGACATAAGAAATGATATTCAGAAGTTTCAAGGTTGCAGTACTTACAATAGTGCAGAAAATCGATAATATATATATATATATATATATATATATATATATATATAAAAGGCAAGATGTTTGTGTGTGTGTCTGTTTATCTGTTTGTCTGTATGTCCTTTATACAAATCCACAATTTTTATCTGATTCTCACCAAACTTCACACAAATATTCTTTAGGCTAAGTCTGAGCTCCAGGACCATGGATTAGCTTTAAAGCTTTCATTACACCTGAGCAATGCCGGGCTATACTGCTAGTGTTTAATAATTTTGTTGTAAATTCTCAAGAACAAACAAATGTATAAATTCACTTTTATCATATGTTTAGGCTTTATTACGATCTTAATAAACATTAATTAATTAATATATTAATATAGTAATTCATTAATTAACTAATTAATAAACTTAATATAAATGAATTATAAATGAACTTATAAATAAACTTATTAGTATTAATATTAATATAATAATTAATTAATAAATAAATTAATAAACAGCAATTAATTAATAAACTTTATTACAATCTTAATAAACATTTTTTATAATAATAAACATTGCCAAGGAGTGACAGCCATTAAAATAATAGTGTCAAGAGAAAAGCCGTTCTCTTGAAAGACTGTCTTTTTCTGGGCATGAAAGTACATGTTTGTTGGACAGTCAGTCAGTTAAGTGCCATACGTGATACATGCTTGGGCGATCATGTCTCAAGAGACATGACTGACTGGGCAGAAGATTATCCTGCAGTAGGTTGCCATTGCTTTCTGCGGTAGACTGGTTGCCAGCCAAGGCTATATAACCCAATCTGTCCTGTTATTTAACCCATAACTGGAAGGAAGAGATGGATTAATACCTTTCCCAAGGGTATTTGCACGTAAGTGAATGAGATGAATTCAACTGGAATTCGAACTCGGCTCCCCGATTTCTCGTTCCGAGCCGATATCCACTGGACCACAACGCACATCCGGACCACAACGCACTGGCATCTTAAAAAGTAAAAAGAAAATAAACATATTTCTACATAGTTGATTTTCTAAGTGCCGCTTAGATGTGGCACAAGGCTGAAAGTGTGGGGTACCTAATAAGAATCAAACTCACTACTCAGTTGTAATAGGTTCTAGCGAGTCAAGCTTGTTAACCATTACCCCACGTCAAGATGCCCAACATGTTTCTACATAGTTTTAACTGGTTTGGATATCACTGTTTTTTTAACTGTTTTCTTCAAGACTTAATGTAGTCATGTTAATTTTAATATTAGCTCTATGAAGTTTGGCTTTTCCCCAAATGAATGCTCATTTTAATATTGGTTCTATGAATTAGGGCTTTTCTCCAAATGAATATTAATTTATCAGTGATTCCCAAAGTGGGTGGTACTGACTCCTCTGATGACAGTGAAAAAATCCAGGGGTCAGTGAGAAAAAAAGGAGGCAACCAGAGGGTGGCATTGGCACATCGGAATCCTAACAGCCACCACACACCTACATTGTGTCTCAAGTGCGTCTTGCCTTAACAAGCCTCACTTTACAGTGCATCTTATTTATTACTATTACTATTAATAATTTTTAACTATTAATAATAACTACTATTATTACTATCATTACCCAATTACTATGGGAAAGAAGAGCAAGAAATCGAAGAGCCGAGTACGAATTCCAGTTGAATTTGTTGCATTCACTTATGCACTTGGAAAAGGTATTAATTTGTCTCTTCTCTCTCTAGTTATGGGTTAAATAGCAGGACCGATTTGGTTCTATAGTCTTGGTTGGCAATTAGTCTATTTTATGATAACCTACTGCGGATGTGCGTTGTGGTGCAGTGGATATCGGCTCGGAATGAGAAATCGGGGAACCGAGTTCGAATTCCTGTTGAATTCATTGCATTCACTTACGCGCAAATACCCTTGAGAAAGGTATTAATCCGTCTCTTCCTTCCAGTTATGGGTTAAATAATAGGACAGATTGGGTTCTATAGCCTTGGTCGGCAACCAATCTACCGCAGAAAGCAATGGCAACCTACTGTGGGATAATCTTCTGCCCAGTCAGTCGTGTCTCTTTCGAAACATAATCGCCCAAGCGTGTATCGCGCATGGTACTTAACTGACTGACTGACTGAGAGAAAATCTTCTGTCCAGTCAGTCATGTTTCTTTTGAGACATGATCACCCAAAGTGTGTATCACATATGGCACTTAACTGACTGACTATGTGAAATACCAAGATACTTATTTGACATGCACTACTAGCATCTAGAAAATCCAATTAAAAGTTGACTATACACAAGATGTGGGGGGGTTGCTTATGTTTGTATTTTGATATACAAGGGGGCAGCAACTCAAAAAACTGATTTATCACCTTATCTAAAAAAATAAAAAGGTCTCTTGAGTGATTAGAATCATGAAGAGTTCACAGTAAAAAAATTAAAAATTTATTTTTGCAATTCTAAAACAAATCTATAGCATTATGTCGACTATATATATAAAAAAAAAACACACACACATTGATAATTGTTCAACTCACCATTTCCAGATTTTCACAACATCATCAACACTTCCCGTTACGATGCTTTCAATGCCATCATTTTCATTTCGTCCCCAAGCACAACTCCAGATACTGTCGTCATGGGCTACCAAAAAAAGACTTGGTATTAACGTTAACCTTTTATTACTGTAGTTATTATAACTAGTGGAACCCGTGGAATTTCCACGGAAGGATAATTATGATTTCCTGGAAAAGTTTTACTTTGTCATACTACAAATGATAGTAACGTCTTCAAACATAAAGGTATTGGATAATAATGTAATTTTATTAAAATATATATAAAAGTAATGTCCATAGAAGCTACTTTACTGTGAGAGATTTTGAAAGAGAAAATGTTTTTTTTTTATTACTGAAAAATCATGGCTCCTGTTCCCATTGTAAACATTTTTATCAAGATTTAAAAAAAAATAATTTCAAAAATAATTTCCTTCATTTGTGAATGAGTACTGATAGTTTCATTAAAATCTGACAATTATTTAATATTTGCAAGAATTTCCAAATTAATGTGTTTGGCACCAAAAAAGTGTGTGATGCGATCATTACGTTTCCATTGTAAAACAGTCATAATGTTTCTTTAGCCGCTAACTCAAATCAAAAGAAAACTTTGACAAAATTTCAAAAATGTTAGAACAGATTAAAAAATTTTTAAAAATAATTAAAGTTACTTGAAAGGCTCCTGTGTCCATTGTAAACAGAAAAGGCCAACTGAGTAATGGCCAAGGGCGTAGAGGCCAGAAAATTCGTTATTAGGTTGTGGGATACGACAACAAACCTACCTATTTTTACTATATAGTACAGTACACACACACACACACACACATACACACACACAATTACTGCTACAACCACCAGCTTAAGTGGCTACTGATACGGTAATGCTATAGGCTCTCTCCTCTTACTCTCTCACTCTTTACTACCATTCCGTTTGGCAAAGGTGAGAGAAAGGCTGAGGAGAGTAGCATTTAGAGGGGAAGAAAAAGCTTGTATAGAGAGTAAGTGGCGTAACAGATGGAGGAACTAAATAACTAAGGAAAGAACAAGCAGAATTATTATATGATAGTTAACACTTGGGCTACGTTACAATGAGAAAATTACGTATAACAGTACGAATAGAATAAGTAAAGAACAGGTTTCACTTTAACTAGCCTCTTCAGGGAATTTTTTTAAAGACAAATAGTTTAAAATTTTTTTAAAAGATTCACAGAGACAGTATGTCGATTGAGGTTTGATTTCATTGGTCAGATACGTGTCACATATAATAAAGCAATGGATGAATATTAAATGAATTTATGTCTGTTTAAGTGCATGTGTCATGTCTAATAAAAACATTAGATGTTTATTATGAATGTAAGTATATGTCAGTCAGTTAAGTGCCATACGTGATACACGCTTGGGTGATCATGTCTCGAAAGAGACATGACTGACTGGGCAGAAGATTATCCCGCAGTAGGTTGCCATTGCTTTCTGCGGTAGACTGGTTGCTGACCAAGGCTATAGAAACCAATCTGTCCTATTATTTGACTCAGAGCTAAAGGGGGAAGAGATGTATTATATTATTAAGTAGTAATTAGTGGGGGATCAGTTTATTACTTCATAACAATATAAAACTGATCCCCCACTTTATGCCCAGTAGAAGCCTTAATTATGATCCAGCTATTATATTCAGTCAGTCAGTTAAGTGCCATGCGTGAAACACACTTGGGCGATCATGTCTCGAAAGAGACATGACTGACTGGGCAGAAGATTATCCCGCAGTAGGTTGCCATTGCTTTCTGTGGTAGACTGGTTGCTGACCAAGGCTATAGAACCCAATCTGTCCTGTTATTTAACCCATAACTGGAAGGAAGAGACGGATTAATACCTTTCCCAAGGGTATTTGCACGTAAGTGAATGCAAGGAATTCAACTGGAATTCGAACTTGGCTCTCTGATTTCTCGTTCCAAGCTGATATCCAATGCACTACAACGCACATCCTCTTTAAAAAATATGGAACGCTTCACGAATTTGTATGTCATCAAAAATAATGCATGTCAAGCATATTTAAACTATAGACGAATTAAGTGGGTATGTTGGTAAATGTGTGAATGACAGCAATGAAATATTTTTCCATTCAAAATATGTAGCAAGTATTGTATACATGTGTCAAACTATTGAACAATTTTCTTTTTTTAAATAAAATGAGAGAAATGTTTTTATTACACGTGACACATGCACTTAAACAGACATCAGTTCTTTCTCTACATTTAAAATTCATCCATTGTTTTATTACACGTGACACGTATCTGACCAATGAAATCAAACCTCAATCAACATACTGTCTCTGTGGATTTTTTAAAAGATATTTTTAAAAAAATGCTTTGAAAAGTTTTTTAAATCACCATCTTTAACAAATCTCTGAAGAAGCTTGTTAAAAGTGAAACATGTTACATTAAAGACACTTTTTTTTCCTACTTGTTCTTTACTTATTCTGGTCGTCTTGTCAGATTTTGATCCATATATTCAACCCATATAACAGTAGGAATAGTCTTTTCAAGTTAGTACAAAACTTTTAACATGCATGTATCATTTGACAAGGAATATTTAGAAAAAACAAATTAAATTTAACTGATTCACACTTATATTAATTTCTTTATATTTAACATCATTTATATTTATTTATATTTAACGTGTTTATGTGTTTAATATGTGTTTAACATGTTTCTTTATATTTAACATCATCAGACGTTGGTTATACATATGGTACAATGAGTGAATTGTTGCCATTTTATTTTTAATTTCACACATGTGTTTTTTGCTTTTGATTTTGTTGACAGTACAATACAGTAGGATCTGTTGGGCACCATCTGTGAGAAAAAGACAACCAGATGCAATTTACTCTGCCAGGAATTTAAAAACAGCATGCTTGACATTCATGCCAGAAAATCCAATACAAACATTTCAGTGTTTGGGTGTCAATCTGAAGACAGTGCAGAGGATTTGGAAAGAGTTAGATGAGTCTAATGGTGATTATGAAGGTACAGCAGCTTGGATAACTCATTCTGATTGTTCGGATAAGAAAAGAACTGAATTTGTTGGTGAGAGCCTCAGACTCGACACGGAGGCCTACAACAAGTGCTTTGAAGAGGAAGTGCTGCCCTGGGTCAAAAGGGTGGCTGCTGGAAGACCCTATGTCTGAGAACAGGACTCTGCACCATGTCACACAAGCAGGAGAATCCAATCATGGCTGTCAGACAATTTCTCTGACCACATCACCCCTTACATCTGGCTACCTAATTCCCCAGACTGCAATCCCCTGGATTATTGTGTGTCAGGTGCAGTTGAGTGAGAGGCCAACTAAACTCCTTGAAATACCAAAGATGAACTGAAGGTAAGGATTATGGCAGCATTCACCAACTTAAACAAGGAGACCGTCCAGAAAAGATGCAGGAGATTTTGAAGTTGTCTGAGGGTCGTGATTGAACACAGTGGCAATTTTAGTGAATGAATTTAATCTTTAGCATTTCAAAATATTTTGTAATTTTGGTAGATATATCTGTTAAAACGAGATGTCAGTATTATTTTCATTTTTTTTTTGTGTGTAATTTAGACGACAATTTATCCATCGCACCCTGCAGAGTATCTATAGATATAGACATTGAGGACATAGGAATCAGTACTGCATGGTTGAAGCCAATGGTGATTTTATTGAATAAATTTAATCTTTAGCATTTCAAAATATTTTGCAATTTTGGTAAATATGTCTGTTAAAATGAGATGTCAATGTTCTCTTCATTTCTGCATAATTTAGACGACAATTCATCCACTGCAACTTTAATGACGTTTCAGCATGAAAATATTTTTAAAACATTTTTGTTTTTCGTAGTAACTGCAGTCATCATTTAAAATCTGCAGTAACAGAATCTATTCACACTGACAGTTAGGAAAGGAGTTAATAAGGAGTTAGATGACAATTTATCCATTGCACCCTGTATATGTGTTAAAATGAGATGTCAGGGTTATTTCATTTTTGCGTCATTTAGATGACAATTTATCCATTGCACCCTGTATATCTGTTAAAATGAGATGTCAGGGTTATTTCCTTTTTGCGTCATTTAGATGACAATTTATCCATTGCACCCTGTATATCTGTTAAAATGAGATGTCAGGGTTATTTCATTTTTGCGTCATTTAGATGACAATTTATCCATTGCACCCTGTATATCTGTTAAAATGAGATGTCAGGGTTATTTCATTTTTGCGTCATTTAGATGACAATTTATCCATTGCACCCTGTATATCTGTTAAAATGAGATGTCAGGGTTATTTCATTTTTGCGTCATTTAGATGACAATTTATCCATTGTACCCTGTATATTTAATGATATTTCTACCAAAAAATATTTTATTAAAATATTCCTGTTTTTCATAGTAGATTAATACTTTAAAGTGAAGTGTAAGTGTCTACAAAACTGCAGTCGTCATTTAGAATCTGCAGAAACAGAATCTAATCACACTGTCAGTTAGAAAAGGAGTTAATAAAGAATGCATACATTCGGTCATTATTTATAGAAATTAAAATCAATAATTCTGAGTTATAGAAAACATAAGGAGGAAAGAGGGGGTTTGTTGCAATCTCTAGTGAGAATGACTGCAAAATAGTTTCTATTTCTCAATTTCTAGGCAAAACAATTTTGTGAATAAATTTACTCTTTAGTATTTCAAAATATTTTGTAATTTTGGTAGATATATCTGTTAAAATGAGATGTCAGTGTTATTTTCATTTTTCATGAAATTCAGATTTCAAATTTATCCATCGCACCCTGCAGAGCATTTATAGATATAGACATTGAGGACATAGGAATCAGTACTGCATGGTTGAAGCCAATGGTGATTTTATTGAATAAATTTACTCTTTACTATTTCAAGATATTTTTGTTTAATCTTAGTAAATATATCTGTTAAAATGAGATGTCAGGGTTATTTTCGTTTTTGCGTCATTTAGATGACAGTGTGTTTTTTTTTGTGTGTGTGTGTGTGTGTGTGTGTGTGTGTTTGTGTGTATATATATTATAAATTATACTTTAGAACATGAACAAACTACAATCTACTACAAATTGTACATTTTGTTTTGACATTGAAAAAACAATATCTCATGATGGTAATAAACATTATTTTTGAAATATCTTCTTCATTCCTTATATATATATATATATATATATATATATATCCCCAAATGAAAAATAAAAAAAATAATTGCAACATTCAAAACATTAATTTAAAACAGTGCTCAATATAAAAATAGAGCAATGAATATTTATTATTATTATTATGACACTAGAATATGTGCAAATTACATACTACTACAAAATTGTACATTTTGTTTCAACATTGAAAGAACAATGTCTCATCAGATAGTTAACAATGATGGTAATAAACGTTTTATTTTTAAAAAAATTTTTTAAGAACAACACTTCCCTTTATTTTTGTAATTTTTTGGAGGGGGGATCTTTTATCTAGTGATTCTAGCTTGTTTAAAAAAATACAAAAACAAAAATAAAAATTCTATAGAGTTGGCTTTAGAGATGTGGATTCTAATGCCATCTCTTCAAAGTATCCCGTGTATATGCTAGTGAATATTGGTGATAATGGTGAGCTCATAGCTAAGCCTTCATTCTTCTGATATATGTCTGATCCCATTCCGAAGTGTGTTGCAATAAATGACATACTTATTGTCTTGCATAATTTAACTTCTCTTACACTAGTGGCTTTAAAACTATTTTTAAAATTTGAAAACTTCATATTTATACCCTTAGGAAATGTATAAATCCATCTCTTTTCCCCTAGGTATGAGAAAATAGTAGGCAAAACTGTGTTCTATAGCCTTGGGTTGCAACTGGTATAAGAGAAGGAAAACGCTGAATTCAAAACTGTATTTAGTCCTGGAGAAACCCATACTAGCGGGAGAGAGAAGAGATAGATTAATACCTTTCTCAAGGGTATTTGCACAAATTCAAATACAATGAATTCAACTGGAATTTGAACTCGACTCTCCAAATTCTCATTTCGAGTTTATATCCGTTACATTACATTACTGAAAGATTCATCAGAATTATTCATAAATAATAAGTATTGAACAAAATTATAAAAAACTCAAATAGATTTTTGAAGGTGTTTGTGGTGCAGTGGATATCAGCTCGGAACGAGTAACTGAGGAGCCAAGTTCAATTTCCAGTTGAATTCAGTGCATTCACTTATGCACAAATACCCTTGGGAAAGGTATTAATCCGTCTCTTTCTTTCAGTTATGGGTTAAATAATAAAACAGATTGGGTTCTATAGCCTTGACTGGCAACTAGTCTACTGCAGAAAGCAATGGCAACCTACTGTGGGATAATCTTCTGCCCAGTCAGCCATGTCTCTTTCGAGACATGATTGCCCAAAGTGTGTATCACGTATGGCATTCAACTGACTGACCCATAAACTGTTGCATCATTTCCATAGATATTTATTATAGATATGAGAATGTCTTGAAGCAGATTGTTTTTCTTCTTTTATGTGCTGTGTCCCTTTAGGATGTAGGCGATCATGGCCCACCACATCTTCCTGTCTTTTGTTGCTCTTAATATATTTTGTTATTTCTCCCAAACCCTGCTCTGCCATCCATTTTCTTAAACCCATCAAATATATCATGCATTGTTTTCCCCTCTCTTTCTCTCTATCTGCTCTGTGAGTACTGGAATCTCCAAGCCCCCCTTCTCATTTTGTGTCCTAGAAACTTCAGCAGTATCTTCATGATGTTAAGTATAAGTTTCCATTTTGTTTTCATCCTCTTCAAAACCTTGTCATTGCTCACGTATCTGGCCCATGGTATCCTTAGCATCCTTCTGTGGAACATTTTGTTGATTTGAGTCTTTCCTTCATCTTCGAGGAAATTGTCCAGCATTCACTGCCATATAGGAGGACAGATACCACATAACAGTCTAGGGTGAACTTGAAGGAGACGACCACCACCTTTAAATTTGTTGTTTTTCATTTTTGTTTTTTACTTTTTTTTAGTGCAATCTTATCAGTTATTATATAAAGTATCCGATTATCAAAAAAATTTTTTTAAATTTCAATATTTTAACAATTTTAGGGGGGCTCAGTTTCTCATACAACGTTATAGTAAATCGATCCTCTATTTTGGAACCACACGTGTTGGGGCCACTTTGTTTTGTTTTTTTGGGGACGAGATGTTGCTCTTGTTTTTGTCTTTTTAAAATTTTCTTCAGTTCTTGCAATGGCATCTTCCTCAGAAACTCCAAGAATGGCTTTATTCAAAAATTTCTTAAAGAATTCAGTTGTTGAATATGCACAAGCAAAAAAGTTAATTGCACAGGATCGATTTTTCAGGTTGTATGAAAAACTGAGCCTCCCTGCTAAAATTGTTTAAATGTTGAAATTTTTACAATTTTTTTTTTTTTGGTCACTCAGAAAGTTTAGGGTGTAATCGATAAAATTGCACTTAAAAAAGTAAAAAAAATTTGATTATCAACAAATTTACAGGTGGTGGTAATGTCGTACTCGCAAGCGGTTCCAAAATGGAGGATCGATTTACTATAAACGTTGTATGAGAAACTGAGGCCTCCTAAAATTGTTTAAATATTGAAATTTTTTCCAAATTTTTTTTTCAATAGGAAAATTTAGGGTCTAATCGATAAGACTGCACAGAAACAAAGTTAAAAAAAATTAAAAACAACAAATTTAAAAGGCGGTGGTAGTCTCCTTCGGGTCCACCCAGTCCAATACTCTTTTCTTTGTTTCCAACATTGGATTTCAATATCGCACACTTCTCAAAATCAGAAAGAGTTTAGAACTGCAGAGTGGTATTTATTTGTAAACATACTTTGTAAGAACTGTTAAATTACATTTCATTGTTGAATTTCCATAAAAGCAAAAGAGGAGATTATTCTTCTGAGAGAATTGTTTACTTTTTTTTTTTAATCAGACATGTTATCCACTTATTTACTAAGTCTAGCTTAGATGTGGCTTCCACAAGTATAGGGCACACAATCAGGATCAAACTCACTACCCAGTTGTAATTGAGCTAGTAAGATGAGCTTGTTAAACATTACACCACTTCAAAGTGCCTTTATCTGCTTAATGAGTTTGCTCTTTGTCGTAGCATTTTTTTGTGCATCTAAAAGTGATGAATCTGGCAACTTTGCATTATTTTCTACGCATTAAAATGAAACATTTGGCATTTATTGATCGAGCATCCAGTTCTGCTTTTGATTGAAATTTATAAAATCCTTCTATTAAAACAATTTTTCAGGAAAATAGGTTTCTCAACTCCAGTAGCTGTTATTGCTCTTTCTAACCTTTTGCTTGAAGTAGTGTCGAATGTCAACATCTTCATTATGTCATTATTTTCTTTTTCAGATGAAATTTATAAAATCTTTCTCTTAAAGCAATTTTTCAGGAAAATAAGTTATTATTTTCTTTTTGAGTTACATGTGCATTACATTTTAGTTGTTGCAGATGTTGGAAGTCCTCAAGTAATGTAGTTTCCGTCATTTGTTAGAAGGAGCAAACAAAAGAAAATAATAGAAAAGAAAACAGATTTGATTAATTGCTATGGAATTATACACAAATATGCAATGTTCATATAAACAGCAATTGCTTACCTTGTTCATTCTTCAAAATAATGGAATACTGAAATAGAAAACAAAAATTGTGAACACTTAAGAAAATGCATGTAAAGGGAAATAACTGAAATAATTTGTGTAACTCCTAAAGTATTTTAGTCTCATTCATAATTAATAACATTTAACCATTTTACTATGACAAGACTTGACTATGTCCAACATAGTTTATGAATATAGAATACAGTGTAGTACGTAATCTGTTCAATGAAACAACATCAAAGATCAATACTCACGAATCGGACACTATATTGAATCTGATTATATCGCCAATGCTCGGGAAAATATGGTTGCCTTTATACACATCGCATTGAATATTTTGAGCCTTCTGATTGGTTAACCTTCCATCGGTGAACTATAAAATGAGTCAGCTCATAGCTGGCTCACTAGTATACAACGTTACCCAAAAACTCCAACAAAGACTCCCATCTATAATGACATGAAGAAAAAGAGGCATTAAAGCAGACCCTGAACTTTTTCTTGTCATGAAGAACACCTGTTCTGTCAAGGACGCTACTAGTCTTGAACATCTACTGGGATTTAGGTTTACCCCTGAACTCTCATGGAACTCATATACACAAACTGTCGCCAAATATGCTATAAAAATGGTCAGTTCTGTGTACTGCTCCAGTAAGCATCTCACTCCTTTTGCTATTCTCTACCATGACAAAAGTTAGATCCGACTAAGAAGAAAATTGCTGCAATATCTGGGCTCCCTGTCTGCGTTCTCCAGCTTTGGTAGTGTTCAAAAGTGTTTTCGTTGCCTCTTCACATTGTTAGTAAAATGGCCTACATTCATACAGTTAGACTGGGGTAGTGGATTTTATAACCTATCAGTCCTTGTTGGGTTACTCTTGAAATCACTTCAAAAAACAAAAAAACAAAATGAAAAGTACTTGAGCTTTATTACTTTAAACATATAATTAAAACATGAGGATTAAATAACAGTGGAGACATCACACTCTTGAAAATGGCTGAAAAAAATGGCTGAAAAAAATTATACAAGGTATAATTGTAGTTCTTAGACTCAGCCATGATACCTTTTACTCAGAGGACTTATTTAGCCTTCAAAATTCAGTTTACAATGAAAAAAAAAAACTTATTGGATATCGATACCAGGAAATCAAAATTTGACTTACATCCATTCATTTTTCTTTCAGTCTACGGTTTCCCTTTAACTGGGAACAACTATTGCTTTTTAGTCTTTTGTGACAGCATCCAAAGTGTCTGAGCTCCAGGACCATGGATTAGTTTTAAAGCTTTCATTACACCTGAGCAATGCCGGGCTATACTGCTAGTATATTTTATAACCAAGTTTGTTAAAACTCATTAATTTCCATAACATGTTTACATTTGTTGACATTACGATACATTTCAGAGCAGATATGGTTGTTGCGATGAATCGAAAATTGTGTTATATAGGCTTGATTAAAACCTCGTTTGGACTGGAGGTCTTTCATGGTCGAGCGGTCTAAGACGTTGCCAGATCAAATGGTAGCTTACCCTATGTAGATAGGGGTCACAGGTTTGAATCCTGCCGAATGACACATTTTCATAATAAAAAAATTTATCGTAAATAATCAGGCCAGTAGATATGAATATATAATACTGTTTAATTAATAATAGAATATCTACTTAAATACGAGTATCGTTCAAAAATAATGTTCAAACAATTCATTTCATATATATATATATATATATATATATATATATATATATATAAAATGACAAATCTGTAAAAATGAAGAGGATAACCCAAAAATGTGTATAATTAATATAAAATTAATTATATACATATATAGAGCCACAAAATTAGCAACTAGGTCCCACTCTTTTACTGTAAAACCAATAAATTGTAAACACAAATTCTACTCCAGCAGCTTCTTTTCTTGCAATTCCCGCCTGTGGAATTCCTTTCCATTTACTTGCTTTCCCGACAGCTACAATCGCCAAGAATTTAAATGTAAAGTCAATAGTCATCTCCTATCTCACTAACCTGCATCCTCTCTCTCTCTCTCTCTCTCTCATGCTCCTTTCTTCTCCGTCCACTCCACTCTCATCAGTATTCTCATTCTTCTCTTACCCACTTCCTAACACCCCCTATAACCTGTCACTCTTTCTCATAACTTTCCTTCTATCTAACCCCCTGCAAAACAGTGGCAATAAAATGCCTTGCTTGGGGTGATATGATTATATATAAAAAAATATTAAATAGATAAAAAATAGAGAGCTAAATCCAGAGCAATATAATATATAGAGAAGAAAACTCAACACATGAAGTAAATGGTTTGCTGTATTGCTGAGATGGATATGATACACAAAGAAAGTGTGCTGTGGTGTTATCCAGCACAATATCTGGTGCTGAGTGGATATACACAGAACAGTACAATAATTACAATGACAGAAAAGAAAAGAACTTACAACATAGAGAGAAGGGGCTTAGATTGTAAGAGTCGCCGAAATAATCAGTCTGAATATTACTCGAATGACATTCGGATATTATGCTTCAAATGCTACTATTCTTTACTGAAATGGACCATTTCATCATTGAGAGTGCTGCAGTTGTGTCAACCACTCTACAACATGGTTATAAACCCCAAAAAGTAAAACCAAAACCAAAATCAAAGAGAAGCACCACCTGAACAGTAAGGATGTGCTCTATGACTAAATAAGCAAGACTGAACAAATACACTGCCTAATGACATTATTTAAAAAAAAAAAAAAAAAAAAAGGTAAAAAAAGACAAATTCAGACTGCTACTTGAGTTTCATGCTACTGTGACTGTCAGGTGACAAGTATGCATGCATATATATATATATATATATATATATATATATATATATAACACACACACACAGAATTACAACCTGAATATGTTTTTTATGTAATTTTCAATAATAAATGACAAATTAATCATTTGACCTTTCTAATTTTTTTTTTTTTTACTTATTCTTTCAAAGTTAATAACTCAGCTAATTAGTTCTTAAAAATGCAACATGGTTTAATAACGATATTTTTAACTTATTTCTTTAAACATTATTTTTAATGGATACTCGTATTTGAGTAGATATTCTGTTTTTTATAATTAAACAGTATATTTATTTATATTTACTGACTTGAATAATCAAGAAATCTTATAAGCAAAATATGCATCCTCTGGCAGAATTTGAACCTGCATTCATTTGGGAAAACCATAAATTGATCTCAAGTGTCCTAGATTGCTTGACCACGAAGGACTTACAGTCAAACAAAGCTTGAAATAATACTTTTAAGCAGACATTTTCCTGATCTGACCGTTAGTCCTGTGTGGCTGGTTGGTTAAGACGTTTCAGATCTAATGGCAGTTTCCCCTAAAAATAATGTTTAAACAAATAAATTAAAAAATATGGGCAACACCAGGCTATTTCTTTCAAATATATCTACAATGTCGATCTATATGTGTAACATTTTTTTTCTTTTTTAATTAACTTAACCCAAGCAAGAAAATAATGGCACTAAGACACAAGGTGCCACTAAGAGAGAAAGAGAATGAAACACCCGTAGAAAGAAACAGAAACCTGAAAAACCTAAACAGGGAACAAGGGATAAAGCTCTCCTTCTGTTCAAAAGACTGGGCAGGGGTGTGAATTGGATGATATGTTCACACTCCTCCAGTTTTTTTGAACAGGTCTTCTGAACTTATATCTCTTCTGTCTTGTTTATAACAAGTGAAATAAATGGCTTGTCTGCTAAAATATATATAGTCATTCACAGACAGATCTATTTCACTGTATCACAGCTCATCAGTACGGTTAGACATCTGATTGCTTTTAACCCAGGATTGAAACTTGACTGATATGGCGTCAGTCGGTGATTCTACCTCTGAGCGGCGCTCGGTAGAATATCAAAACTTTGAATATCTAAAATTTTATATATATATATATATATATATATATATATAAAATTTTAGATATTCTACAATTTCATGGGTAACACGTATTTTGCTGCTGGTGACCTTGCTGCACTTCAGACCCAAATGATACAAGTTAATATTCAAAATATTCCCAAAATTCTACTCTCAATATGGACATGTGAGCGTCTGTGTGTAATGGTTATTTGGGAATATTTTGAAGATTAACTGTTGTTTCATTTGGGTCTGAAAGGCCGCAAGGTCACCAGTGGCGAAATATGTATTACCCATTAAACTGTAGAATATCTAAAATTTTTTCTAAATTATATTACTCTGTTAAATTAAATAAATGAATTTAATATTGAGTCCTTTTGAGTTCATCTCTATCGGAATTTACCTGATTAATATACCAAGTATTCTACGTTATATAATGTTTACATATATATTGTAACCCTATGTTTCTGTGTCATAAATGTGACAAAATTTTGTTTAAAATAAATGAAGATTATTAATTTGTTTTAGTTCTTGAAAAAGGTCAATCCCAATTTGTTAACGATGTAATTGGATAATACTTGTGTATTTTTGCATTTAATAGTTTGTAGCTACAACATAAGATACAAACTTAAAAGTAAACAAAAATGAATTTTAAAAGACTGCAGGAAGTCATAGTACTACTATACTTCACTTATATACGATCTTAGAAATTTTGTGTTGGGGTGAAATTTAAAAAAAAAAAAAACAGAAGAAATTAATTTAATTAAACCCTTTATTATTTTTTAATAAAAGTTCATTGAAATATGACATAGGAAATCAATTATTTTTACAAAAATTTCTAACCCTTATATATATAATAATAAAATCGACTCTGTACGTATCCAAATCTTAAAATCTTACACAAGTAATTTTTTAGGACCACGAATAACCGGCAGAATCTAACTCCGTTATTGTCCGCCGCTATAAAGCTTTGGACAATGAGGGGAAAAAAAAAGAAAACTGCGGAGCACCGACAATACATACAGTACTTCACAGCAAAGAAAAAAAAACCCTCAAACGGAACGAACCACAAAGAAAGAAAAGTGCTCGATACAAAACTAACCAAAAAGGATTAACCAAGAGGCAGTGACGTAGAGCAAAAACACATGAGAAAAAAATCGCAAGATCGCCAAGACCTACTGCGGTTTCGCACAACGGCTCGTCAGGGCAAAGGCAGACCAAGGACTAATCAAATAAATAGACACCTATCAAAGACTAACCCATCTGGGGAAGGGGGGTGTTCGGAGAAAAAAAAAAAAAAAATTATATATATATATATATATATATATATATCATTGGAGTAGATAAACTTATTGGAGTAGATAAACTAAACTATCGCCCGGTTCACACTCCACCTACCGTCTATTGAACAGGTGAAGAGGCTCATCCCTTGTTTCCTGTTTAGGATGTGGTTTCCGGCTTTCTCTTTTCCAACCTTTTCACTCTTACATGGCCCCCTGCACATTAGTGGCGGTACTGCCTTGCTTGGGGTGATATGATTAAAAATATATATAACTGACACAAAACAAAAATTATTAGTAAGAATGTTCTAAAATGCCTATTAGAGGAAGTTTTTAAAATATCAAAATTGTAATTTTTTTAAGAAAAACAATAATTTCAAACATGTAAATTGCAATTTTTATCAATATTAAAAATTATTTCCCTTACACTATATAATTTTCCAATCTGTGTCGCATTCCTGTGTTTCAGAACTTAACATTTAAACTACAAAATATTTATAACTTACCATTTTTCATATGGACAACTACATTCATTAGGTCTTTAACAATCAACCCACTGAAGATGATCTTAAACAAAAGTGAAAGTACTTGAAACTATAAAAATCATGAAAATACATGCAGCACCAGTCTTGCTGTTTTTAATCACCATACTAAGAAAGATTCATGATTAAAGTAAGATTAAAATAAAATAAACGTCTAAATTTATCTATGAAACAGGCTTAAATAAAATTCAGTCAGTCAGTCAAGTGCCATATGTGATACACGCTTGGGCGATCATGTCTTGAAAGAGACATGACAGACTGGGCATAAGATTATCCTGCAGTAGGTTGCCATTGCTTTCTGCGGTAGACTGGTTGCCAACCAAGGCTATAGAACCCAATCTGTCCTATTATTTAACCCATAACTGGAGGGAAGAGACAGATTAATACCTTTCCCAAAAGTATTTATGCATAAGTGAATGCAAGGAATTCAACTGGAATTTGAAC
Source organism: Ascarosepion bandense (assembly GCA_037127315.1). Classification (NCBI taxonomy): domain Eukaryota; kingdom Metazoa; phylum Mollusca; class Cephalopoda; order Sepiida; family Sepiidae; genus Ascarosepion; species Ascarosepion bandense. Next base: position 923,433 of record JBBBDQ010000498.1, read on the forward strand.
TCAGCTCCACCGATTTGTTGTTTCAAGTTGATATCCATTGCACCACAATGTACATCACCCAAACAAAGTTATTCTGCCTAAATACACAAGCACAGATACATACATATTAGGTATGGATGTAAATAAGTACATATATGTGTATATGTTGTCATCCGCAGACAGATCTGTTTCGCCGTATCACAGCTCACAGTACGGTTAGACTCCGATTACTTTTTTACCCAGGATTGAAACCCGACCGAAATGGCGTCAGTCGGCAACTCTACCACTGGGCTATGTATGGGCATTCGGTGGAAGTAGGCAGACTTTTTAGCGCATATCATTATATGCACCCAATAGCTAGAGCGCTCTAATTCATTTCACTGAATGAGCGATGCGTACATGCCAGAGTAGCTACTTATCTTTTTTTTCTATCTTACTTTACTTTTGCAAATTTTTTTATTCTTTAAAAGAAATACCCATTTGAATGCTTCATCATCAATATAAACAAATTTGTGACGTCCCTTCAATGTAAGATTAATAAAAATCAGACCTTGAAATATTTTTTTTCTCTCACATGATTTTAGTTTCCTATTCGGTTTTTGGGGTTCGGTATAAACCTAACTAAATTATACATTTAATAAACAAACATTTGCACACCGATTTGCAATTCATAACGACCTTAACTTAAGGAACGGTAATACCTAAAATAATAATTCAAATCAAAAAACATTTAGTTCATAATATGCACCTGATGATTGCATAGTGCATGAAACTCCAAGTCATGCTTAAAACACAGAAAAATATATATATATAGATATATATATATATACACACACACTATAGTCATCCGCAGACAGATCTGTTTCGCTCATCAGTACAATTAGACTCCAATCGCTTCCTAACCTAGGATCGAAACCTGACCAAATCGGCGTCAGTCGGCGATACACACATACACACGGCTAGCAGTTCTAAAATAATGATTTCTTCTACACTTGATTGTGGAACCGCTTTTGGCTACTTTAAAAATTTAAATTCAATGCCAATTATCTGTCTTCCCGAAATCTGTTCTTTTATTGTCCTTTCTCTTCAATGTTTTCTCAGTTTTCTTCCCTCTTAGGAACTTCTTGCATCTTAGTGATTTTTTTCACATGATTCTAAAAAAAAGTCTGTAATCCTTTAGGTTATTGTGCTACATAGACAGAGGTAAAATTATTGTTAGTAATCAAATAAAGGATTCAATTTGAGATTCCATGGAGGTTACCCAGATCTACAGACACCTGAAGAAGGCCAGAGGGTACAATGACTCAAGAAAGTGTATGAAAATTGTAACGCTGCATGAACACACCGGTAAACCTTACAGAGACATCTCGGGTATCGTTGGTGTCAGACTTTCAATTGGCACTCTTGTCATCAAGGCGAAGAAACAAACTGGATCTATCAGTCCAAAATGTGGTTGTAAAATAAAACAAAAGCCAAGAGACGACGTATACATGATCAGGGAAAGTGTAAAAGACCCTAGGAAGTTTTGTTTTAATTATTTTACACAAGAGTGTATAAGCGACCAATATACACTTATCTCCAAACCAAATTAAGACTAACAGGCTCGAACATGAACCACTAATATTCACTTATCCATGAACCAAGTAAATGCTTATGGACTCAAATAACAAAGATGAAGATATGTTTTATGTAAAAAATTAAAAAGAAAATGTTGTGTCAAAAGGGTGGTTATTCCTTTGACACTGCTATTACTGTAGGCACATTTGATTCCCTCAGAATATTTATTGATTTAAAATGCAATGATTAGAATTTTAATAGAGTATGAAAGTGGATTTATACATTTTCGTTATTCTTGAGAACTGACAATAAACATGTTAAACACTATTAGATTTTTTATTTACAAAATTATAAAAATATGTGAACAAAATATAATGAAATATTTATTTAGCATTTTAGGAAATAAATATAAAAAGAATTTTTTTTTATTTATAAATATGTCCATGAAAAAAAAAAAAAAAAAAAAAAAATTATATATATATATATATATATATATATATATATATATAAGAATGTTAATAAAAAAGTTTTGAATTTAAAAATGTACTTTTTTTGGACAGTATTTGTTTATTTTTATTATTGTATTTTATATTTCAGACCACCCTCGGCCTTTCATCAGAAACGAGTGATTTTTAAATTTGAATTAGAAACATATTTCACGATAGCGTTTGAATATTTTTTTGTGTTTACATCACGTGGTGTGTTTGTTCACAACATATATATATATATATATATATATATATATATATATAGGTAGGTAAATTCACTAAATTAGGTTGAGAGTATCTCTTCCTCTTACATATTTTGACATTGCGTTTAAATTTTTGGAGATTAAATTTGACAGAAAAGCAAAAAGCCAGAAGAATTTATTACCGAAATATATATTGAGAATCAGGAAAAAGATATTGACGCTAGTCAGAAATTTAAATAAAGACTTTTGAAAGAATAATGCTATTATAAACAATTATATCTTAGTGTCTAGAGCCATTCTTTCATTGGTAAATGTTTTTTGATTGATCTAGGCAACCTAGGCTTCAGGCACTTCCAAAAAGCGTTTCTCAATCATGGTATCCTTATCATCACATCTGTCAACGACTTATCAAGAGGTGATAATTGATATGATTTACAGTTAATTAGTATTCCCTAATGACTCCTGAATTTAATTATATTAGGTTTATTGTGACCCAAAGTCGAATTTTTAGACATTTCTAGAAATTAATTGGTGGGGGTAACATATGTAAAAAAATATATATTTTTTTTAATATTTTCTAAAAATAATTTTTTCAAAATTGATTTCAGTCAATTATGAATAAGTCCTGAAATTTTCATCAAAATCCAACCATTATTTGATTTTTGCAAGAATTTCCAAATTAATGTGTCTTTCACGGTCAATAAAGTGTATTGCATAATATTACGTTTTTTTTTATGTAATAAACTGTGTGTCAATTTAGGTCTCACACTGACATATGAAGAAAAAAGATTTTCTGCCAAAATTTTGAACGTATTAGAAATAATTAAAAAAAAAATAATTAAAAATACTTTGATCTATTCTCTTAATGATAATATAAACATTTTGCTGATAAAAGTTTGTTTTTATTTAGTTTGGGGATTTTTTCCCTTCATACTATGCTGTTTTTTCAGTGATTTTTTGGCGGTACCTACTGGAGATATTTGTGGCAGAGTCGTATCAGAAATTTAGAAATCAGTTCTATTGATTGGCTAAGAGACTAAGGACAACGGCAAAAAATGTAAGCAACTATTTCTGTTGATATGTCCTGAGATCCTTGCTAAAGCACAATATGTGGATTTGTATGCAGGAATGTAGGAAGACTGAAACACAATCACTAGTGGTCGTGACTGAATTGTCTTGTATAACACAAAAAATAGGAACTGAATAAGGTTGTTGGATCCTCAAATGTTGAAATCAACATCATATATAAATATCATAAAATTAAAAAAATTAAAAAGATCAGTTTTCATTATGTTTGTATTGTTGTTTAAAATACAGGAAGTGTTTTTGTTTTGTTTGTTTGTTTGTTTCTTGCTCCAGCCGTTAGTAAATAAACAAACCAAACAAGAAATATTTAGAGATTACACCGACATTGTTGGACATAAATGTTTTATTTTTTAAACATAGAAATCAGTATGTGCATATTTGTATATCTTAGAGATGTTTCAATTGATTTTAATAAAGAATTTTGTTTTATAAATTCAGCATTACAAAAATTAAAATGTGTTATGGAATATGATAGCAATAAAATTTGTACAACTTAAGAAAAAAACTCATATATATATATATATATATATATATATATATATATATATATATAAATTAAAAAAGGATTAATTCAATGATGTTGGAGATTTTCTCCAGTTTCTGAAAGGATTTTTCTGTTGCTGAGGTGATGTGTTATCCCCCGTGGGGATTTTCATATCGAAATGATCATCCAACATCATTGAATTAATCCTTTTTTAATTTATATTTGCTCTGTAATATTTTATTACATGGAGCTCTCTTCCTGTATCATTTTTTAATATTAAAATAAAATTTTTAATATTAATTAGGATCGGGTTTTTGGAATTTACCTTCCTGCTTTTTCCGCTTGGATTAAAGTATCTGAATTATATATATATATATATATATATATATATATATATATATATATATATATACATATATAGCCAACATTTTTTAGTGACACAAATCTATTTTTTGTATACTTGCTATTCCCACAGCATTTCAAAATAATCCATTGATGAATTTCCCAACATCCACTTTTGTTAAGAAAAGAAAATCATGTGTCTAAAGTCATATTTTAAATCTAAACAATTTCCATTTTGGAATCTTGTAATAAATTATCTTTTCCTTGTTAGCAAATGAACACAATCGATCGGAGTTGAACCTGTTATTAACTCTTCTTAAGATTATCAACAAAACATGAGTATAATGTATCAAAATATTGGAGATTAAAAATCTAAATCTAATCTAAACTTATTTATAAATGGAACTTTGTCTGTGTGTGTGTGTGTGTATCTGTTACCTATAGACTCTGAAATGGCTGAACCGATTTTCTTGAAAATTTATACAGTTGTACTATATGCATCTGCAAGTGTTCTTAACTAGGTTTTGTGTCGAGGTACCCCCGATAAATATCGAAAATCGAAAAAATTGGGTTATAGAAGGTGCAATCCGATTTTAATCAAATTTGATACACTCATAGACAAAGACATAAGAAATGATATTCAGAAGTTTCAAGGTTGCAGTTCTTACAATAGTACAGAAAATCGATAATTAATATATATATATATATAAAAGGCAAGATGTTTGTGTGTGTGTGTTTATCTGTTTGTCTGTATGTCCTTTATACAAATCCACAATTTTTATCCGATTCTCACCAAACTTCACACAAATATTCTTTAGGCTGAGTCTGAGCTCCAGGACCATCAATTAGTTTTAATGCTTTCATGACACCCGAGCAACGCCGGGCTATACTGCTAGTTCTATATATTATTACCAGAACTGATTGATAGCTCAAATGGCTATAGATCTATTTTTTCCTCACAGGTAACTTAATCATTTGAATATATTTTATTATACAAAGCATGGATCATGTGCAAAAATTGTTAGAGACCTATGCAGTCTTTTAAAAGGAGATTAGTAGCAACAATTCATTGACATTTCTATAAGAGGAAAAACCAAAAAGTGGCGATTTTTATCACACACAAAAAAGCAACATAACAAGTTCGGTCATCTGTTCAATTAAAGGAACTCTCAGAAATAATATGGGCCAATTTGGCTTTTTTTTCCTGTCTCATTTTAACATTATGCAGATTAAAGTGCTTTTCAAGGGCACGCTGCGAGTCAAACACCATGCCGCAATTGGCATACATGCATGGAAATCCAAGCCCATCATGATCACACTGCAGATGCAAGCTGAGTTTCTGATGTGTGGTGTAGATGCTCTGACAGTTTTTTCTTGGACAAGGAAAACACTTAGGTTCTGTTGGGTGCTGCTTCTGATGTTCTCTCAACAGAGATTTGCATGTGAAGGATGCTGAACACAATGCACATTTAAACAGATTGTCAGTTGGAGTCTGTTCAGAGTTCTGTAGATGTTCTTCTTTTACGCAACGATTCACAAGTTTGGGATTGTGATTAGTTTCCAGGGGAATCTCATCATGTACACCTTCACATATGTCAGAACTTAGTTGCAGATTTTTGCAATCTTGCAAATGGTTGTCTGAGGACGACAGCGGTTTGAAATGATTGTCCACCTGCGGTGAACTTTTAGTTTCCCATTCAGAGTTTGTTAAGGTGCAAACATCTGATGGGTCGATTGTGCCTAATGTATGTATAGAGTGAATTTGAGATTTTGCAGTTAGTACATCATTACCAAATTTTGGCAGAGCATCAGTATTATCCTTACAGGCGCCAGTGGTAATCCATTTAGTTTTGGAATTTTCTACTTCAATAGATGTTGATTGAACACGATCCTCAGTAAGCGGATTGAGATTACTGTCACGGGGAAATTTCCTCAGAGTTTCCACAGGTTTTAAAGCAGAAGCATTATCCTCTTCTGATTTTATGGAAGGGTCCCTATCCGAAATGTTACTACCTCCTCTGCAATTACCAGTAGGTTCTTTGGAAAAGGATTCTGTTGCGTTTGAAGATAAAGGCAGTAACGCATCACTATCTAAAGATTCTTTCTCAACTGCCTCATTTTTAATACCAGTTAACAGTGAAACAACATTCTTTTTGCGATGACCTTTTTTAGGACATTTCTTTTTAAGCTTTGCTGTGATCAAATGAGACTTGAGGTGTTCAAGCATCTTATGCTTGAAGGCAAAGGTCTGGTTACAGTTTTCATGCATACATGGAAAGCGTCGACCATCATGGTAAGATCTAATATGGGCATCCAAGTTTCGTTTTTCGGAATAATACCGTACACAGCCCTCTCGTGGACATTCAAACACTTCTCTCTCTTCAGAGTGGATTTTCATGTGTATCTTTAACCGATGCCGTTGTGAGAAGGTTTTCTTGCACACGGCACAAATTTGTTGCACCTGGTGGGCAGAGGACTTGTGTTTGAGTAAGAGAGTCCACTTTTCAAATTTCTCTTTGCACTCAGGGCAGCTGTAGCCATTGTGGATTTTCATGTGTCGCTTGAGACGATTCATCCATCGGAAAGACATTTCACAACCAGGATGAGGACACTCGAAAGGGTTTGTTTGGGTGTGATCAAATTTGTGCGCCTTGAGTTCTTGGTGCTTTTTAAAGATCTGTGAACAGCCATCAATAGGACAAGGAAATGTTTTCTTTTTCGTTACGTGCAAGGTAGGAAAATGTTTAGATAGGTGATCATTGTTTATAGACTTCTGTTCACCGTCTTCAACTGTGCAAGAGAACAATGACAGTTTACCGGGGTGTGATGACTGACAATTCTTCGTATGACGGTTGAGGTGGTCTTTTCGTTTGTAACTTTTGTCGCAGTTCTCGTTCGGACAAACGAATGGCCGTTCGCTAGTGTGAATACACATGTGCTGTTCGAGATAGGATCTCTTTGAAAATCGACTATTACATCCTTCTTCTGAGCAAATGAAGATCTGGTTAAGGTTATCTATTGACGATGGGGAGGCAAAACTGAACATGTCTCCTCCGTCCTCTTCCATGACGAACAACAAAGACGAGACCACTAACAATACGTTTTAAGTAGAAGAGAAGAAGAAAAAAACAAAACAAAAAACGATCTAGTAATTTTTACAATTTGAGAAGTTAAACTCGGGAAAAAAATCAAATCATCATATATGGGTTTACATAAATTACAATTAAAGACATTAGCCGCATTGAAATAATATTGTATGCTTTCTTTCACTTTTTTTGTCGGCAGACCGACTTAGTAACTAAATTGCAAAAGCATGAATGAACAAAACGACTTTTCAATTTATACAATAGCATGAACGTAATTAAAAAGAGACAAGCAAGGAGAGTGATTTTGCAAATTTAAACCAAGGAATATGGCATTAGATAGCTGCAAACGACAAAAGAAGTAGAGAGAAAACATTATTTGTCCATTTACCATGCCGCTTCTTGCTTGTTTCCAGCTCAGCTTCTACTGGTGGCGCCCTCTGCTAAATTCGGTTATCTTCCCCTGTGTTCTACATAGTATAGCATAGTATAGAATACAACGAATATATATGCTTCAAGTCGAACATGTGCGGGTAGCGTGTCGGTTATCGAACCGGTTTCAGATTTCAGCCTAGTATGTTTCGCAGAAATCGCATTGGAAAGCTCATCAATACATATTTTCTTAAATTTCTCTACCATAGTTTACAAATGAAATAGCAAGCAGGATAGATAGTCTCTCTCTGCTGACTTTAAAAACCACCCAAGCCTTGGGTAGCAGCCAATCTAGGAAGAGGACTATTCTGAAAATGAAATAAAAAAAAAACCCTGGAGACGACAACGGGAAATCACTTCTTTACATTTCCCAAGAAAAGAAGCCATGGCAAATCACAGATATGAAAAAGATTCTGAGAGACAGATCCATGATCGCCTTCTGAATGAGCATGATAAATCAATTTTATTAAAAAAGAAAAAAAGTAATAACTTTTTTTTCCAATTCATTTGAATTTTTTTTTTTAATCGTATCACCCGGAGCAAGGCGGTAACGCCACTGATGTGCAGGGGGCTACGTAATAGTGATTGGAAAAGAGAAAGCCGGAAACCATATCCTAAACAGGGAACAAGGGATGAGCCTCTTCACCTGTTCAATAGACGTGGATGGAGTGTGAACCGGGCGATAGATAGATCTCTACTCCAATTGAAAAAACAAAACAAAAACAAAGTGAGAAGATTGGAAAAGAGAAAGCCGGAAACCACATCTTAAACAGGGAACAAGGGATGATGAGCCTCTTAGTCTTAACCTGTTCAATTATCGTTCGTGTAGTGGAGATTTCTTACACAAAAAAAGAACCCTGCGCACATGAATTTAAATTTTAAACATTAATACTCATAAAAAAAACCGTAATTTTTAAACTTTACAATTTTTGCAATATTTTTTTTGTATAAAAAAGCGGTATTTAAAATAAAAATTAACGATATTTTTTATTTTAAATAAACCATACATACCATTGTGAAAATAAAAAATAAAGAAAAGAAGTGATTTCAAGAAAAACATTGTCCTCCCGTATTTCCGCGCACGGGTCCACCTTATTTTTTAGTAGTATCAAAAAATAAGTTTAATTTTTTTTGCTTCTACCCAATAGTTCACTAAAATGCACACATTAACATACAAATTAATAATAAATAAATAGTCTACATTTTTTTCATTGAGCACTTTTCCTATCTTATTGCTTTTTTACCTTATTTTTTAAAAAACGTTAGTCTTTTTTTTTTTTCACTGTTTAACCCGCTACGCACTTAGTGTCTGTACTACTTTTCTTTGAGTGAAATGATAAAAAAAAAAAAAAAGAATTGAATGATTGACCGTTTTTTTCTAAAAACATTCATTTACTTAGCGTACTGGAGTGATCCCGCAAGGAGTCGATTACACCACGACATGTCAAGGCGTACTTTAGTTGTGGCACAAGGTTGCATAGGGCAGACAGAGCAGATCGAACTCACGACTCATTCGTAAGTGATGTAGCGAAACCAGCTTGCAAACCATGGCAGACACCGCATCGAAGTGTCCTAGTCTTTTACTTTTTGTTATCATGTGTGTGCCTTTTTTACTAAATTGATTGTTCAATTTAAAAATGTGATTTAACCAAACAAAGCAGTAATGAATTGTAGTTAAATTAAAGTTTGTTGTTTATCGACTTATATAGTAAATGCTCCAGAAAGCGATAGAAAAACCTTACTTAAAAAAAGATACGGAGCTTTATAAAAAAAATTGCTATGGATCAATCAATGTTAGCTCGCTTCACAGAGTTCGATCCTCAACAGAAACTTTTGCTAACCTTTTATGCTTGAAAAAAAAAAAAACCCGAAGGAAGTGATCATGCAATAAATAATTAACTTTTCCGACCACTTTTGGTAGGGCTATCGACCTGTAGGCTTGACAATACAGGAAAAAGCCCTAAGTTCTAAGTTTAAATGAAATTGAAATGTTTAAGAAGTACCAGTTTTCTAAGTTAGCAAAAACAATATACACTGCTACACTTAGTACAGGGTACTGTTTGAAACTAACACAGACTATCAAACTTTCTTTCCTGTCTGGGATCTGTTTTAGAAAATGAAAACAAAAAAAAAACTAACGTGTTTTAAATGAACATTTTAAAATCAGTTGTTTTGTACTTTGAGAAATAAAAATACAGTACACTAATTTAAATTATTGTTAAACTTCATTATTTTTTTAAAAATAAAAATCAATTTTTTCGCATCTGCCTAGCTTAGCTAAAAAATAAAAATCTACGTTGCTAAATTTATTTTTTAAACAGCTTGCTTTTTTCTTCTGTCTGAATTTTTGGAATTATGAGTCATTACAGTTAAACTAAATAAAATGTCATCATCTTTACTTTATTCATTTGGTTGGACGAAAAGCTTGCTCCAATGAACTTAGATCACTGCTGTCCCCTAGATACGAATTTGCACGAGAAACTAGAGATTAGCAACTAGATCCCACCCTTACAGTGAAACCGATAAAATGCAACCGCAACTTCTACTCCAATAGTTTCTTTTCTCTCGCACTTCCCGACTGTGGAATTCCCTTCCACATGAATGCTTCCCCGACGGCTACAATCTCCAGGAGTTTAAATGTAAGGTCAATAAATACTATTGACTCAATAGACACCTCCTAACACACTAACTCGCTCCCATTCTTTCAAACACTCTTCCCATCTGCCCACCCCTCATCCTCGGTATCCTTACCCATCATCTATCACCTTCCTTCTGACATTTCACCTAACCACTCCTCCTCTTTACCTTCCCCTATGTAGCCCCATGCGCAATAGTGGCAGTGGAATGCCTTGCTTGGGGTGAAATGATTTAAAAAAAAAAAAGACACAATGTCAGGAATGTAGTGAAAATAAAAATAACAAAACTTTCTTTTTTTTACATCGCAAACGTTTTTTTTTGTTGTTGTTGTTTACATCACAAACGTTTAATCACCACATAAGCATTAAAGATTTTTAGTTTTTGAAAGAAAAATACATTTAAAAAAACCACCCTTCTCATCAGTGTTGTTCATGTTGAAAAAATATTCACGTGGACTGTAAACAACGGATAAAGAAAGGCTTAACTAAGCGAGCGAATTTATTGCAAAGTTCCACGCGGGAACTCTTTTCTGACGTCACAAGTTGGTCGGAACGTGATTCATTTGCTTCCACGTTGTTCAATTGACGATCCTATTTCTTTTTTTCTTTAAAAGTCAATTCATATTCTGTGTTTACCCAGTTGTTTTTTGGGCACCACGGCTGCTGATAAGAAAACCGGGAGAGCAAGTTTTCCAGACTATTTTTCTTTTCATTCATTCCACACTTTTTTTCAACCTTCCTTCTTTCTGGCAACGTAAACAGAAAACTGCAAAACAATTTATTTTTAAAAATTAAATTTAAATTGAAGTATCGAAAATGAGCAGTGATTTTTTTTGTAGGTACCTAATTTAATTATTTTCATGATTTTTTTAAAAAAATTTTATGGTCCTTATCTTTACTTGCCAATTAATTACAAAGTTCGAAAATCTTTTTTTTTAATTTATCTAATTTTTACGGTACACAATTGAAAGCATATATTTTTATTGTTGCTTTCAAATTAAAGAAGGACATTTTTAGTTTATTTTCTTTTAATTTTTAGTTTTTGAAAAAATATTTTTATAAACAGTAAAGCATTTAATTCATTTTTTAAAAGTAGCAACGCGTTGTGACTTGACAGACATTTTTTCTTTAAAAAAAAATAGAAAATTTGTAACCATCCATTTAAAAACTAAAACTGCTTTTTTAAAGTAATTTACTCACTGCTGTAAATATAATCAACAAAAAAATAAAAAATACATTTGAAAAATTCGCGGTACGTGGTATGAATAATCTCCCTAAAGAAAATAAATTTTAATTTTTTTAAAATTCATCTGAGAGATAATTTTTCTAATTCTTCATTATTTTCCCCGTAAATAACAAAACAAAAAGTTTTTTTTTAAATTTTAAATTCCGTTTAAATACGGCATGGAATCATCATTGTTTTCCGTGTCTCCAATAGCAACCCCGTTCGTCCTCCTCCCAATCGAAGATCGAACCCCAGCACTCACAAACACAACAAACCAGTTTTCGGTTTCCGTCGAGGAGGCTACCCAGCCAAATAACACCAAACATCTTATCAGTCTTTATAAAGAATTACTGAACACAGATAATCTTTATGTGGGGTTTGGTGGGCTTCAACATTTCCTGAAAAGGTCATCTGTTTGTGACAACAACGGCACTGGGAACAGTTTTAATAATTTGTATATTAATCACGATAGTGCTATACACCCAGAAAACCTGGGAGTGGCCGCCAGTAGTTGTATGCGAACATTACCCACTTCGGATCGTGACGCTAAAGAAAAAATAATCGGTACTATTTCTGCTAGCGTTGTACGCCCTGAGGAAGGCAGAGGAAGGGCCCGAGACTTTAACGTAGATTTGGAGGGTCGTGGGAACCCGACACTGTCATCTACAGTTATTGACTTATTTCAAGTTGGTATGGATTCTTCTTGTCCTTCGTCGCAATTTGACTCTTTACCGGTAAGTTTTTATTTCATTTTAAAGACAGACAGACAGACTGGGGCGAGATCATTGATTTTTGCGACAGTGTGACTCACTTAGTTGCTGTTATTGAAAGAAAGTGCGTGATAGAAAAAGATAGGCGTTATTTTGTTCACCTGTTAATTTTTTTCTTTTCTTTTTTGTTTCTTTTTTTGGTAATCTGCTACGTTTTTTTAGTCGAATGACAAATCGGACTGATGACTTTCAACAACAACTTTGGGTTTTTTTTTCAGTCTAAAATTAGCTTTTTTTTTTTTTTTAAATTGTTGAATTGATCTTTTCTTCATTTCGATAAGAAGTCAAAAATCCATCTTGATTTTCATTACATCTCCATTTTTTATTATCCTTCACTTAAAAAGAAAAGAGGGCAATTCTGTTGTTGGAAAGAAAGAAGAAAGTGAAAACGTGTAGGAGAAAAATTCAAGCTAAACAACAAATCGGTCCTTGTGATGATCAACCAAATCAATAGCCATTTTCCCGCGTTATTTATTTAAATTTAATTTCAAAACGAAAACCATTTTTAGCTTTTTGACTTTGTAAATGATTATTTTCCTGGTACAAAGACGAATAGAATTTTAAATCTAGAACACTGAAGTGAAATACGAAGCGGAATGTTTGCCTTTCGTTTCTTGTCTCCGCTTTTTTAAAAACATGATGAAGAAAAATATTTACAATTTAAAACGTGTTTTCTTCACAGATACCGGAAGGAAACAATTTTTAAAAAACTTAGGTACACTATGGGGATAAATAGGTAAGCCTTCCCCCGTTCCGTTTTAAAGGAAAATAATAACATTTGTCTCCCTACCTAGTCTAATCAACTTTATTAAAAAAATCAACTTTTTTATTTAATGATCAAATAAAAATATAAAACCTGACATCGGGATGAAACAAACTATTTTTAGGTGTACAAAAAAATAAAGTACTAAGTTTTAGTTACCAAGTACATTGTATTGTAGTTAGTACTATTTTTAACTAGTACACATCCGTCTTTCGGGTGTGACCGTGGACCCATTTTTGAATATATAAAAAAAAAAGGTCATTTAGAGCATTTCCCACTGTCTATGTAAAATTTTACGATATAGAATAGCTCCACCCATTTTTATTTCTTGTGGTTTTGGTGGTAACCATTATTGCGTGTACTGTAAAAATATATATAGGATATATTTTGCTACCAAAAGCTGAAGCAAACAAAGTTGATGCTAAATATACATTTTTCTGAAAGTTAAAAAAAAAAAGCGAAAAAATATATATTATTTTTAAAGACCAGAATCTTTATTTTTTACATTGACGTTTTAATTTTATTAATTTTTTTTTTTTTTTTTTTTTTTTTGCGTAAAAACAAAGAATTTGTGTTTCGTTCGAACTTCGGACGATTAAAAACTGATTATAAATAGTTTGACTATGATCGGTGTTATTTTGTGTTTGAATGAAAAATATATATTTTTAGAATAATAAAACTTTTAAAAATCTCAAAATTTATGAATGCTCATTACGTTATTTTTCAATTAAAAAATAATGAGCATCTAAATTTTTAAAAGAAATCTGAAATAAAATATTCGAACAAAAAGTGTAATTTTTAAAATAAAATCATTGCTTCAGTTTTTAAATTCTACAAAAATGTCAAATTATAAAATTTAATTTACGATATTAAAAAAAAAAAACAAAAAAAAATTGGAATATACAACCGTGACTCGGTTATCGTTCCACGCACCCTCATCTCTTTTGAAATAAAAATGTGATATTCCTTAGTTACTATAACTAACAGAAGGCATTATTCGATACCAATAAGAAAACATTTTAACAATGAACACATCATTAGTAAGTAGGGGAAACCATGTTGCTAACACTGCTGATATATAGTGACTAAGTTTTTTTTTGTTTTTTTTAATCATATCACCCCAAGCAAGGCGAAAACGCCACTGATGCGCAGGGGGCTACGTAAGAGTGAAAAGATTGGAAAAGAGAAAAACCGGAAACCACATCCTAAACAGGGAACAAGGGATGAGCCTCTTCACCTGTTCAATAGACGTGGGTGGAGTGTGAACCGGGCGATAGTTTAGTCTATCTACTGACTTTATATTTCTTTTGTTCAAGTTAGCTTTCTTTGCATAGTTTTTTTTTTTTATCATTAAATAACTCAATGAATAAAATTCTTCCTTAGCTGTGACAGTTTGAGTTATCTGCTTAGAACAAAATACTAGAATTTTCTTTTGACACAAAATTAAATTTTGATATGCATATAAATAAGGCCATAAATAAAGCAAACAAAATGCTAGGTTTAATTAAACAGTGCTTTTCTGGGTTAAACTGTCCAACTTTATCAAAATTGTACAAGAGCTTAGTTAGACCACATTTAGAATACGGCAACCAAATCTGAAGTCCTCTTCTAAAAAGACAGTAGCAATTGAAAGAATTCAAAGAAGAGCAACAAAATTGTTGATGTCGTTAAAATTTATTAAATATGAGGATAGGTTAGGAAAATTGAAATTACCATCACTGAAATATAGAAGACTGAGGGGGGACTTGATAAATGTTTTCAAGATATTCCATTCTACTGACCACACTAATAAGAATTTATTCACTATGTCCGACTATTCTAGAACACGTAACAACGAATTAAAAATAATAACCCAGCACAGTAGAACTAATATTAGACAAAATTTTTTTTGTAACAGAGTCACAAAGTATTGGAATGCACTACCATCACACATAAAATTGGCAAAAACTCTTACAGAATTTAAAAGCCTTATTGAAAAGGATAAGACACTATTAATTAAAATATGAGTTTGATTAGAGATGGAAGTAATTTTCTCTCCATCTCAGCCATGCCACAACGCTAAGAGAGGGGAGAGGGGATTTAAGAAGGGACACACGAGAGGCCGCGAGGCCTAGAAGTCCTAACCTACCTAACCTTGTGGCATGTATAGTCTTGCTTGTTTAATTTGTATATGTTATAGAAATTTTTGTTTTTAAACAGTATAATTTTTTTTATATTGACCCAAGTGTTTTTTTTTTTTTTGTTGTTTTTCTTTTGTAACCATTTCACCTTAAGGCAATAAAGACACTAAGACACAAGGAGAGACTGACTGTAACAGGTTATGAGAAAAACTACTATTAAAGAGAGAGAGAAAACAAAAGAACAAGACTTAAGAAAACAGATGATGATGATTGACGTTGCATTTAAATTTTTTAAGATCAAGGTTGACTGGGAAGCAAGAAGCCAGAAGAGAGTTCCACAAGCATGAAAGTGCGATAGAAGAAACTGTTAGCATAGAACTTATGTTGGCATGTTTAGCCAATTCAGCTGTAAACGGATGAGAGCTTGCTACCAATCTACTCGGTCAGTCAGTTAAGTGCCATACGTGATACACGCTTTGGGCGATCATGTCTCGAAAGAGACATAACTAACCGAGCAGAAGATTATCCCGCAGTAGGTTGCCATTACTTTCTGCAGTAGACTGGTCACCAGCCAAGGCTATAGAACCCAATCTGTCCTGTTATTTAATCCATAACTGGAGGGAAGAGATGGATTAATACCTTTCCCAAAGGGTATCTGCATGTAAGTGAATGCAAGAAATTCAACTGGGATTTGAACTTGGCTCCCCGATTTCATTCTGATCTACTACTGTGCTTAAATTCATAATGTCTAGTTACTGTAGAGGAAAGTTTATCAGGGCAATTACCATGAAAATATTTATAGAAAAAGAACAGGAGGAGCTATGTTATGGCAATGAGAAAGTAACTGAAGCTGAGATGCCAGGTAAGGACCTCTAACATGGTACATTTTTTGGATTTTTATCTAGAATCTCTAAACCACCATAGACAATCGCACATACCTTCCATTAGCATGGAATAGGCTTGCCTCCCTGAGAGTAAAACACTATGCCTCCTTGGCTTCACACTCTCAGCAGACCTCAAGTGGAATGACTATATCGAATCCATTGCTAAATCCACTGCTATAAAAGTCGGTTCTCTGTGCAGGGCCCAGAAGTTTCTTCCGTCTGAATCTATCCTGCACATATATAAATCTACCATCCGCGCGTGTATTGAATACTGCTGCCACATCTAGTCGGGTGCCCCTGCTATTCTCCTTGGGGTTCTTTACAAAATACAACGGAGAGTCTGTAATATGATCGATACCGACTTGGCAGACCAGCTGCAGTCACTCTCTCACCGGCGTGACGTGGCCTCTCTGTGCCTTTTCTATAAATACTTTTACGGCTTCTGCTCTGATGAACTTAGATCACTGGTGCCTCCTAGGTACAAATTTGCACAAGATACTAGATTAGCAACTAGGTCCCACCCTCTTACAGTGAAACTGATAAGATGTAACCACAATTTCTATTCCAACAGCTTCTTTTCTCGCACTTCCCGCCTGTGGAATTCCCTCCCACATGATTGCTTCTCCGACAGCTACAATCTCCAGGAGTTTAAATGTAAGGTCAATAGACACCTCCTAACACACTAACTCTCATCCATTCTCTCAAACACTCTTCCCATCTGCCCAACCCTCAGCCTCAGTATTCTTACCCGTCTATCACCCTCCTTCTGACATTTCCTATATCTAACCTCTCTTTCTCTTCACCTTCCCCTATGTAACCCACTGCGCAATAGTGGCAGTGGAATGCCATGTTTGGGGTGAAATGATTAAAAAAAAAAACATAGTAAGACACCAGACCATATGTGGCAGCAATATTCAAAGCAAGGACAAATGGTAGACTTATAAATATTTAAGATAGATTCTGGCAGGAAAATTGTCTGGCATGACATAGTGGACCAACTTTTGGTAGATGTGCATCGTGGTGCAGTGGATATTGGCTTGGAATGAGAAATCAGAGAGCCGAATTCGAATTCCAGTTGAATTCCTTGTGTTCACTTACACGCACTCTTGGAAAAGGTATTAATCTGTTTCTTTCTCCCAGCTGTGGGTTAAATAACAGGATAGATTGAGTTCTACAGCCTTGATTTGCAACAAGTTTACTGCAGAAAAATAATGGCATCCTACTATAAAAAAAATCTTCTGCCCAGTCAGTCATATTTCAAAAGAGACATGATCGCCCAGTCTAATTGGAGTAGATAGTCTAAACTATTGCCCGGTTCACACTCCACCCACGTCTATTGAACAGGTGAAGAGGCTCATCCCTTGTTTCCTGTTTAGGTTGTGGTTTCCGGTTTTTCTCTTTTCCAATCTTTTCACTCTTATGTAGCCCCCTGCGCATCAGTGGTGTTTTCGCCTTGCTTGGGGTGATATGATTAAAAAAAAATGTGTATCACATATGACACTTGACTGACTGACAGTATGTGGCCTACCTTTTTGATTCTGGTATAGTATGTGGCTTACCTGGTTTGAATGAGTCTTACCTCAGTAAGAGTATACTTAAAGATGTAAGTATTCAGCTATTTATTGAAACTAATTATTTTCCCTAACCCTAACCCATTCTAGACAGTTATAATACTTCCTTATAATACACTTTTTAAGGTAGGCCTCATACTATACTAGCAATGAGTCTCTTTCTTGGAGATTAGCATTAGCCATACTGATGAAAGGTAAAAAGATTTGATTAAAAAACCAGAGCAGCTTCGTTTTGGACTTGTTACAATTAACAAGACACTCCTTGCCCCAAAGCATAAGAAAAGAAAAAACATTATTGAGCAAGAACAATAAAAGAACCGAAATTAAGAAGCCAGTAGAAAACGATTGACATTGTATTTAAATTTTAGAAGATCAATGTTGACCTGAAAGCAAGAAGCCAGAAGAGAGTTCCACAAGTGAGAGAAGAAATTGTTAGCATAGGACTTATAATAATATGTGACGAAGAAAACATAATTAAGAAGAGAGAACAATAAAAGAACTGGAATTATGAAAAAAGAAGATAACAATTGATATTGCATTTAAATTTTTGAAGATCAAAGTTGAGTGGAAAACAAGTGGCAAGGAGAGAGTTCCACAAGCAAGAAGTATGAGAGAAGAAACTGTTAGCATGAAACTTACAACCACATTTAGCCATTTCAGTCGTAAAATGGTGGGACCTAGCTACCAATCTAGTACTGTGTTGAAATTTGTAAAGTCTAGGTATAAAAAAAGGAAAACTCCTTAAAATAATTATAATAAAAGTATTTATAGAAAAGGTCAAGGGAAGCTACAGGACAGTAAGGAAAATGATCAAAGCTGAAGTTGCAAGTCAGGGCCAATAACATTGCATAGTCATCTTTGGTTTTTATCAAGAATCTCTAAATACATAGCAGAAGCTTCTAAGTCTTTTTCTCTATTTACACAAAGATACTAATCAAAAAGTGCTTTATTGCTCAATTTTTTTTTTTACAGCTATTAAAAACAAGTTATTTAATATGAATATTTGATCACTCAGCTGTATGCAAAAATTGCCTGTGTTTTGTTTTTATGTACCAGTTCATCAAAATTGGAAGTAACTGTAGACAGAATTTTTTTTTTATGAGACCTAGTTTAGAAATTCCTGTTTGTAGTAGGTATCCGTCTATTTTGGGAGACTAGAAAATCTAGTAAGATTGAAAGTTGATCCCTGTTGATGATGCCTACTCAGTCACTTTTGTATTTCGTCAATACCCACAAAGTCAATCTGTGGTTTATACTGCAGCTATGTTGCGTGGAACTTAGTTACTGTCTCTGGGAGAGGGCACATAATCTGGTGTGATCAGTAGTTGAAGGTCTTTGGAAATGGCAATAATTGCATCTTGGCCTCTCCAGTTACCGCAGAAAATACTTCACAAATTATTAAGCCGAAAGACTGTAGGCAGTCCTTGTTTTCTTAAAAGTTTTACAGTGACTGATCTGAGCTTGATCATTTGCTTGATGAAGCCATTTTAATGATTAACATTTTAACTACAAACTCTGGCAAACGTTCATTTCTCCGTGCTAAATTCAGAGTGTGAAGTTCAACTTCTGTAATGCCAGTCCACAGCTCTCCACTTCATTGGAATTGCTAGCAAAAATTTTAATCTCTGTGTCAAGGTGTGTCAGTACTCATAGAAGGCATAGTTAGGCATCTCACAACCTTCTCTCTAACAAGCAATATGGTTTCCACTTTGCCAGTTCTACTGCTGATGTGCTAACAATATTCACTGAAAATACATTCCATGCTCTTGATAAGAATGGCAAAGCTCAAGCTGTTGATCTTGATATCCCAAAAGTATTTGACAGGATTTCGCATGCTGGCCTTTTGCGCAAGCTCCATTACTTTAGTATTTCTGGACGATTGTTTGATTTAATCCAATCTTTCTTATCAAATCGTGAAATGAAGGTTGTTTAAATGGGTAAGCTTCCAAATCCTTTCATACAAACACGAGTGTCCCTTAATGCTATATCCTAGGCCCTTTATCAATGATCTTCCTGATATAATCAGCACCCAAGTAGGCAATCTGTAATTGAATGGGGTAGGAAATGGCTTGTAAATTTTAATGCCTCCAAAACGAAGCTACTCTCCTTTAACCACCATGGAGAATCATTTTTGCCTACCATTAGAATGGATAGCATTAGTCTCCTAGAGAGCAACACACTGCACTTCCTTCGCCTCACTCAAACAACCTCAAATGGAATGACTACATCAAATCTATAGTTGCATCTACTGCTAGAAAGGTTGGGTCACTGTGTCAGGCCAGGAAGTTTTTCTCGTCAGAATACAGTTTGCACATTTATAAATCTACCAATTATCTGTGTATTGAATACTGTTACCATATCTGGCGAGTGCTCCTGCTATTCATTTTAAGGTTCTTGGCAAAATCCAAAGGAAAATTTACAATATAATCAATCCTGACTTGGCAGCCCTCCTTCTGACTAATGTGACGTGGCTTCTCTCTGTCTTTTCTAAAAGTATTTTTATAACAACTGCACTGACAAGATTTTTTCCCTGGTTCCTGACCACAACTATTTACGTGTGTTACTAGATTGGCAATGTGCATTGTGGTGCAGCGGATATTGGCTTGGAGCCAAGTTAGAATTCCAGTTGAATTCCTTGCATTCACTTACGTGCAAATACTCTTGGGAAAGGTATTAATCTGTCTCTTCCCTCTAGTTATGGGTTAAATAACAGGACAGATTGAATTCTTTAGCCTTTATTGGCAGCCAGTCTACCACAGAAAGTAATGATAACCTACTGCTGGATAATCTTCTGCCCAGTCAGTCATGTATCTTTCAAGACATGATTGCTCAAGCGTGTATCACATATAGCACTTAACTGACTGACTAGATTGACATCAAGGTCCCACCCTTTTACCATCAAAATAGTTAAATGTAACTGTCTCTTCTACTCTAACAGTTTCTTTTCTTGCACTTACTGTTTGTGGAACTCCCTTCTGTTTCCTTGTTTCCTTGATAGCTACAATGTCTAAAAGTTTAAATGCAATGACAATTGCCGTCTTTTATCTCCTTGATTTCCATCCATCTCTTATCTTTTCTTTGACATCCCTTGTACCTTGTTTTTCCTTACACTGTAATCCCCTGCACCCTAGTCATGGTTCTGCCTTGCTTGGGGTGAAATGATTATAAAAAAAGCAAAAATTGAGCAGAGTTACCATCAATATGGATTTGGTATTCTTACACAAAATTAACGAAGATTGGTAACATTATAAAGTTAATTTTTTTTTCAGTGCGCACGTCATTGCTAAATGTGACACACAGTCAAGTTTTATAGAGGGTTTAATGACAATACTCTGCAGAAATTGCTCAAGCCACCCCCCACAACTCTTCCCCTTTTAGGCTTGGTAACATCAAGGAGTATTACGAGCACATTTTGCTATTTTTGGGTTTGTAATATTGATGTTTAACAGTGCTGAAATAATCACTGATCTCAAGCCTGTCATTTATTGATGGTTTTGTTGAAAATGCTTTCTCTCTCTCTCTCTCTATCTCTTTCTTTCTCTCTCTCTCTCTTTCTCTCTTTCTCTCTCTCTCTCTTTCTCTCTCTCTCATTTTTTATTTTTTTTTATTTAAATCATTTCACCCTGAGCAGGGCAATAAAGCCACTAAAACACAAGAGGTTACCAAGTGCCAAAGAACGAAAAAGAAAAAATCATTAAGGAGAGACAACAATAAAAGGGCAGAATTTAAACAAAACAGATGATAACAAATGACGTTACATTTAAATTTTTGAAGGTCAAAGTTTGACTGGAAAGCAAGAGGCTCGGAAAGTGTAATATGTTACATTGAATGGCGGGAGTAATTGGTAGCTACATCCCGCTGCAGATAAAAGTCAGCAAAGGACAAGGGTGGTTGACAGATATATCTGGTCATAGATTATGTCAACAAAGTGCAATGAGAAAAACAAGTGACAACCGGCTTGAAAAGCAATGGACTGCCAAGTACGAATGTCATCTACAACTCGACAAAGCAAAAATGTGTGCAAGTTCGAAGATTATATAGTCTAGCATTTTTGGCTGATGAAAAAGAGACTGGCTAATGACTTCCAATGACCCCTTTGTGTGCAGGACTCTCTCTGGCTGTCCTCCTGCTTCACGCAAGCGTCGTTAACGAAGAATAAAAATATAAGATTATGTTTTCTAAGGATAAGCCGTATGCTGTGGAAAAACTGTCCAGTTTATTTAAGGCTTCCTTATATTGGTTCATGTGGTGAGCTTTTGGCTAGGCAAAACTTTAGAGCAGTTCTTGTTATTTCCCTGCTCAGATTAGAGTTCATTTCGGCACTCATTCTGCTTTTCGGTCTATGCGAAAAGACTTACTTCCTCCACATCATATTTCCTTTGTTTATAAGTTTATTTGTAGTCGTGTTCCTTGTTGTTTGTCCAGATCCAGCAGCAATATATAACAAAAGTACAAGCAAAGAAACTGTTAGAATAGTTGTAAGGACTTCTATAGCCTGTATATGGCTCGACACTCGAAAAAAAAAATTCTGGGTTTAATGTACCAGTATAATTCTAGAAGAAGTGAATATAAATTGCTTAAAATTTGCTTTATTTTAATGGAAAGAATACTTGATATCAGAGATAGAATGCTTAAAGATTATAGACAATGTTGCCACTGTCAGTTTCATGCCTCATTATGACATCCAGATTTTTTTTTTTTTTTTATCGTATCACCCCGAGCAAGGTGGTAACGCCACTGATGTGCAGGGGGCTACATAAGAGTGAAGAGATTGGAAAAGAGAAAACCGGAAACCACATCCTAAACAGGAAACAAGGGATGAGCCTCTTCACCTGTTCAATAGATGTGGGTGGAGTGTGAACCGGGTCAAAAGTATATGTATTTGGGGTGGGCAAGAAGCAGTGTGAAGATGTAACACATCATGAATACCACAGTACTATTAAAATAATTTCATGATACCAACACCTTGCCCAGAAATTTCACTTAGTTATTTACATTGAATGTATTTCATTTGTTTTGATTAATAAACAGTACAAATTAAAAATGTGTCAAACTTTGGTAGTTTAGTACACATGTACCAAAATACTTACAAATGTTAATAGATGCTATTATGATATGAAACAACATATTGCCTTAGTATTGCTCTGGCTCGCATATACGCATATATATATATATATATATATATATATATATATATACACACACACACACACACACACACACACACAAATGAATAAGGAATGAAGGAAATAATTGCAACCTTCAAAACATTAATTTAAAACAGTGCTCAATATAAAAATAGAGCAATGAATATTTATTATAAATTATACTTTAGAACATGGCCGTATCTGACTACCGGGCATCGATCCGTGCAATCATAGTGAAAATCCAGTCAAGGAAAAATGTCTTCATCAGAAATCAAATGAAAGAATTCACGAAGAAAGAAAGAAAAACGTAGAAAACATCCGAATGAACGCAATAAAAATCTGTGTATTTGTTAACTTTGGGAGAAAAGACTGGTTATACTTAGAAAGTCCGAACCCGATTTCCCATAGGGACTGCAAGGCAAAGCTTTTTCGCCTTCTTTTTGTGGCTACCCTTTTGATTTTTGCTGCACCACTT
The DNA here is from genome assembly GCA_037127315.1 of Ascarosepion bandense. NCBI lineage: Eukaryota > Metazoa > Mollusca > Cephalopoda > Sepiida > Sepiidae > Ascarosepion > Ascarosepion bandense. The sequence goes on from JBBBDQ010000498.1 coordinate 946,678, forward strand.
CCACTTACATGCCTGGTCGAAGGGAAGATGCAATAAATCATTTTAATCTTCAAGATTAAAATGATTTCTAATAATTCTCCCAAATTGGGAGGCTTAGAAATCTGGCGCCTCTGTCTGTAGCGCCAGTCGTCATGTCTTGGCAAACAATCTGAAGAGGTCATCCAGTCTTTATGCTTCTCCCATTCCAAAAGCCACTAAAAATCTTCATATGATTGTTAGAATTTGCAAAGAAGGACACCTTTTCCATAACTTCTGTCTGTTGCAAAGAATTTTGGTAAGTACTAAATTGGTTTTGTACTAAATTTGTTCATACAGAAACAGAAACTACTCGTATAATTTGCAAAAATTTTAGTTCATAGCTTATAAATAATTTAAATTAAAACTTGACTCAAAATGGAGGAATTATTTTGCGATAAATTTGAAAAAATTCAACAATTAAAGAATTTAAAAATACTACAAATATTTTCATATTTTACTCATCATAGGTAAAAATGAAATTGAGAAATGTATGTACGATAAACTAAAAATATATTGCTTTTTTATACCAAAATTCCATCGCCCTTAAATCCCTACTTAATTCTATTTTAAAAATTAAAACTGAAATTTTCTTTCAAAAGTTTTTTTTTTTTCAAAATTGACTTGGTGTTAGTTTCCTAGCCAATATTCTATTACAGGTTTTTGAACTAGAGGAGGTGTCAGTATAAAAAAAAAAGAAGATATATCAAGGAAAAAGTTGTTTGTAAAAATCAACAAAAATAACTTAAGAAAAGTACTAAAACAATTAGGATAATTCTTTCATAGAATTGAAGATACAAAAACGGAAATTATTTCTTACGCAATAAAAATAATAGCTAATGTTATTTTGAAAATTGACAAGTTTTCACTATAAATTTTCTCGCTAAACAATTTTTTAAACAAATATTTTTTAAAAGATATTTTTTCAATTATTCTTCTTGCTAAATCACCAAAAGTTAATTAAAATTCAAATAGATTTTAGGAGTTTTCAAAAGTTTAAATCTATTCTATAGGTGTTTCAAAAATTGCAAAAGCGTGTGCCTACCTAAATCTTAAAATTGTTTTCAAGCTGTTTCAATTTTTTTTTTTTTTACGCTATCACATGGCAAAACAAAGGAACTCGTTTCTTAGCTTAATTGACTCTAAATGTGTGAAAGAAAAAATTGAAAAACTTAATTTTTTGAAAGTAATCATCAAAACTCTCATATTTTGTATTTTTTTTTTAAAATCATATCACCCCAAGCAAGGCGAAAACGCCACTGATGCGCAGAGGGCTACGTAAGAGTGAAAAGATTGGAAAAGAGAAAAACCAGAAACCACAACCTGAACAGGAAACAAGGTATAAGCCTCTTCACCTGTTCAATAGACGTGGGTGGAGTGTCCAACAGAATATTGCACTTCATGGATGTAATGAGAATCGCAAAAATTTAGGTGAAATTAGTAACATTAATAGAGGAAACTTTTTGGAATGAATTAGCTTCCAATGTAGGAGCGACAGTAATTTTAAAGTGGCGGTTGAAATGGGTATTCAGCAACGATATCAGTGGTTGTCACCTGATCTACAGAATGAACTCATCGATCTCATTGCTGAGAAAGTTTTTTATCGTATTACTGAACAATTTTTTGGACTGTTTGCAGATGAAACAAGTGATATTTCCAATTGAGAGCAAGTATCTGTTTAAAATTTATGTTGAATGGAATCGTGGATGAAAGATTTTTTTTTGTTTTATAATATGATTTCTACGACAAGAGAAACTTTAACAAAGTTGCTTTGTGATGTCTTGGTGAAGCATGGCTTTGATTTTAACAAGCTTGTAAATTTAGGATTTGATGGCGCATCTGCTATGAAAAGCGAAATAAAGGGAATTGCAGGTTTAATGAAAAAAAATCCCACAATGCAATTTTCTTTCACTGCAATGCACATCGTCTTAACCTGGCTCTTCAAAAAACCCTTAAATTGATTCCAGCATTATAGAATTGTATAGGGATTATAGATACGGTGTATAATTTTATTGAAGGGTCTCCTAAACATGATGGAGAATTTATAGGCATGCAAAAAGAAGACAACTTGTCCCCAACAACATTAAAAAGGATGTGTGACACACGTTGATCCTCACGATACACATCAGTAAGTACTGTTAAAAAAACTCTCCTATCTATCATTAAACTACTTATTCACTATGACTCAAGAAATGAGAATACAGATGCCAAAGCTCTTTGAAATGGTCTATTTGTGGACATTTTGGATTTTCAATATTTATTCTTGCTCTAGTTGATACATTGTCGAAGTACCTACAGTTAAAAACTATCGATCTTGGCTCTGTATGAAATGCAGTGTTTTCGGTGATCAAAAACTTTCAAAATATGCAAGATTTTCAATCATTTGAAGTTCTGTTTGACCACTGCCTTGAAAAAAAATAATGAAATTAAAAAACTACTCACTGACATGAATTGTGATTTTAAATTTCATGATGCATCTGTTCCATGCCATAAAACACCTAGCATCCGTCTTCAAGATGTAGGAACATCAACTACAAGAACTTATGCTTTTGTAAAGGAATATTATTTCAAAGAAATATACTCTGTAGCTATAGAGAAGATTGTTTCAGAGATGAATTATAGATTTGAAAGTAAAATTCAAGACTTTAGTTGCTTTGCAGCATACTGTTACACTTAATACTGAAAATGAAAGTGCAGTTGAATTAGTTTCGAATGTTTATGATCTAGATGAAGATCTTGTGAAGGCAGAATGTAAGACAATCACAAATATGGAAATTTTGGATGATGAAAAGCTCTCAAATTTCATTGAAACTCTTAAATAGCTTCATAAGCATGATCTTTCCAACTTTTTCCCAAATTATAGAAAAATTGCCCGCACTTTTTCAACAATTCCTGTGACAACATCTTCTGCAGAGTGCAGTTTTAGCAGGTTACGGCAAATCCTCATGTATTTGTGATCCACAATGACAGAGGAAAGATTTTCAAACTGGGCCATAATCCACTGCAATCGAGATATTTCGAATGAAGTATTAGAAAATGATTTAGAAATTATTATAGATTGTTTTGCTAAACGATGTGTAAGGGAAAAATATCTCCTTGTTTAATCATTGGATTTGAAAACATTTCATTTTAGGGTGAATGGAGTATACAATTTGTATCATATACATTTCATATTTACACAGTAGTTCAGAATAAATTGTGTCTGGGTGGTGTAATATGTTATAGTCCAAAATCCAACAGAATAAGCAGCAAGCATTACATTTCCCAGTAAACTATTCCATTGTTGCTTTTTTTTTTTTTTTTTTTAAAAAAAACAAAACATTCTGCTATTTATCCTACTGCTATTTTTCTTTGTTGCATTTTTTTTGTCTTGTTTTTGTGTGTTTTAAATGTGTATTTGCTTTGTTCTCCGATTTTGATATATGTGTATGATTTTCAATATAACACTGTTGCATACAAGTTTAGTGCCTAGATTCATAGCAAAAACGGTTTTATTTTCTGTAAAGGCAATTTACGAGGGATCCCTCTAATTTTGAAATAAAAGGATTAAAAACTTGAATGTTATCAATCTTCTCAAAAAGTAGTTTTTCCTAATTATGGATGATTAATTGTCTTCCTGCTTTCGTTCATGTTCTGTACCTAATTTCCATTGGAATAGCCGAAAAAATCCGTAAAATCATAGTTTCTGGAAACGGATGACACTAATGACGTCATCACATTGTCAACTAATAAATCTGGGCAATTTTGTCTGTGCCCAGTGTTTTTTTTTTTTTTTTTTTTTTTTTTTTTTTAGCATCAGCTACGGCCCTGCTTTAGAATATGTATAAGCTATAAGCTACTACAAAATTGTACATTTTGTTTTGACATTGAAAGAACAATGTTTCATCAGGTAGTTAATTATAATGGTTATTTTGAAAATAAAAAAAAACACTTCCTTTTATTTTTGGAAATCCTTTTGTATGAAATAAAAATATATTAAAAAAGAGTTTGGGAAAAGAGGGCAGAAAAGATGAGAAAACAAAAAGAAAAATCAAGAAATGGAAAAGAAAAGAGCAAAATGAGAGAAAGAACTGAGAGGAAAGAGCCAATGGAAATGGCTAAGAGAAAGAAAATTTAAATTTAGGCAGGAAGTAAATTGTAGACAGATATAGATATCGATTACATGGTGTCTGGGCTTAACAAAGAGGAAAAAGTGAGAAAATTCACAGAGGGAAGAAATAATAAAATTGTAATAGAAATGTGTGTGTGTGTATGTATATATATATATATATATATATATATATATATATGGAGAACGTTCAAAACATTATAAAAATAGAGCAATGAATATACTAAAACATATACAAACTACAATCTACTATAAAATCGTACATTTTGTCTTGGCACTGAAAGAACAATGTCTCATTGTAGACAGATATAGGAAGAATACTCAGTATCAGAGATAGAATGCTTAAAGATTATAGACAATGTTGCCACTGTCAGTTTCATGCCTTATTATGATGTCCAGATCAAAAGTATATGCATTTTGGGGTGGGCGTGAGGTGGTGTCAAAATCTAACACATCATGAATACCACAGTATTTATTATAAATAGCATGCTAAATTGACTGGAAAGAGAAATCAAGAAATGGAAAAGAAAGAGGAAAGAACTAATGGAAATGGCTAAGAGAGAGAAATTATTTCAACTTTATCACATAGTGGGCAGTGATCCCCTTTCTTCCTCCATGTGTGGTCAGCTTCGCCTGATTTTTCTATCTCTATGTTTTCTCCGTATTTTTCCTATTTCCCCTATTTATTACCTATTTTTTTTATTATCATTTTATATTTTTTAGTTGTTTATTATCATTTTTCTTCTTATTATTATTATTATGTCATTTTTCATCATATTTTTGATTTCTGCTATGGTCGCACTACCAACCAAGTCTGTGGAAAGACCTAAGGCAGGTTGTGGCATGTTGTTATGGCTCCATTTCATGTTTTTTCTGTTTCCCCTATCATCCATAGCATTACATAGACAAAGTTCTCCTTAGTGTGTGGGCTGTACTTAATAAGACAATTTTTTGTATATCTCTTAAGCTGGGGTTTCCAGAGATTCTTTCAATGTATTGTTTTGTTCCATTTTTTATCATTTCAATTCTTGTTTTCAATTTCCACATTTTTTCTATTTCAATTTCCAGGTCTTTATATTTTGACAGTTTTTCAAATTCCTTGGTTGCTATGTTACAATTCACGGACAAGCCATATCAATTAATAGACAAGTTTTTTTCTTTCTGGTTTTTAACAATAATGTCTGGCCTATTTGCTTCAATTTTCCTGTCTGTGTAGATAGTGTAATCCCATAGAATGGTGACATCTTCTATTTCTGTAACCGGTGCTGGGTGATGTTCATACCAGTGTTTGTTTACAGATTTTCCATAGTGTTTGCACATTGTCCAGTGTAAATATTGCCCCACTCTATTGTGACGATTTTTATATTCATTTGGGGCAAGAACAGAACAGCCTGAGATTAGGTGGTCTATTGTTTCTTGGTGTTTATCACAAAACCTGCATTTTGGATCCATATTATTATAATATTTGCCTGAAAGTTTCTAGTGAAAAGACTTTGGTCTTGCACTGCAAGAATAAAGCCTTCAGTCTCAGACTTTAATCCAGATGCACGTAACCATCGATGAATATTAACTTTATCAACATTGGATTTATTGGCACGTTCTGGATATTGGCCATGCAGAGGTTTGTCTTGTCAGCGTTGTTTCATCTGTTCAAGAGCTTTATTTTCATTTCATTTCATATTTTTTGCTTATTATTATTATCATTATTATTATTATTATTATTATGATTACCATTAGTTTTAACATTATTATTTATATATTTTATTTTGTTTTATTATTTATTATGGTATATCATTTATTCTGATTAATTGTATTATTGCAATGATTTAGTATGGTAATTTATATGTATGTTTCTTATTTATAGATTATTACTTAATAATGATATTGTAATAATTTTAATAATTAGATATTTAGTATTTTATTATTTCATTGAAAGATTCTAACTGTATATGTGTGTGTGTATGTATGTATGTATGTATATATATATATATATATATATATATATATATATAAAATGGAGAAGTGTGTGTATATATATACACACACACACACACACTGCTCAAAAAAATTAGAGGAACACTTCGAAAATGCATTAAATCTAAACAGGGGAAAAATGATCTTGAATATCTGTACTGATAAGTAGGTGATATATTAGCAACAAAATGATGCCACATAATTTGATAGAAATGAAAATGATCACCTGATAGAGGGGGGAAATCAAAGACACCCCAAAAAATAAAAGTGAAAAAATAATGTAGCAGACTGGTCCATTTTGACAAAATGTAATTTAGAAACTCAAAATGATTCTCAGTAGTTTGTGTGGTCCCCATGCATGCCTGACAATGTCGGGACATGCTCTTAATGAGACGATGGATGGTGTCCTGGGGGATCTCCTCCCAGATCTGAACCAGGGCATCACTGAGCTCCTGGACAGTGTGAGGGGTAACTTGGTGGTACTGGATGGACCTGAACATAATCTTTCCATTTATCAATTGTCTACATTTTTCCTTTTCTTCTCTCTTTGGATTTTTTTTTTTTTTTTTGAAAGAGTGAGGAATTGTTTTTCGTAAATTAGCGTTACAAATGTCTATTCTCAATATGGACATGTGGACGTCTGTGTGTAATGATTTTTGGGGTTATTTTGATACCTCAGGAGTTTCGAAGGCAAACCTGTCCATCCACTCTTCAGAAATTGACTGCTTATCATTGGTGTGAGTTTTTTCTGTATTGCTTGTGTTTGTGTGTGCGTAACACTTTGCATTTGGGCTTTAGCTTTTGCTCATTTCTTTTCTTTTCCTCTTTCCTTTCAATTGTAGCCATATTTGATTTTTGAGTGTTCTAAAAGTTAGGAAAGTTGTATTTCATTTTTTGTGTTATTAATTGATTATGTTTACATCTAAATCTAAACTTATTTCTAAATGGAACTTTGTATGTGTCTGTGTGTGTCCATTACCTATAGACTCCGAAACGGCTGAACATATTTTCTTGAAAATTTACACAGTTGTACTATAAGTGTCTGCGAGTGTTCTTAGCTAGGTTTTGTGTCGAGGTACCCCTGATAAATATCGATAATTGAAAAAATCAGGTTATAGAAGGAGTGGTCCGATTTTAATCAAATTTGATACGCTCATAGGCAAAGACATAAGAAACGATATTCAGAAATTTCAAGGTTGCAGTTCTTACAATAGTGCAGAAAATTTGATATCGATACCAAAAAATCAAAATTTGATTTACATCCATTCATTTTTCTTTCAGTCTATGGTTTGGCTTTAACTGGAAACAACTATTGCTTTTTAGTCTTTCGTGCCAATGTCCAAAGAGTCTGAGCTCCAGGATCATGGATTAGTTTTAAAGCTTTCATTACACCCGAGCAACACCGGGCTATACTGCTAGTCTTATATATGTGTGTGCATGTGTGTGTGTCAGATTAATGAAATTGCAAACAGTATGTTTGCTTATTTTTAATAAAATCCGTTCATACTCACGAATAATCTTTGGCGTATTACTTTGAAAAGATGTCAGAAATTAATGAAAATAACATCTGTCAACATTACAGCTCATTTCTGACATCTTTTGATTGTAATACGCAAAAGATTATCCGTGAGTATGAATGGATTTTATTGAAAATAAGCAAACATTGTTTGCAATTTATTTAATCTGACATGTTTAAAAGAAAATTTGTTGCCTAAATACACAAATTTTAAATATATATATATATATATATATATGTCTATAGTTCTAAGATGAAGTAGTATTTACATTGTTCGGACTATTGCCATGTCTATGATGTTTCGGCTGCTGTATGCTCTTTTTCAGGTCCTAGTAATTTTGAACCAAACCCTTTATTTCAATTACTCGTGTTTATACGTCTCATTTCCTGTGTGATGCCACTTCTGGATGCCATGCAGTTATCTCCCTTTAACTCAACTTTTGTTGTTATTTGTTTACCACTGCTGTAGTCAGGTAGTGAACTCACAACTCTTTCGGTCAAGTCACTAGAACCAATCATGCCTATATCCTGGCCCATGTGTACTTGAGGATATCAATTTATGAACTTCTGAGACTTATAAACCTAATGTCTCAGTAACTATTTTTTACCAGAGCTCATATTGCAATCTTTGACGCTAATGATTTTTTCTAGCACTATATATACACTACCGACCATAAGTTTGGGACCACCCAAACATTTTTAGCAGAATCAAATTCGTCGAGTTTGTATTTTTTGTTATTCAGATGTCAAGTAAAAAAAAGTATTCTTTTCAACTTTAAAGTAAACATTTACTCAGTTTGTTACTTGGCTCCTCTTATTGTGATCAAGTTTTTGCCGAAAATTCTGATTTATACAGATATTATAATTATGGTATAATTTATTTTTGTAAACCATATTACTATGGTATAAATGGTAAGGAAGAAACAGATTAACATTGAAAAAAGAGCTCAGGTTGAAATTCTTTTGAAAGAAGGATATTCTGAACATGTTATCACTAAAAAATTAAGCCTATCAAAAATGGCATGCATTATTGCCTTCAACAACTTCGTGAAACTGAATTAAATATTGACAGAAAAAGATCTGGTAGGCCCAGAGTAACATCTATTGTAGAGGATAGGCACTTGATCATATCTAGCAAGAGGAATAGAAGAAAAACCTCTCAGGAATTAACAATTGAAATGAATTCTACTCGGTAACATCCAGTATCTGTTACTACTTTTAAGAGATGACTTCATTCTTCTGGGTTGTGTAGCAGTTAAGAAACCATTATTAAAGAAAGCGAATAAGGGATGAGATTGATCGTACAGTTCGAAATGAACTTACTAAAAATGAACAAATGTTGTTCAAATGATTGCAGGGTGCTTGGAAATCACTTTCACCAACTTATTTTTATTAGAAAGTTATAAGTTATTAGAAAGAATGCCAAAGATTGGCTCTGCAGTTATAAAGTCTTGTGGTGGTTTCTTTGATGAAAAGAAAATATGAATTAACTTTAATTAAATTTGAAATTACTCTGTTAATTATGGTTTTAATTATTGTACAATTGTGAGCAACAATTAAATATATCTATATTTATTCTTCTAAGACATAAACTTTGTTATTTCTTTCTGTTAAAGAATAAATCTAAGTGGTCCCAAACTTATGGTCGGTAGTGTGTGTGTGTATATATATATATATATATATATATATATAAACTTATTTATAAATGAAACTTTGTGTGTGTTTCCATTACCTATAGATTCCGAAACAGCTGAAGTGATTTTCTTGAAAATTTACACAGTTTTACTATAAGTGTCTGCGAGCATTCTTAGATAGATTTTGTGTCGAGGTACCCCCGATAAATATCGATAATTGAAAAAATTGGGTTATAGAAGGAGTGGTCCAATTTTAATAAAATTTGATACTCATAGACAAAGACATAAGAAATGATATTCAGAAGTTTCAAGGTTGCACTTCTTAAAATAGTGCAGAAAATCAATAATATATATATATATATATATATATATATATATATATAAAAGGCAAGATGTTTGTGTGTGTGTGTCTTTTTATCTGTCTGTATGTCCTTTACACAAATCCACAATTTTTATCCGATTCTCACCAAACTTCACATAAATATTCTTTAGGCTGAGTCTGAGCTCCAGGACCATGGATTAGTTTTAAAGCTTTTATTATACCCGAGCAATGTCGAGCTATACTGCTAGTATATATATATATATATATATAGTGTATCGAGGCAGCAAATAATTTTCTAAACATATACTATTAAATATAAGAGATAATGAATGTCTATTATGTTTAATCATGAGCCGTTCTAAATGTCGTATTTTGGCTTTAATTTCAGTTGAAAATAAAGGCAAAAACCCTCCAACATTTGGATAATTTTTTATTAATTTGCTTCTAAGCTTTCGGCTCACATGAGCCATCTTCAGAGAGGTTATTTAGACAGTAATATAATGACATCCACCATCACCGACGATTTTATTTTGTGTTGACATAAAATTCCGCGAGGCAATGGTGATAGTTACCAAAAATAACAAACACAGTTCGCAAATTTGCAATGTGGTTCCATGACGTCACACCGCGTGATAGCGCAAAATGACAACAAAACCATGTATTCAAATGCAATCTAACATGTTATGTCTGGATTTAAAGGTGATTTTATTGAGTGTTGGTTGTTTAGATTTCATGTACATGGCCTCCAATATCTGAAGGTTCCTCTTACTGTGTGTATGAGTAAGATCACCGTATTGTTGACCAAAATCTGTCTGATATTACTTACATGTTTATGTTTTTCAGAGAAATGTTGTTTAATTGTACTCTGATCAGAAAGCTGACATGTAAGTCTATGAGAGAGCATAGTTGTAGTAAAACCAATATATGTACTGGGTTTTTTATTAGTATCAGAGATGCAATCTCTGAATGGGCATGTAAATTGGTACACTACATTTGTTTTTTGTAGAGAATTTAGTTAGTGCTTGTAGGGTTATTAGAGACTATGAGGTTGATTGATTTGAATTTTTTATAATCTATAATTTAATTTGATTATTACTATCCACTGGTTAACATTTCTACGTGTTATGTTTTTGAGTTTTTTCATCTTGTTTGTAATTATTATTGTCGGTGATGGGGGATGTTATTTTGTTACCGTCTAAATAACCTCTCTGAAGATGGCTCATGTAAGCCGAAAGCTTAGAAACAAATTAATAAAAAATTATCCAAATGTTGGAGGGTTTTTGTCTTTATTTTCAATTGAAATTAAAACCAAAATACGACGTTTAGAACGGATCATGATTAAACATAATAGACATTCATTGTCTCTTATATTTAATAGTATATGTTTAGAAAATATATATATATATATATATATATATATATATATATTCAGTAATGAATTAGAACACTCTTAGCTACTGGTGTGTGTTTACATTGTATATCACATGTTAAAAGTCTGCCTTCTTCTACCGAGTGCCCATAGCTCAGAGGTAGAATTGCCGACTGATGTCAGTTCGGTTGGGTTTCAATCCTTGCTAAAAGCAATTGGATGTCTAACCGTACTGATGAGCTGTGATACAGCAAAACAGATCTGTCTGCTGATGACTATATATATATCTATATATATGTATATATATATATAGATATATATTATTATAAATTATAGTTTAGAACATGTACACATTTTTATCCACTACAAAGTTTACATTTTGTATCGACATTGAAATGACAATGTCTCCTCAGGTGGTATGGAATGGAAAGTCTCTTTTCTTATATTTGGTGAGTTGTGTGCGGGATGTTGGTGGTGTTAGTAACAAGGGAATAAGTCTTGTAAATTGTCTGTTAGAATTTTGTAAAGAGTGAATGGGTAGGGGATAGAGTTGATTAATGAAATTCTAATGAACAATTTACATGCTAGCATGCAGCCCCTTTGTAAAGTCTTTGAAAACCATACCTCGGGTTGGTCCAAGCCTTGTGAGGGAAATTGGGTAGATGGCTCACTTTGAGGAGTCATCAATGGTTGTGCTAGCTAAAAGTCACAAGTCATCGTGACTGAGAGTTTGAGCATCCTGGCCTTGTTGAGACTGTTGGTCACGCTAGATAATGCACTCTCTTCCAGAAACTGTAACTAAGGTCTGCTCAGCATAGTTGCAGTATAAACCACAGGTGGGCTCTCTGACTGTTGAACAAACACAAGTGTGCCTGAGCGAGCGTCTGCAAAGGAGATTAGCTAGCCACCCTGGTAGATGGGTATCCTTGAATACAAGTGGCCAGTCATTTATATATATATATATATATATATATATTAACATGCCCTGTGGGCATAGAAGAATCCAAAGGAGTATCCTTTACATATAATGGTAGGATAACTCTCTACGAGAGCTCTAAACATATATGCATATAAATACATATAGAGCAAATATAAGAAAAATTAAGACAGACATGTTATTTCATGGTAATTCGGAAGTATAGGCTTATTTCAGGCGAGCCATCTTCAGCTTCCGTCTTTATTCAACGAAGGATTCTACATGAATGGGATTCACAACGACCTAATCCGGCAAATAAAAAAAATAAAGAACAAAATAAAAAATATAAGATGATAAGAATATAACTGTCGCTCCTCTAAAAAAGAAAATAAGAACAATCCATCCGTTTGTTGAACCCACAGACATTCCCACATAATCATCGGTCAGTGTTGACGAAAGTTCGAGGGAAGCGGGTGGGTCAGACGAGAAAGAGGGAGTGATAAAGAGAAGAAAGGAAAGACAGGAGAGAGGGAGAAATAGAGCTTTACATCCTTAATTTAAAGGAACCTCATTATTCTATTTAGATTTATTTGTTTTAACTTGTATTTTTTTCCTTTTTACAAATGTATTAATGTTATGGTTTTCTCGTTTAAAATATAGTGCTCGTAATATTTTTTCTCTAAAAGTGTATTATCGGTAATATTTAACAGTGATGTATGGCTGGAATTAATTATCATCAGAAATGTATTGCTGGTAATAATTTTCCTTCAAAATGTATTGTTTGTAATGTTTTTCGACAAATGTATTGTGAGTAATTTGTACTACAAGCCCTTTATGTTTAGAATAATTTCGGAACTTATTCAAAAATTATGAGTAATTGTAACTAATGGAAGTATATTCCACAGATATTTACTTTAAAAAGTGCTCAATACAAAAGTATCGCTACATTTTTATTTTACTTTTTCAGAAGTGAAAACAAAAAATATTACTAAATTATATGTATAATTTAGTAATATCTTTTTATATATAATTAAGTAGTTTTTTTTGTTTTTTTTTCAATTCTGAAAAAAATGATCCCAGCTGGTGGCACCGTTGGACAGTGCCTGAAAACCATACCATGGCCTTCTGTGTAAAATTGGTTAGATGGCTCCCTTTGAGGAGTCGTTGATAATTGTGCTAACTTGAAGTCACAAGACATCGTGACAAACGGCTTGAGTGTCCTGGCCTTGTTCAGACTGTTGTTCACACTAGATAATGCACTCTCTCTCAGAAACTGCAACTAAGGTCCACTCATCATAGTTGCAGTATAAACCACAGGTGGGCTCTGTGGGTGTTAAACAAGCACACATGTGCCTGAGCAGGCGTCTGCAATGGGGATTAGCTAGCTTCCCTGGTAGACAGTTATCCTTGAATACGAGTGGTCAGCCATTATTATCATTATTATCAAGCACTATTTTATTAACAGCAATACTTGATGTGTGATATTATATATTCTTTATATACAGGATGATTAAAAAGTAAACTTCCTATTTTATGTATAAGTGGTCTGCCAGGAATCCAGACTTAACAACCTGTGACTTTTTTATTTGGGTTTGATTAAAGGAGCAAGTCTGCTATACCAGAACAAGTTTTTGGAAGAACTTGAAGGGTGAATATAAGAAGTTATATCTTTTATACCGTAAGAGTTCCTGGTGAAATTAGTTGATGCAATTCCTGGGCAGCTTCAGAATTTGGTAGTGAAATCTGGTGTCCATTTTAAACTTTAAATAAAACCTTATGTTAAATGTATTTCTCTCATATCTATTTCTTGTAAAAATTATAGTTAATAAATAAATAAGGGTGTATCCAAAATAATTTTACAAACTTTGAGGGTGAGTTCTTTACACCAAAACAAGGAGAAAAGTCCATGTAAACATATGTCTGTAAATTCTTTACTTTTAAGTTATCAAGTTTAAAGTTTACTGTAGACACTGTTAAAAGTACAATTCAAGATACAATTCAAAGATACTTTTTAAAACCTTGAGTAACCTGTCATCGTTAAATGGAGCACTTCTCAGTTAATTCACCTTAAACATTGACGACACTCATCACAAATGCACATGAATCACAAATAGTCTACATGGCAACACAGTGCCATCTACTGTAATTTTTAAAAAATTTAATAACTCAAAAATGAAAGATTTGCATATTTGTTTAGATGGACTTTTGTATGAGGAACCCATCCCCAAAGTCTGTAAAAGTATTTCTAATACACCATATACGTGTGTGTGTGTGTGTGTGTGTGTGTTAATGAATTTTTTTAGTCATTTCACTCTATACCAGGCTATCTTGCTTTCCTGATGGCTACAACCTTCAGGAATTTAAATGCAAGGTCAATTCTCATCTCTTGAGAATTGACCCTACTTCTTTCCACACCGCCCTGTATATCCTTTCCTTTCTCTTCACCTTCGCAACTGTCATCACACCTGTATTCCCATCCTTCTCTTGCTCCTTTCTAACTGGTTCGTCCTTCTCTTCATTCTCCTCTAATCCTTTTACTCTTATGTAGCCCCCTGCACATCAGTGGCGTTCCCGCCTTGCTTAGGGTGATATGGTTAAAAAAAAATAAAAAAAAGTAAAGCCACTAAGATGCAAGGAGTTATTTTTTTATTATATCACGCTGAGCAAGGCGGTACCGCCACTGATGTGCAGGGGGCTACGTAAGAGTGAAAAGATTGGAAAAGAGAAAGCCGGAAACCACATCCTAAACAGGGAACAAGGGATGAGCCTTTTCACCTGTTCAATAGACGTGGATGGAGTGTGAACCAGGCGATAGTTTAGTCTATCTACTCCAATTAAATTAAAAAGGACAGAATTCAAGGGAATAGATGACAACTGACATTGCTTTTGAATTTTTGAAGATCATAGTTGACAGGAAAGCAAGATGTTAGAAGAGGGTTCCACAAATGTGAAGTGCAAGAGAAGAAACTATTAGCATAAAACTTGTTTGCACTTAGCAGTGAAAGTTATTAAAACAGTTACCACATTAAAAGTATTTATAGAAAAAGGTATAGAGAAGTTATTATTACACTAATGGGAAAGTAGCTGAAGAGATGTCAGGTCAAGACCAATAAAATTGCAAATTCGTTTTTTTTTTTTGCACAGACAAATGGTAGTTTTATAAAGGTGTAAGATAGATTTGATAATGTAAGATTATCTGGAAATACTGATAATTCACAGCATCATCTATTTTGTTTAGGTACCTCCAAAAAATCGCTAAAAAACAGCATAGTATGAAGGTAAAAGGCCTCAAACTAAATAAAAACAAAGTTTTATCGGCAAAATGTTTATATTAACATTAAGAGGATAGATCAAAGTATTTAATTATTTAAAAAAAAATTTTTTATTATTTCTAACACGTTTGAAATTTTGGTGGAAAATTTTTTATCTTTTTATGTCAGTGCGAGACCTAAATTGACGCACAGTTTATTACATAAAAAAAACGTAATATTATGCAATGCACTTTATTGACCATGAAAGACACATTAATTTGGAAATTCTTGCAAAAATCAAATAATGGTCAGATTTTGATGAAAATTTCAGGACTTATTCATAATTGACTGAATTCAATTTTGAAATAATTATTTTTAGAAAATATTGGTAAAAATATATATTTTTTTTATATATGTTACCCTCCCACCAATTAATTTCCAGAAATATCTAAAAATTCGACTTTGGGTCACAATAAACCTAATATATTTAAATTCAGGAGCCATTGGGAAATACTAATCAACTGTCTTATTTTTCTTCAATATTGGCCTTCTTTCTAAAATGTAAGTCTGAATTACAAAAAATGCAATAACTATGCCAATTTTTATTTGGATAAACATTTAATTACTTTTATGAACAATATAAATTAAGCATAAAAAAGAAAAAAAAATTCAATGATTAATGAATTTTTACAAGAATTATTTTCATTTAAAAAAATTTTTTTTATAATATATAAAGTTTCAAAAATATTTTAAAATTTCTTCCTCCATTGGGTTGGCTAGGGTATGAAATTAAAGCATGAAGACTACATTTACTAATCGAAAATTGAAAAGCTTAACACAAATGATTTAGCCATTGGATTTTTGAAACAATTAAAACATTTTAATTGTGTGCATTTTGATTAACCTTATCTTATTTGTATGGGTGGCTGTACTTGATATTTATAATTAAAAGGTCATGTGATTCAAGGGTTGTCTTGCCTTAAATGAAAAAAATAAAATTTATACCAAATTCGTCTTCCATACTTGGCATTTTTTGATCGGCTACTGTAAATCATATCATTTATCGCCTCTTTATAAGTCATTGACAGATGTGATGATAAGGATACCGTAATTGAAAAACACTGTTTTGGAAATATTTTAGTCATTATGCAAGTAATTCTTGTTTCAAATTAACTTAAAGTAAATTTAAATTCAGTAATTTGAAAAAAATAATGTGTCAGCTAGGTGTATTTTATTTTTGTAAGGTTTTTTTTTTTAAAACCAAGAACTGGCTTCTGTTTACAATTGATGAAAAATGACGGAAAATTTGAAATTTTTAGAATTTTTTTTAATCCTGATCAATATAATTTTGGTTTGAAATATACCAGAGTATTTTGCTTACTGTAATTAGTAAATTTAATCTCTTGGCTTTCAATTACAGCTATAATTAAAGCTTCAAGAAAACTTTATTTTTAAAAATTCAATTTAAATTGAGGTGTAGAAAATTTGTGGAGGGACCTAATTTTGTTTCCACATGGAATATTGCTGTTGTGGAGTAGTTTTCACACTGAAGGTTATAATCGTGCTATGTTGGTTGCTAATCAACTTAACGCACCCAAAATGTTAGGAACTTGGTAATCTTCCACTGAAAGCTGATTCTTTATTATTCAGCTAACTGCCGACTAATATCAACTGCCTAGTAGTTCTACTGAACTCCAATAGAACTCTAAAAAAACTTCTATGAACTTCCCAAGAACTCCTAAGAACTTCTCCCATTAACTTCCTGTTAACTCTTATTAATATAGGAGAGAGAGTCCATTATCTGAGGAATAGGTGTTTTCCCCCATAACATCCCCTCCTAAATTTTACTCCACAGGGGGAAAACTTTATTTTTTTACAAGCAATATGAATGAAGAAGAAAAAACAAAACTTAACTTTCTCAGCAAAAACGTAGTATATCTCCTATATTTTGGATCCACTTGTAATTGATCCGTTTCATTCCTTTTTCTTTTGGATCGGCGTACTTCCGGTAAAATTGTTTCTGGTGTTGGTAGTTCGAATATGTCATAAATTACCTCCATTGGCGTTTCTTCTGTGTGATCGCTGTCAACCTTGTTCAAAGAGCATCTTCTGATTTGGTTAATATGCCTCTTGCATGTGAATTTTTTTCCTTTTACCAGGTACATCATGTTGCCGATTTGCTTGTCAATTATTCCAATTTCCCAGAACGACTTGTTCTATCTGTAGACTTTGAAATAAATTTTTTCACCTGGGTTGTATTTTTTTATGTGAGTAAATCTTTCTCTACCGATACTTGCAGGTATGCGCCACTGAGGTCTATTTTTGAAAATATTTTGCCTCCGTTTAACTTTGCAAAAATTTCTTCTACTGTTGGCAGGGGATAACTGTAATCCTTAAGTGCTACGTTTAACCCTGTTGAGAAATCAGCACAAACATGAATTTCTTTCGACTTTTTTTTACGTATACTGTCAGTGTCGCCCATTCGTTATACTGAACTTTTTCAAGTACACTGGTTTTCTCAAGTCTATCTAATTCCATATCTATCAATTCAATAGAGGTAAACGGCACATTTTTTAAATACCGCCTGAACGTTTTCTTTCAATTGGAATTTTGCTTCCATCTTGGCACATGTTCCTAAACCTGACAAGAAAACAGTAGGAAATGTTTCCTTTAGTCTACTTATGAGTTTTTCTGCCTCATTCTTTAAGCTTTCTACCTTATGACAAAAAGAATTAATTAATAGATCCCATAATTGGAATTCTGTTATCCATTTGTACCAAGTAAATTTGTGGTATCTTCAATGACAAATATTCCGACTTTTCATGTTTTTTATTTAATGTGACGTTTGTGACAAATTCTCTGAACTGTATCTTTTCACCTGTCACTGACCTCTCGATTATATTCGTTTTTATTAACGTTGGTTTCTCTAACTTCTTCCATGTATTTATATTTATAATAGACAGATCCGACCCAGTGTCGAGTTGCATTTTTATCTTTTTGTTGTTTATCTCAACTGTAACAAATTTTCTCGTTATTCCGTCTTCAACTTGGTTGGACTTTACTTTTTTTATTTTTATGTCTTTATTTCTTGCTCTGTAATGCGAGCTTTTGTGTCCCATTCTTCCACAGTTGAAACATTTTTTGTTCCTAAAATTGCACTCACTGTACCAGTGTAATCCACCGCAAGCAAAACACGGTTTCGGGAGTTTTTGATTATTTTTTTCCTGGTATTTTCGTTTGATGATCTGCAATTTTAGTATTTTTTTTTTTTGTTTTTTTTTTTTGTACTGACTTTCTTCTTTGTACCGTACTTTCCTTATGTGTGAAACCCCGGACTGTTCAATCTTTTCTGCATCTTTTTTTTACGCTAACCTGTTTTGTACAATGCTCTGTCAAATCCTGTACTGTAATATTTGGGACATTTTCTAATTTCGTCAGTACCATTTTTCTCATCTCTGCCTCTTTTTCTGATACATTTGCTGCATGTTATGTAATCTTGTTTGTCCTCCTTCATTAAATTCAAACATTTCCACCTCTTGTGGAACAGATGTTTTCTTGCTAAAAAGTTCCGTTAATATATTTACCCCTCGATAAACTTTAAATCACAGGTCTTTTTAGGTAAAATATAATTTACCATTTTGCTATGTTCAGACGTTCCTAACGTATTTAGAAGAAGTCTCACCTGAGACTTTTTTTTTCTGACCACGAATAGCGGTTTACAGCATACACATCTGTGTACTTTTTGTAATAATCCTCGAAAGTTACTTCTTCGTCTGTATTGTATGTGAAAGTCTCGATGGAGTTCCAAACTATTCTCTGGAAAATAATCTTGAATATTTTTCTCTTCCTTTTTCTTAGTTACATCCAGAATTTTCTTCTGAAATTTTAACTGCTTATCGAAAATTTCCTCCTGAATTTGTTTCTGGAATGTACTTTGCTGTTCTAGAATTTTTGCTTGCTGTTCCATCTAGAATTTATAAAATTCCTGGAATAAACCCTTAAATTCCTCCATTTTTTATGCAAGAAATTTATACCATGTCTTATGTTGTTGAGGTGGGGGTTAGATGAATTCGTGATTTGTGACCTATTCAGCAACTGTATATTGAGAGTACAACAACATATATTTACTTTTTTCTTAAGTCTTCTGAGCAAAAGATTTGTTGCTTTGTGACTTTGAGATCTTGTTGTTAAAGTATTTGTAACTTTGCAATTTTCTTCAGCCAACTGTCCTGTTGGTAATCTTTATTTGCCAAATTTCTTTGGCGTGAGATAAAAAATTTTCTCTCATACTCCATGTGACCTCACAAAATTTTTGTTGTCACCGATTTTGTTGAGGCGACTTTTGCCTCGAAAAAAACAAGTTTTCTCTCCTCTTCCGAGTGAATTCGGAGATCTTTGTCGGCAATTATGTTGTGGAGTAGTTTTTGCACTGAAGGTTATAATCGTGCTATGTCGGTTTTTAATTGACTTAATGCACCCAAAATGTTAGGAACTTGGTAATCTTCCACTGAAAGCTGACTCCTTAGTATTCGGTTAACTGCCGACTAATATCAACTGCCTAGTAGTTCTATTGAACTCCAATAGAACTCTAAAGAACTTCTCTCGTTAACTTCCTGTTAATGCTTATTAACATAGGAGGGAGAGTCCATTATCTGAGGAATAGGTGTGTTTGCCTCGATAATATGTAGTTTGCTTTTGTTGTTTTCTTGGTGTAATATATATATATAAAATCAGACCTAGTTGCCAATTTAATAGCATGCTTAAATTCATGTAGTTGAGACATAATGTAAGACAGAGAAAAGTCATATCAATAGTGGTGATTCTAGGGAGGGGCCCGCTGAATTTTGGCTGTCCTCTTGGTTGCCCCTCACCTTTATCTCCTTAAAAAATTTCTGAAACTGATCAGTCTCTGATTTTGATAAGATTTGATCTTCAGCACTTTTCTCTCTGCGTTTTCTTTTTTTTTGGGGGGGTGGTCATGGAGACATGATATTTAAATTATTTTCTTATTTCAAAGTAGCTTTGTGATTGTATGGTTGGACTTTGCCAAAAACATAAATTAATTTTTTAGTTGATTTTTGAATGGCTGTGGTGCTTACAGCATTTTGCTTGATTTTGTTGCTTTATTTTATTTTTGTATTTATTTTTTTGTGCTTCAAAATCCACAGGAGCAGATATGACAGCAGTATTTAGTGTATGGACAAATGGTAGATTTATGAATGTGCAAAATTAATTCTGATGAGACAAATTTTCACGCATGAGCCAACTTTCCTGACACTTCATGTTGGCGGAAAATGTCAGCCCAAGAAGATGTAGAGTGTTATTTTCCTGGAGTCTAGCTTTAGTTATCCAGATTGCAGGCAGAAAAGTTTCTCTGTGGTGATTAAATTAAAACCTATTTTAAACATTAGGTGACAGTTTTAGGTAACATGGTATTGATTTTGATAATCAAGAAAATTGAAATATGAAACTTTTCGTGGTAATGGAGATGTGTGCAACTTAGAATGCTGTAATTTTGACAGAATAATAAAAAGTACAAGATGTATTCCAGAGGTTTTCAGATTTTCCAGAACAGAAATTTTTAAATTTTGGAAAAGTCAGTCAGTTAAGTGCTATATGTGATACACACTTGGGCAATCATGTCTCGAAAGAGACTTGACTGACTGGGCAGAAGATTTTTCCCTCAGTAGGTTGCTATTACTTTCTGTGTTAGACTGGTTGCCAATCAAGGCTATAGAACCTAATCTGTCCTGCCATTTAACCTATAGCTGGAAGGAGAATTGATAGATTGATACGTTTATCAAGGGTATTTGCATGTAAGTGAATGCGGTGAATTCAGCAGGAATTTGAACTCTGCTCTCCGATTTTTCATTTCAAGCCAATATTCATTGCACCATAGCATCTCCATCCAGATAAGTACAAATCTAATCTCATTCAAAATAGGATCCTTAGATTTTAATACACTTATGTACCAGCCACTTTGGGAAGTTCACCTAAAAATCATCCAAAAATGATGGTGTCCAGGGCCCTTGATTCAGCCTTCATCTCAGTTTCTTTAAAATGACTGTCCCTGAGGTTAATCAGCTTGAGAAAAAAAACCAAAAGTCACAGAAAGTAAAGTCTGAATTGTAGGGAGGGTCTAGGGCAGTTTTGATACTCATTAACCATCACCCTGCTGTCACCAATGTGTCTTTTTTTTTTTCTGTTCGTAACTGATCACTCTGAGAACAAACTTTGCAGAAATTTTGTATATTTTGAGATCTTCATGAATAATTCTGTGTACAATTGCCACACTGATTCCAAACCGTATTCTCATTGTCTTTATAAATGCATGATGGTCTTCATTCAGAAAATTACGGATTTTCTCAATCAGCTCTGATATTATGACGTCCATCTCCCTCCCACATCTCACCACCTCTCTACCATCCTTGAAACTCTTATGCTAGAGAAAAATAGATGCTCGGCTCATACAAGTTAAACCATAAGTAGTACGGAGCATAAGTTTCTGTAGTTCTTTTGCCCAGTCTAACTCAAAAATTTATTGCATAGTGAGCTTTCTAAAGTACTTCATGTCTGGACTGCATTCTGCAAACTGCTCAGTCATGACAAGCAGTGCTAAGTACTGTCTGTTCAAAGAGCTGTTACTGTCATCTCCTTCAATCTGGAATAACAAAAGTTGGCAGGTGTAGGGGCCTTGGTGATGATTGTCAAATTGGCCTTGTGCCAAACACAACCGAAGTCCCCACAGTTTTGAAATATCAGATGCTTGAAAGAATGGTTGGAAGAAGAAATGTTTTGTTTGTACATTGAAGTAAAATTTTTATTAACTACACAGAATAACAAAATTGTAAGAAGAAAAATAAAATGTTCAAAGAGAAAAATGTATGTAGTTAAATGTTCCTTATAGTTGACTAGCAGTATAGCCCGGCATTGCTCGGGTGTAATGAAAGCTTTAAAACTAATCCATGGTCCTGGAGTTCAGACTTTTTGGACATTGGCACGAAAGACTAAAAAGCAATAGTTGTTTCCAGTTAAAGCGAAACTGTAGACTGAAAGAAAAATGAATGGATGTAAGTCAAATTTTGATTTCTTGGTATCGATATCAAATAAGTTTATTTTGTCGTAAACTGAATTTTGAAAGCTAAATAAATCCTCTGAGTAAATGGTATCATGGCTGAGACTAAGAACTACAATTATACCTACTTAGAGCCAAACCCGAAGCAAAAACTAAAAGGGCTGAAAAACATACAGACATACAGGCAGATAAACAGACACCCACACAAACATCTTGCCTTTATATATATATATGTTATCGATTTTCTGCACTATTGTAAGAACTGCAACCTTGAAGCTTCTGAATATCGTTTCTTATGTCTTTGTCTATGAGTGCATCAAATTTGATTAAAATCGGACCACTCCTTCTATAACCAGATTTTTTCAATTATCGATTTTCGATATTCATCGGTAGTACCTCAAACACAAAACCTAGCTAAGAACACTTGCAGGCGCTTATAGTACAACTATGTAAATTTTCAAGAAAATTGGTTCAGCCATTTTGGAGTCTATAGGTAATTGAGACACACACACACACACACACACACGCACACACACAAAGTTCCATTTATAAATAAGTTTAGATTAGATTTAGATAGATTTAGATTAGACTTAGATTTAGATAGTTGCAGAATCCCCAGACTTTAAAACTCAACTAAAGACTATTTTACTCCTTTAAAACCTTTTGAATTCATGTACATTTGTTTGTAAATACAAATTATTCATTTAACAGACCCATATTTTCTTTATTTTAATTGTATTGTTTGGAATCTGGACGGCCGGATTTTTAATGTTAAAAAAAAAGAAAGATCTCTGGATGACTAGATTTCCTACAAATTGAAGCCATAAAATTGAAATAAAAAAATATTCAAAGGAGATAATTCTGTATTTCTTTGATTCCGATTATCGCCCCTTTTTTATACGATATCTTTTTACATTCTAATTTCAGGATGAATTAATATTATTGATTTTTTCCTACCTTGATGTCAAGGAGCTTTCGAATATCGCTGTCGTCTGCAAAAAATGGAATTATCTGTCGTCTACGGATAGTTTATGGAGGCCTTTGTTAAACGCCGATGTAAAACAATGGGAAGTTATCACCCACCTCTCATATCCAAACCTCTATCAAGAAACTGATTCTGAGTGGACACAAAAGGACATGTAA